>JAWWEU010000001.1:38609264-38640477 GCA_035583155.1 Acropternis orthonyx | reverse complement strand
GTGATTAATCGTGTGGAGTCCTCTGTTCTATTAGCCCCCAGATATCTTAGTTTTCTTTTTCAAACTAAGACACCATGCATCAGGGCCTCTGTACCCACTAGAAATCAAAAACCAATGTCCGTGAAAGAACAGTCACTTAGCGGCGTGATAGATTCTTTAAGCAGAAAATGCCTATGTATTGCTTACTGTGTATTGCCATTAAAAGCCCATAATTCCACAGTGTGCCACGATTCTCATAATTTGCAGAGTGGTTTCACAGCCCGCCCTCTTTTTTTTTTCATTTTTAAGCAAACTAAAGTTCTACCTTGGTTGGAAACAATGCAGCTCATCTTTCATTTAGAAGAGTTTTTCAGGAGAGATGGTAAAATAGAGACTTACTTATTTAGAATAAGTAGGCCAAGTATGAGTATCTGCTTCTGCTGGAAAATGCTTCTTGCTCTTCACCTGCATCAATTTTGTGTGCCCTGAATTGGGCACAAGCCTCTTGTGCTCCACCTGAAAACTTACTCTTGCAGACGTGATGTGAGTGGCTGCAATGCAGTTATGTGTAGTTGTAAAGCCTTTAGCCTCGAGTAGCTGCTTCTCAGTGGTAGACAGACCTAGAGAAAAGGAGTTCCCGTGCTCCTACTTCTATTAGGGTATAGGGAGAAAGGGGCAGTTTCCATACTACATGTTGACCTTCTCTCTCCTAGAGGAATTCATGCATTTATCATTCCTGAGAGTGTCTCATGCTGGAGAGCAAGCCTGGGAGGTGAGATAAAGATCTATGTGTGGACAGCCTCTTGTGTTGGTATTGCCATTGCAACTGCAAACTCACAATCTGTCCTCAAATCAATCACTGTCAGTGCTAATGTGTTACTGTTTGGTCCCTGGGCTTCCTCTTGGAGCCTAGTGCCAGCTCCTAAATGGAACAGTTATTGTGAGTGGTGGTCAGCTAAGACTGATTTCTTTCAAGTCTTGAGTCAAGGATGATGGACATCCTTTTCCTGGACTTATTATCCTTCTTTGCCCAGCTTTCTTCAAATTGACATCTCTGTCATGTGATGGTTCTGCAAGTTTTTCAAGTTAGTTCTGTGAGAGATTTTTCAGGGTTCTGATTGTTTTTACTATTTTAATTGGTATTTCTGAGAGGTGGCCTTGCCCTGGATATTGCAGATGAGGTCATACCTATAACTGATGCAGTGGCATGAGCATGTTCTCTCTTACAGTTCTCTCCTTATATGCCTGAATGTCTTGTGTAGCTTTGATTGGCACAAAACAGCACGAACTCCCAAGTCTTAACAGGCACTGAGATTTGAGTTAGGCACCTCATTACTGTGGGACAAAAAGAAGTCCCACATTGTTCCTGGAAAAATGTAAGAGGATAAACCCTGAAGAGGGAACTAATGCATTTTGTGGTAACTCTGTGGTATGGGAGGCAAGTGCCTGGGCTGCACGTTGTTCTCACAGGAAAGTGTTGCATCAGTTAGTTTTAAGAGGCTGAAAATAAGCTTTTCAACATTTTGACGTGGATCTGCCAGTTATGGGATTATGCTCTTGATGTGTATTTGATTTTTTCCTTCTAGAATGAATTGCTACATGCATCTTTCATCACTCCTACCTCTATTTGGTCTCTGCCTCTGTGTGTGCATTGGCTCAAATTTAGGAACTAAATTTCTGTGATGATGGAAAAACACTTTGTCATAGTTACAATTAGCACTCTCTTTTTCTGTGGGGAATTTTTAGAAGAATAGTAGGAGTTCATTGGGAGGTGGGAACCAGGAGAAGGACCCACCTAATTTCTTGCAGTCTGTGCCTGTAGTTTTCTTCTGGAGTGCAATTAACACTCTGTGTGTGTGAGCGTGTATGTGTGTAGTGAGGTAAATGAGACAACCACTGGGGATTCCTACTGAATGCATGTGCAGTATTTTTCCTAAATATTTCTCCACAGTGTTTAATAACAACCTTTATGAAGGGTTTTTTGTTTTTCTTTTTTAAATGTATATTGAGCATTTTAGTATCTGGAACTAAGATTAAATTGCCTTTCCACTAGAAAACTTACAGAATTTTCACTTAATAAACTAACTCTAAATAACTTTTGGCTCCTTCAGTTAGTTTCATAGGAAAAAGAAGGGGAAAAACCTCCCAACCCCCAACAGAAGAACAACAAAGCATCATTAGGCTCTCCCTCCACGCCTTCCCTGATCTCAAATCAAGAAGCTGTTTAGAAAATATACTTTTCGAGGGAACTTTTAGCAAATACACTGCCATATGTTTTAACATAAGTTATAGATCAGGCAAGAACAGAACTGAAATACTTGGAAGTGAAAATGGAGTTGGAAATCCATAGATACTTTGTAATTTGGGCTGAGATGTTAAAAACACCTTAAAGCCAATATTGCCAAAGTGATTGAGGTGTACAAATAGCTATTACAGATCTGGAAACTTGGTGGTTAATAAAATACAGTGAATTCCTTGCTCCTAATTCCTCTAAGGTCGTATTTTCTCCTGTGCATATGGGGAGAGATGTCTGTGTGTTTTATAGTACTTAAGTCTTCTTGCTGATATTCTAACTTGTATCAGTAGGGATTTTCATTTTGAATCAGCTGTTGCTTTATAGAATAATGCCTGAAGTTTACCATGTTGAAGTAGCTCTCATAGAAGGGTTGGATCCTTTTCATTGGCAGTTGAGAAGCAGTGGATATGGCCAGCAGAGCCTGCTGCCACTTCCCTTAAGTGCCTGATAATTTGTTAAGGTCCATCGTGTTTGCTTTTGCATTGTATACAGCAAAAGCTTAAACTGAAGAATGGAAGCTCATATGTTGTTTTTTTTTTAATATTGCTTTGTGCATCTAGTCCATTCTCTGGACAGGAGAAACCAGTACAGCAGACCCACATGTCACCTGCTTAGTTGTGCAGCCTTCAGAAAAAGTAATTCAAATCTTTGTTCTTAGCTTTGCTTTTTGTGTCTACTGAACCATTCTCCCCTTTGAGGGCAACAGTAAGATCCACAGTTCCTGATATTCCTCTGAAGTCCAGACAAAATATTGTATAAGCATATGACCCGTCCTTCATGACTGTTTGCTGCCTCTGTAGTAATTTTCTTCTTTAATATATGAGGAATTAGTGGATTTGCAGTGGGTTTTTATAAGACATGCAAGAACATTATTGTAGCATTCCCAGGACTCAAAGGTTAGAAATGGGAGGAAACAGACAAGTTGGTGTAACCTTAATTTGTTATCTGTTGTGTATATGGTCACACAACCCACCTGTGTGGTTTAACTGATACGTGACAAAAGGTATAAGAAGGTGTATTTCCCTTCTAGGGTAGTAAATGGATGCCATTGCTGTCTCCTTAGGTTTCCTGGTTTAAATCTGTTTGGGCAAGTATGCATTCAAGCTAGCCAACCACAATTCCTTTGTAGTCTATGGACGGAAATAGGTTGTTTATGATCTGATTTATTTCAGCTTTAAGGAAATGCCGGTGCTAGGTGAGAACGTCATGGAGCTGAGCTAGCGAAGTCCTTGGTGCACATGTTGGGAACATTATTTGAGAGGCAGTAAATGATTTCTCAGAGTGGGTCCCAGCTTTAGCTGTGCTCCAGTAGAGGTGCAGCTTCAGCTATTTGTTGTTTCTCTTCTGTTTATGGAGAGAGTTCAGGGTAATGTCTCCAGATGTAGAGTTGTAAAGCTGAGGCAAATCCTGCCCCTCAGGTGATGTTGGGCAGGATTAACTGAAATGCCACTCACTGACTTTGCCACCTTTGTGTTACTTTATTCTAGCTTTCGTGCAAAGTAGCTCTGAGTAGTTTTATGTAGAACACGTATATTGTTAGTAGAAAAACATATTGAAGAAAGATGTGATCCCCCACTCCATCCTTTGCTGTAAATCACTAAAAGTAGCCTCAGTGAGCTTTTCCATTACTATCTCCCTGCCAACGCAGGAAGTGTGTCAGTCTTTGGTTATGTGTAACACATGTTCAACAAGAGCTGGGTTTGGAGAGCGACATAATGTTTTAAACTCTAAGCACTTATTTAACCAATGTTCTTTAGTTTTACTTTTAAGGGACTTTTCAGTTAGTGAATGATGCTAGCTTGGAAGCACTAAATCATGACAAACCTCTGTCAAAGCATCTCCATGGTAGTTGAAGACTTTCTGCCCTGCCGACCGCTCAATCCCTTGCTTAATGATATATGGGGGTAAATATTCCTGTTTCAGACTAACCCTTGTCTCTTTGCATGGGACTGTCTGTAACAAGACTAGTTCATAACAAATGCAAAGATGTGTTCTGTGTTGTGAGCTTTCCTTCCCGGTGCACTCGACTGTGACTACTATTAAGTTACAGACCATATTGCACAAGCCACCAGATGGTGAAGATAATTGACCTGTGGTCACAAAAGAGGTAACTAAATGTGAACTGGTGATACTGCAGTGAAATTAAATAAACAGTTCATCTTTTTATTGTCACTCTGTGAAGGCTTGACTTTATATTTCTCTGCACCGTTGCTTTGGGCTTAATTATACTCTCACATGGAAATGCACATCACGTTTTTGTGGGTGTACAGGAGAAGAAGCTATGCAGGCAAAAATAACCCCTGCCTAATTTGCCGTAGCATTTCCACAGGTCCCTTTGTACAAAGGGATGAAATTCAAGGGAAAAATCCAAGCACAGGCAGTGCTTTACACTATTAAAGGTATCAAGCAGAGGGATTTAAAAAGCAGCAGAGAAGAAATAAGAAAGTCTGAGGGAAAAGTATTTTAGCTATCTTGAAATTCTGATTTTGACCATATGAGTTGCGTGTGCATGCCTGTAGGAAATGGGCTACTTTGTTTGGAGTATTAAGCTGGTGATGAACAAAGGCACAAAGGCCTGGTTCTGGAGAATGAATGAAGCTCTTGTCTGTAAGCCTGGTCATACCAGGACAACGCTGTCAGTGACTGGAATTTAGCCCCTGCTATTGCCATGTTTTTCTAGGACTCCAATTTATAGTAAATGCTATATATTTCATAAGAATTGCAATCATTTTAATTTTAAAATGTCCCAAGAAATGAAAAATCTTGGTCCCGTCCTTGCACCAGTAAGTCCTTTCTGCACCTCCCCCTTTCAAGGAAAGAAACCCACAGAGTGGCCAACCTCTGGCTTGCAAAGTATTGATTTCATGCAAATTAGATAGGGGAAAAGCCAGATGCAGTCAGTTTTCTGTCTCCTTTACATGGACATAATACTCCCTAAGTGCTCATCTAGTTAGAAGAGAGCAGAGACAGCAAACGTTGCTAGTTTTTCTTGTATAGAGGTATCTAAATGCTTGAATATGGAGTAATGCACGTGAAAGAAATCTCTGGAAGCATTTATGATTGCCATCTCTTAGGAATGGAAGACTAAGAGAATAAGCAAATGGCCTTCATATGTTCCTCAAAAATATTTCCATCTCTTTGTAATCTACTGCCATGTTTCTCCTAGCTACAAGGTGCAAGAATTTTCCTTTTGTTGAACAAAATCAGGTAAGACATGGCTTCCCTCCCCTCCATTAATTACAGTTTTATAGATTGAAGGACAAATCAGGCAGGAATGAACAAGCATGGTATTTAAAAGGAGCATGCGGATTTGTGTCTGCATGCAGTACCTTCCAAGATTTGATTTTCTGTAGATGTTTTTGCATGGAATGAAACATCTTTGCTCCCCTCTGTATGATTGTTTGTTCATTATAAATATGTATGATTACCTGTATCTTGAGTCCTTATCTCACATATCGCAAAACTCCAAAGTGAAATTCTTGGTAATGGAGACAGTATTCTGTGACTTATTTTAGTTAGCAGAATTTATAACTCTGGTCAGAGCGTTTTTCTGGTACTTAAAACTGATTATATTAACTTCACTGAACTAGTTTAATGGTTTCCTTGAAACTTTTGATTTTTTTTTTCATGTATAAGTTATTTGCTAAGAAAAATTCAGTAAAAAATAAAGGGTAGAGTCAGACTAATGTGCTGTCCAAAGTTTTTGAGTAGCCTGTGGAGAACAGAGGCGTTGTGGTTTGAGACGTATGTGGAACCCTTGGCACTGAAGGAGATTCCGTATTAAAAAATGTTGGACTTGTCTGAATAGATAATATCTGCAACCTTCTGTGCCAGGGAGTGTTGCTGTGTTGAGTCAGTGTCGACCTTCTGTCAGAGCCTAATGAGAGAATTGTCTTGAGGCACCAAGCCATACAAACTTGAAGAGACAAGCCAGCCATGGTTGAACAAGTGGCCCTCAACAATGTGTTCCTTTGAGTTTCTAAGCCTTGCCTTGTACTTGTGCAGCGAGGGCCCAGGATATTCACCAGCCCAGAGAGGCTGTTCTTCATCACTGGACATTCAGATCTGAGTGGAGAAGAACACAGTGTCAAAAACAAAGTGGAAAACCCCAGGGAAACACTGCGTGGTGGCTACTTCCTTTTGCAGAGGAGTCCCTTCATATTATTCTGGTGACTGTATATATGTATTTTATTTTTTTTTTTAAATACAATAATCTTCAGCTTCTTTTTAAAGATTTTCAGAACAGTGGTAAGTAAGAAGTGATTTCTCAAGCCTTTTATACTTTCTCTATATATGACAGAGATTACAGTTCGTGATTTGGTTTTTTTAGTTGTTTCAGGAAAACATAGTTGAAGGGCAATTGCAGTGTGCATTGTATGTTGTTATTATTATCTTTAGGGTAGTGTAATGGGTGATTTGTTGTCAGAATGTTTTTTTATAACTTAAATGCTTCTTGTGTTGTTTTTTAACCAAGCTAAGGAACCTTCTTTGTCTGAGTACTCTCTTAGGAGCCAAATGGGCTTGATGTGATCTTTGGACAGTATATTTGATTGTTTGTGTAGTATTCTGAAATGATCCATGTGTCCACGGTGTTTTGTATTTTCCCCTTTGAACTTCCCAAAAGAATAAGACACAAAGCATTTCCCTGCAATTAATGTCTTGAGGCTCTGAATGCCTCTAACATAGTTTTTCAACTTATCTGGTCATGATCCTCAAAAAAAGTCCCTGTGCCTCAATCAGGCAGAAATAGTGCTGTTCTTTTGCCATAGTCTTTCTGCTGTTGTATTCTTAATGATTTGAAAATAATCAACAAAGTCCATTTACTTGCTCAATTTATGTTTTATTGCCTTTCCAGTACGATACTTAGCACATAAATCTTCTCAAAGTACACTTGAAATAGACATAAATGGCAGCTGAAAATCTCCTCAGAGTAGTACAGTGTTTGCAGTCAAGTAAGCATGGCTTCTTTTCCTGCTAATTGAGCACTGAGAAGACAGACTCATCTTAGCAGTAAAATGTGCCCTTTTTCACATGTAAGGAATGTCCCATTTAGAGAAGAAACCAATGCACCTATGAAAAACTGACCTAAAGAAGCATACTCATCTTGTTTCTGCACAGATTTATGTCAATTCTGCAGCTTCTGCCAGTGTCAGGTGGACAGAATTGGACCTCTGAGGGTTTTTTTTTCCCCAATGTGAATGGAAAGAGCTTCTGTATGTGTTTGTTTCAGACATTTTTTAGTCATTGAGGTACTGATAAATATTGATACACCTACCATAGTGGCATTGACCTTTGTTGATTGACTTTGATGGGAATAGCCATGAAAGAGGAAAGTTATAGAATGGGAGAGCAATTCAGGGGAAGGAATAGATGAACATAGTTTGAGACCCCCAAAAGGCATTTAAAGGAGAGAAGCACTGATTGTGTAAGTGTGTATGTTTTGCTATTGATTCACTAAATAAATAAATAAAGTGTGTAAAAGTAATCCTATGGCTAAGTATTTGCAGGAAGGCTGACTTCCCTCATGTGGTTCTTTGAAACAGCAGACAAGAGCCAGCTCTGACCCACAAGCTGTCTTTTATACCTCAGCTGAGATGATCTATCATACAAGCTTTGGAGTCATGCCTCTTTAAGTGAGTTTCATGCAGTTTTTGGATCTGGCTTGGTTGATTTCCTGCTGCCTCTGCACAGAGCACGTTTGTACTTTTCTGCAAAATAGATGTCGTGACTACTCAGTTGTGTGTGGATGTGCATGAGATTGGGCATTGCTATGCTGGGCACAAGGAAGCACCAGGGTTGAGGTTTGCCCTACTAGATCTGTTCTGATGTTCTTTCATCCTAGGTCTTAGCCTTCAGTGGGAAGAAGGGCACTCATCCTAAAGGTATTTCCTAGGTATCCTGCTTTCCACTGACTGGTACAAGGTGACCAGCTGAGATGTATATATCCAGTTTTAGACAAAATGGATATTCCTGCAGCTTACTGACTACCCTGCCTGCAAAGTGGCAAAAATGCTGATTAAGGAGGGCATTTAATAATTTACCAGTTCTTGAGAGAAAGACATTTATAAAAAAAAAAGAGTGGGAGGAAAGGAAAGTCTAGATAGGTTAAGGACAAGCAGAATTTTCCCAGGCAGTCCATTAAAATGTGAAGTGTCAGCCAGCTATTTTCCTGTAGGAGATAAAGCCTTTCACTTGGCTGTTGAGTTTTAATTCCATATTCCACACATAATCTGAAAAGATACATATTTTAAATTCTACTTATTCTATGTGTATATTTTTACATGTGTACAACATGCACATTCGTGTCCCTGCAGCATGTATTTTGCCTTTTGCTGCTGACCAGTGCATGCTCACGAGGTAGACAGATGTGCCAAATCTTGCTGCAGAAGCAAAGGGATTTTGTGTGTGTGTGTGTGTGTGTGTGTGTGTGTGTGTGTGTGTGTGTGTGTGTAATGTTTGTACAGACAGGTTATGTATATTTATGTCAAGGGATTAGTTAAGAAACCACCTTCCTGCTGTAGGAAACATAAAACAGGACTGCATGTAGATGGAATAAAAGTGGCTTCCAGACTGGAGACCTTGTCCTTTCAGTAGATGAGGCAGACGTGGTTTGGGGGGAAGGAGTAATACAGGAGCAAGGTGGTCATGCTGTTGGATTGAACGTGTTGTACCAGTGCTGAGGCTTTATGTGTAACAGATCTGTTCAAAATGTGCAGAATGATTTGGGAGTGTGTAGGAGGTTACCAAGGAGAGATGAACTCAGAGGGGAAAAAAAGAAAAATCACAGAAAGGGTTAATTTTGTCTAAGCCAAAAAAGGTTCTTTTTGCTCATTTTGATTGTGATTCAGAATAGAAGAATCTCTTGTAGGACTTGTGGAAAACTCTTACATAGCAATTTGGTAACACAAACCTGTTTTAAGTTGCATGAAATCAAACAATCTGACCTTTGTAGGTTTAAGGACTTGAATATTGCAGAGAAAGAAGAAGAGAATAATTAGAAAAGGTCTAGGAGGGACCTTGGCTGCTCTCCTCATACATCTTTGTTATCTGGAGGTGTGTGCAGTGTCCAGGGACAAAGTTACTCTCCCTGGTCACTCACTCCCAGCTGCTTTCTCTCCTTCACTCTGGCTTTACATGCCTTTACTCCTGTAATCACACCCTAAGCCAGTCCTGGCAAAATGATTCAGGTTATGGAAAAACTTCCATTATAAAAGCCATTAAGTGAACTTGGGCATCTCAACTGAACTAGACATGGCAGCAATTACAGCACTGGCAGGATGGGTAGGAGGAGGCAGTCCTGGCTCAACCTCAGCCAGCCCAGAATGTGGTTGTTGTCATCCTGTCTCTGCAGATCCACTGGTAGGCAAGTACCTCACCAATACAAGAGGAAAACACATCAGTTGTTTTGCTCACAGGCAAAAATGAAACCATGAATTTAGAGTTTCATGTACCCTCTCAGATCCTTCTGGAACAGTGTTCAACAATGCACAGATCCTCTGAGACCCTGTGTGTGGAGCTTGCTTGCAGTTTAGCACTGTACCACCCTGAGTGGGCTGCAACTGCTCAGGCTGAGCTGCATTTAGGAGCTGTGCAGGGACATCAGTCAGGAGAGGGATTTTGGGAGCAGCATGCTGGCTGCTGTGTTAGGAGGCAATGTGAACATGTGATGGAGAGGTTTACCAGAACTGCAGGACCCTGAATCCCAGCAGTCTTACCATTTTTGCAGGATCTAAACCTCTTTCCCTGACCCCATACATGCAAGCAAAGGGATGATCATTTTTTTGCTCAAATCTGGAGGTTGCATCAGGAAAACAGCATCAGGATTTCCCTGTCTTGGGTGAAATAGTTGGGAAGGCATGAGAGATCTGTGCACTTTGATCCATGGGTGAATGTGCTGATCTAACACAGGGTGGGATCCTGGAGTAAGAGAAGTGGTTGTTAAATGTAGCAGTGTGGGTTTGTTCTGCCAAGTTGCTGCTTGAGCAGAGAACAAAGGTAGGTGGTGGCATGAAGTCCTCACACCCTCCGAGCTGAGGCAGGACTTGTGTTTAGGTGCTAAAGTACTCCCAGTCTCAGCATTCCAGAATGCTGTTTTATCTAGAGGGAGAGCTGCTGCTGGGTAGGATGGGTAGATGATGTTACTTGGTAAAAAAAGACAGAAATAAAGGTTGTTCTGGTGTATAACTAGACTCTTTGTTCCCCTGGAAGTTCAGTTACCAAACTTAACATTTTTGTGGGGAAAAGGTAGCGAAGAATTTTTCGGCTTGGAGGCAAGGCAAAGTAGTCTATTGATTTTTGGTTCTTGTGTCTGTTTCTTACAGAAACCATCTTAGTGATGATTGTGACAGATACAGCCAGTGTGTGGCTCTCATTGTGATCCTATTCCTAAGTGACTCTGCTTCTGTTCAGCTCTGGCTGTTACCTTCATTGCAGATCTCTAAGAACTCTTTGGTTTTGTTCTCACTGAACAATTTAAAAACCTGAGGCACACAGAGCTGGCACATTTCTGTTGCAGATGCATGTGGTACCTACCTTAATAGCATTAATGTATCAGCAGCCAGCCATCACTCCTGCAGCCAGGCTGCTGCAGTCGTGTCCCTGGCTCCCTTCCCTGCTTCCTTGCCTTACTGGTGCTCTTAATTTAATTTTACAAAGTTTGCAGAGAGCTAAATTTGGGGCCAGGAGTGTTATTTTTAGAGTCTTGAAAAGAGGCTAATGTACCAAAAAAGATTTTTCTCATAGTTTAATGAACCATTTTCGGATTTTGAGGGGGAGAGGAGGATGGTGCTAAGATGGAAAGGCTTTTCATGTCATCTCTTCAGTCATGTAAAGAGCAAGGGGTCCATCTATGATATTGACATCCTTTCAGAGCTTCATGTGCATTGTCTCATACTATTTTTTTCCACTTGATCTGTTTCCAAAACTCCTCTTTTCTAATCCACCCACTTTTCTTTCCTTCTGCCAGCCTTCATCCTTCAGTGCTGCCACACATATCTTCTCCTGTGCCTGCTTCCTGCATTTTCAGCCCTACATGGATTGCATTTCCCCGAATCAATTTTAAGGAGCCATTGATGGAGCTGGATTTCAGGAAAATGCCTACCATTTGTTTCTTGGTTTCTGCCAGGACAGGTTTCAAGTGTTCATGTTCCAACTAGAGGCTCATTCAAGGTCTAGAGTTGAGCAGACAGTGCAGAGACTGGCATAACAGAGAAGTGTTTGCCCTGGGCTTTCTGACCGTGCCTGTTTCAGCCTCTTGGGAAGGATACTGTTATCCAGGTGTGATGTGCTTGCACCGACTTTGAAATCATCATGGAGGCAGGCATTGTTTTGTTACCTGAGATAGGTTGTGTGGCTGGGGTCAGTTAAGGGATAGTAAAAGTCAGTTTAGCCCTCAAGTCTGTAGAACCAAAAAAAAAAAAAAAAAAAGGGATGGGGAGACAAGGAGGCCGACCTTGAAGTGCTGTGCTTCCAGGAAGCCATCTGTCTGCGGCCCTGTGTTGAAGTGAGTGCAGGTTTGGATCACTAACTCTTTCCTCTGACCTTGGGGACTCCAAATTTCAGAGAGTGTGAATGAGCAGATTAATTTTATTAGACTTAGAAGAGCTAGTTTTTAAACTGGAAAAGCTTTCAACCTTGTCTTTAAAGAATGTTGTTGACGTGGAGGTCCTTGTCTTTCATACTGCTTGCCTATTCCCTCCTTCTCTCCCCCAGCTGCAGCACAGTGTTGAAAAACCACCTGAGCACTGCCCACCTATGCCATTGTGGCAGATGTTTGTCATACTGAATGCTTTCTATGTATCTTACCTCGTATTTGTTTTGGCTTAAGATACAACCCAGTCCCCCAAATATTTACTGCTGGCCGTGCTCCTGCTGACATCTGCAGGAGAGCAGCGAGTCCAGCTGTTGACCAAAGTGATTCTAGCAGCAGCTGCTGCCCTTGTGGGGTACGGACCTTCTCAAAGAAGCTGTGATCATGTTCAGAGTGCAGAGTGTATTTTCACTAATGTCCTTCCAAGATAAAAGGCCAAAAAGATCACCACCACTTATGGACTAATTAGCCAGAAGCCTCCATCTCATTTATCATAATCCACATGTTATCCTGCTAATTTCAAGGCAGTTACTTGAGCTCAGAATTGGACACACAGGAGTTGAGAGTGGATCTACATCACAGACTTTTGCCAGGGAGGACCTCAGTCAGGGCTTTGATGGTCTGTGTGATCTTTGGCCAACACAGCTGTGCTGACAAGAAGTCCTCAACATCAACTTCTGCTCCTTATACCAGCAAAACCTTGTTTTTACCGGTATTGCTCATGTGGGGGAGGAGACACTTTCCTGCAAGTTGGTGCCAGTGTGAGCTCTGTCAATGGTGACCTCTCCTTACTCATCCTGTGGACCCCAGTACAGCTGCTCTGGCATCCTCCCTGGTAAGAGCTGGCCTAAGTGAGTGCAGTTGTGAAAGTTCCTATCAGGAAGCAGTGACTGTACTTGATTTTATTATTAATTTTTTTAAAGAGTCTTTTGAATGCATTTTTTAAAATGTACATCTTGTTCTCAAGAAGGCTTTGATCTTGTTAATCTTTTTGTCTCTGCATCAATCTGTTGTGTGAAAATGCTGGAACGTGCTCTTATTGTGGCAGGCTTTTCTAGGGTTTTGTTTCCAGGTTTTTTGCATAGTTTAGGGAATTTTTATTCCTGGAGACTCTCCCTCTGGCTTAATCCTACAGGAAAGTTGACCACAGGCGTGTCAGGTTCTAGAATGCCACTTTAGGCTATGTCTTTGAATTTTCTTTGCAGGGATTTCCTGATATCAAATTGAAACAATGCTTTCTGTTTCCTTGCATTATGATAAAGAAAACATTTTGAGTGAGCCTGCATATTCAGTTGTGAGCAGCAATGAGCTCCTTCTGCCTATCTTCACTAGATGGGACACATGCCAAATTTGAACTCAAAGATTTGTGGTTGCTATAGCAGGAGGTGTCTAACTTACCTGCTCTCTGTCTGTTTTAAGAGGTTGAGCAAACCATGTGCTGCTGTGTTTGTGGTCATTTGGCCAGCTTGAGGCATGGACAATATGATCAAATCCATCTGCATTTGGCCACAAAGACTTAGCCTTAATCTTGATCACTTATATTTGCTTTTCTCTCCTAGTTCTTATCATAGGTTTAGACCTCCGGTTATGCTCTCATTGTTACAGCCATGCTTTCCTAAAATGTCTGTATGTTCATGATAGCAGCTGTTCTTGTGAAAACCCTTGTGTAAATGCAATCATATGTGTGAGAAGTCATGCCTGTGGTATAACTTGAGCCCAAAGGAAGGTAGAGAAGGGGTCATTTGGTAGTCAAAAAAAATAAAAAATCAGAACTGTACCTCCTATACGTGCCTGTCAACATAGAACCTTTTTAAACTGAGCCAAGTCAGGACTTTTGCAGTTTTCAGACCCTCACTGAAGACAGTGGTGTGACAAGGTGTCCTTTTCAACTTTCCTCAGTGTAAACTAGAAATTGCTCTGCTGAACAGTTGATAATGGTGCTGGTTTAAAGGTAAACCAGTGGGAGAAATGAACCCAACTCAAAAGAGATTACAAGTCAATTTACTAAAGAGATTACAATAAATACAATGATACAAAGAAAAATTGGTTTTAACCCACAAAAGAACAGATGTCTAACCCAACACCCTGGGGCACAAACAGAATGGTGTTTGACAGCCCCTGTGGTGAATACCACATGGCCCCCCTGAGTGCAAAGTAACAGGAAAGGAAACCGGTTGGTGATGGTCACAGTCACAGTCCTGCTGAGGTTCTGGTCCTCCTCCGGATCAGAGGAGTGGGGCCACGAGTCCCAGAACCCAAAGATTATATATGCTCAGATTCAGATGGGAATGCCCAGTACCTCCCCTCGGGGTGGGGAGTTTCACAATGGGAGATGCTACTCTGTGAGTTATGGGATATTTTTGGAATCTTTGATGGTCTAGGTTGTTGCAGCTGCCTATTGTGCCAGTCCCTAATAGCCCATTAGCAGAGATGACCTGTCAGGCTGGGTGTGAAGGTGCTGATGCCTCCCTGGAGGGGAGTTATCACACCTGAGTCAGGGCTGTGAAGGCAGAAACACTCCCCTGTCTCGCAGGGTTCTTTAACACCCAGCTTGTAGCCTGAGGTGTCAGTTGTGCCCTGGGCAGCTGCTGCAAACAATCCATTATTAGCAGTCCATCAGAAATGACAGAGAGAGTGTAGAATACACAGTTTTGTCACACCCACACAATGATAAACTGGTCTGTAATAGGACAGTAGCATCGTGGTAATAGTTGATCACTTGTACTAGGAAAGGAACTGGTCCCTTTGGCTCTGTGCGTAACCGAGAGACTTTGACTTGCAATGGTGTGCTGGGTAGGAGAAGGTTGGAACATGAAAAGACACCTGGGAAGTGTGCTGCCAAAGCACAGAGCCTGGTGTCGACCTCTGAAGAGACTGAGACACTAGACAGTACCTCAAGATCTTGGAATATTTGTTGTGCTTGATATTGTTGACCCCTTCCAGGTAAGTGTAAACTTCTTGGTTTATGAAAACATAATTTCTGTTTGTACTTGTATCTTTTGCCTAGGTCCTGAGGGAGACTAACAAATTGGCTGAAATGGAAGAGCCACCTTTGCTACCAGGGGAAACCATTAAAGACATGGGTATGTGAAGTGGAAATTTCTTACTCTTTTCTGACCAAGTAGAATATCTATAGAGCAAAATACCTTGTCAGTCATTGACCAATAAGAGCAAATTGCTGATGTTGAAAACCAGGATCAGGTTGTCTCATTAATTGAGTTACTGAACATCACAGGGTCCAGGGTAACTATGTCCTTTTAGCACATAGCAAATACAAAGCAGTTCAAGTTGTCTTAGCCAGAGTGATGAGGTAGGTTGTACAGCTTGGCATTTCCTGCCCCTTGAGAGGAAGTGGATTGACTGTTTCAAGTTGTCCTTGCCACAGGGTAACTTCTTAAGTTGAGACAGCACAATTGTGTGTCCAATCTCTGTCATGGACTCCAGGAAAGGATACAGTGTTTTGCAAGAAACTTGCTGTGATATGAGGATGGATTTTTTTCCTTTTTTTTTTTTTTTTTTAAAAATCTAGATGCATCAGATTTGCTGATACCCTCCAGTCTGAGAGCTTGAGTAATCCTCTTGATTAATTTGCTATGAAAGATTTGGCATTCACTTCTTTAATGTGTTGCCTTCCTGGTAAACTGATATGGAAAAGTGCAACTTCAGTCCTAAACATAAAAAAGTAAAAAAAACCCCAAAACTGAAAATACCTCACCAAAAAACCCACACCCAACAACAAATTAAAAACAAGTAAAAAAAAACAAACCCTCAATGCTTAGTCTTTTTCTCTACCTCTTTCCTAAGGTCTTTGGACTTGTACTCCAATTAAACACTGCAGAGTGACATCAAACTCGCTCCACAGACACAGTTAGCTCTGACAGCAAGACTATATTTTGGAGTGTTCCTAGGGGATGGTTTAAGACATCAGAGTTCCAAGTGTTTTATCTGTTGACAAAGGATGAGATGAGCCATGTAAATCTGTAAAACTGGGTGTCTTTTGATTAGCCCAGACAGCAGCTGCCTGGCTCAGCAAGAAGTTAAAGGCAACAAAAAGGAAATATTTGTTATTCATCAGCAATAATTGTTGCCTGTTAAAAGTGTCAAGAAAGGCAAATGTAATTATCTCTCTATTTTACAGGGAAGGGAAGAAAAATTATTTTCAGCCAAACTAATAATCTAGGGTAAGATTGGCCTGTAAAAGACAGGAATTCCACAAGCAGGGGAATTAGTAAATCTAGTTTCCAGTTTCTTTCTCCCATATGTATTCTCTTATATATAGTAAAGACTGAGCTTATTAGACTTGCCCCTGGTGATAGCACTACTACAACCTCTGTATAATAGCTGGCATTCGTTCTCACAAACAGTGAAGCATTTTAATGCCTTGGAGATCCCTATTTATCAGGTAGAGACTGCTGTAATCATGCAGCTGTGGCAGGGTTAAGGCCAGACAAGCCATGTGTGTAGGTACACATGTATATGCACAGTGTAATTAAGTAAAATTGTTTCCTTAGGAAACTAAGCTAATAAAATGCAAATGTGAAAGGTGATGTGGCTTACAAGCTGGCAAGGCCAGTGTTTGAGATCATGCCTGGGGTTCCTTACCTGGAAAATATTTCTCTAGCACCTTTCCTATTTACCCAGGAATCCTGTTCCTTTTCACATGTAAATGCATGCTTTTCATATTAGTAGATTTTGTTGGTGTTGTTTAAACATTTTGAAATTACATTTTGAATAATGGGAAGTCTAGTGGAAAAACCAGGCAGGCTGCTCTCACCTTTATTATGCTTCACGAGTCTGCTTTCAAACGTCTGTCAAACTAGTCTTTGAAAAGAAGTGATTAATAATCAGCTACTAATGAAACACTAGGTTTAATGAGAACTGGCTAGAAGCCTTTTGTGTTTAATTGTCCTTCAAACAAATGCATGGCAATTTATATAAATAAATAAATAATGGAATTACTAGCATGTATATACATATATTTTATTTCTTTTAAATCAGATATTGTGTGCTGCATGTTTTGCTCTGAATTAATCACTTCTGATATTTTAAGTGCCCTTCTCCACATCCAGATCTCGAGTCGTAGTGAAGACTTATGCTGAAGCAGAGCTGACATGAGGATGATTTAGTTATATGAGTTGCCAGTGCCCTGGAGTAAGGCAGACTCTCCTACTCTCTCTCCAGGCTAAATCTCTTGGGATAAAGGTAGAAGTTAAGGTCCCCCCAGCTGCCTCACACCTCGTGCGCATGGTGGCTGTCACCTGGATGGGAGACGAACTGCCCTCCTGACACAGCCCTTGCACAATGGGTCCCATGAGGTCCGGAGGCTTGAGGTTATTAAGATGGTCCAGGGAGTTCTTCCGTGGATCTGGCAGCTGTGGTCAGTGGATCTCATCTGTGTTTTTGAGGGGTGTCATTACTTGCTGTTGACAGCATAAACCATTGCTACAACAACAGCCAGCCAACTGCTTCAGTGGCAGAAGACGTGATAGGTGGCAGAGGTGGGGAGGGGACAGCTTAAATCTTGTCACTTTTAATTGATGTAAAACAGAAGGGCAGTTAGGAGGGGTGTTTGCTGTGGAAAACCAGCGTTTTTCTGAAACAAGTGAGAAACGTTTGAGGCCTTTTAAGAAGGGGGACTGTTTTGAGTCACTGGCACTCAGGCTCAAAAATAATTGAATTCTTGCAGTGTAATTTGATCTCTGACTTCAAACCTAAAATCACCAGCAGTTGGGTGTTATACAGATTCATGGCTGCTGCAAATCACTGTAGCTCTGCTGGCTTTTAGCATGAGGACCTTCATACCAGGGCTGACTTCGTGTGCAAAGGTGTGCAGAAGGACCCAAGCATCCTAAAAAGCACATGGAGGAGAACAACCTTCTCCTGTTCTTGGTGGCACAAACCATCTTGGGGACAATCTTTAGTTTTTATGCTTGTTGTCAGGTTCAGAGATATGCATCCAGGCAGAAGTCATCTCCTCTTTTTATGCATGGTGTTCTCAGCTGCTGGCCATAAGAGTGAACAGTTTGCAGCCAAGCACTGGCTTTTGTACAAGGGTAGCAGTTCTGTGCAAATGTAGTATTCTGGGTGATAATACTATTTCTGCTCAAACTCTTACCTTTCCCACAGAACTGAAACTCGCATATTAGCTCTAGGCTCTAGGTTAGAACCCCAGATTAAGCTTGTTTTAATATGATCTGAAAATCAGAGCCCCCAAATACTGCTGCTGTTACAATTTTTCTCCCATAACTTAACTGTGAAATTAACAACTTTTTTTTTTCCTTCTTTTTTTCAAGCTAAGGATGTTACTTACATCTGCCCCTTCACTGGAGCAATCAGAGGAACCCTTACTGTTACCAATTACAGACTGTATTTTAAAAGCATGGAACGGGTAAGCTTTTGAAATAATCTGCTTTTGTTAGCTATTCAATCTTTAGACGTGTTGTTCTTTGAGAGTAATTCTGTGTGAAATGTAGTTACATGTTTGAAAACATAGACATAAGGGAGCAGGAGCTGGGGATTTTTCCCCCTCCCCTTTTTAAACTCACAAATTTCAACTGTCTACAGGACCCTCCTTTTGTCCTAGATGCATCTTTAGGTGTAATCAACAGAGTGGAGAAAATTGGAGGTGCTTCCAGTCGTGGTGAGAATTCATATGGGCTGGAGATTGTATGCAAGGTAAACTCTTATCTGTGTTTTACAATAGGGGAAGGGGAACATACATTTTAATACATTTTGTCAGTAGTCCTGCAGAAAGTTCTGCAAAATGCCTCAGTCAGTATGACTTCACAGGCATCAAAAAACATCTGATTTTAAAAGTATTTTTCAGTATCCTCCAACTCCACTTATTCAAGAGGAGATACAAATCTTTATTCAGGCTTTGTGCTGGGCAATGGCTTTTTTTCCTAGTGGAAACCTAGGTGTGCATCTCACTAATGCAGTTCTCAGGGGTGCCCACCAGACTATTCCAGCTAGACTCCTGTTATTGTGGAATACAGTACATATGGCTTTATCTCATTTGCATTTCAAGAGCAAGAAAGGTACATGGTTCCTCCTAAATCATTCACTCATGTCCACCTGCCGCTGTGCTTTGTGGTGAGTGACTGGCAAGTAGCCTTCAGTCCTGCTCGAGGCTGTTCTTTCATTTCTTTCAAGGCGTATGTATTTCACACGTACCTCTCAAGAGCCCATGGAATAACTGGAAATACAAACTTCAGTAAAAATTAACAATTTGCCTCCTTGTGTCTGCTTACCGTAGACCCATGAAGTAGATAAAGTCTCTGTCTCCCCTCTGCCTGCCTCACTGGTCACATAGAAGAGCTGGATTCAAAACCTTGTAGGTCTTGGGCAGCTTAGAGCTCTTGTCAGAGCCCCTCAAGGCTAAGAGGATGCCACTTGCTGGATAAGAGCAGAATGAAAAGAAGTCCCAAACTACTCTGGTCACTGCTGTGATTTTGAGGCACCAGGAAGCTAAGCAGACTGTCAGGCTGAATCAAGACCAGCTGATGCAGTCTGTACCAAATCATCCAGCTGCTCCCTTGTTCTGTTACAGTCATAATCCTCCCTGGCTAACATAAGGGCAGAGTGCTTATGCTGGCAAGCTAATTTGTTCCCTTTTTTGTTCTGGATTCCTAGTCCTCAGCCATTTTGCCTGTATGCAGATGTGCACACATGGTCAGGTTTGGAATAAACTACCTGGGTGGGAAACTTGGTCACAAACTCTATGATGGGTGTTTTGGCCCTTTGTAGCATATATATATGTATATGCCAGCCTGCTTGGCCTAGGATATGCAGAACACTTCAGTGTAGTAACAGAGAGGTACAGATACAGCTTGTATATCCTGAAATGTTCTCTGTCTGAGACCAGTTGTGTAATCTCTGTTCATGAGGATGCAAAGTCTTTAGCTGTTTATCTCATTCTCTGACTTGCTCTACCATCTTCATATGCTTGAACTTGATAGCTCATTTTCTGCTAGTGGCTTTTAAACTGTTTACTGCAAGTGTTTGAGTTGTGGGCTTGGCTGGAAAAACTTGGCATCTTAAAGATGCTTTATTTAGTTTCATAATTTGATTTTGTAGATGAGTGTGGAATGGAGGTACTGGGTAACTACTCTTTGTGGAAACTGCTTCTGTGCAAAGTGGAGGAGTTTTCGTTTTCAAGAAAGCCTCTTGAGTGCTCTGCGAGATGGAAGCTTTAAGGGGAGATGGTTTTGGATGCTTTGCACCCAAGTGGCTGGGCTTGGGCTCCTGTTACCTACATGCAGTAGCTCTGTGGAGGTACTTTGTGAGGCAGACCCTTCCAGTGGTCTTCTGGCACAGCTCACTGTGAGAGCTCAGTGAGAGCTAGGAGGTCTGTCTCACAGAGTTCTGCCATTCAGAGACAACTTGCCCCAAGCAGGGCTCTCTCCTAGACTTTCAGCAGGTAGAGAGCTTCACATGAAGGTAAGGTGCTGTGCTCAGGCGCGCCTCTGAACTTCCTCAGCTCCTCTGCAATTGGGGCAGGCTTTGTTGGAGGCTGCAGGCAACCACTGAGCCAAGCCCAGCACTGCAATGGCCCAAGTACAGTGTTAAATCAGCACTAGAAAGAGCCCTGTGATGTGACTCTATTTTGAATTCTGGCTTTTGAATTTTCTTTGAATTTTGAAGTGGTTCAGAAATTTACAACTTGATTTCCCTCTTTTTTTTTCCCTAGGATATTCGAAACTTGCGATTTGCTCACAAGCCCGAAGGGAGAACTAGACGGTCCATATTTGAGAACCTAATGAAATATGCCTTCCCAGTTTCAAATAACCTAGTAAGTGTTTTCAGTTTTTACCAAAAGACACAGAGTGGCAGTAAACTGCCTTGTTGCATCCCTCTACTTGGTACAGCATTCACATGGGGTACATTTTCTTGAAGGAGGAGAAGTGCTGGTTTTTAAATCTGTTTTTAACTTCAATCTGTAGGAGTTTAGATCACAGGGAAACAGGAAAAGTCTGCTGCTGTGGGGCTGGATTCTTTCATGCATGAAGAATGAGTTACTGATAGTCTTGTAGCAGAGGGAAAGTAGTCAAAACACAGTGACATCCATCAGAGGTTTACAGCTAGTAGTGACTGCACTGCCCCAAATCTGGAGTGCAGTTCACCTGCTCTGTAATGTTATGACACTGCAATTGTTGTTTCAAATGCTGGTTGAAAGAATCTGGTTGTTAATATGTAAGAGCATTCTTGCCTTAGTAGTTTTTTCTTTCTCTCTTTAACAATAAACTCCTTTTGTTCATGAAGTACTAGGTAATAGACAAGCAAGATCAGGGGATGTATTGGAAAGTACATTGTTGTACTAATTACCTGATACAGTGAGAGTGTTAATCTTTTTCACAAAGCCCTTCTTTTTCAAAAGAAAAGCGGTTCAGTTGAGAAAAGGGAAGGTTACTATCTGAAATATCAAACATCCTTAAATGGGCTCTGAGTGGGCTCCTAATGGTAAATTTTCTTTCTTTCAGCCACTTTTTGCATTTGAGTACAAAGAGGTTTTCCCAGAAAATGGATGGAAAGTGTATGACCCGACGTGGGAGTACAGAAGGCAGGTGGGTAATGTGCCACATCCTTCCTCATCCCTCTCTACTCTTCAGAAGTGAGGCTCTCTGCAGTAATACAGTTACAGGTTGCATGGAGCAGAGAATGATGCTGCTGACAAATGTCGTGCAGGCTGGGTTAAGATACTGTTCTCCACACTGCAGTGATTGATGACAGCAGTACAGCTTTAGAGATAGTAGCATCCACCGATGGAGATTAGCTCAGGCTGCAGAGAGATAACTTCAGCCTTTAGCAGAAAAACTAATGCTTTGGCTTGGTCATTCAGCTGCTGCTGGCAGTGAGGAACAGAGGGTGCATCTTGTAGGTACATTGTTGAGTTTCACACCTCAGTATTTGCTTGTATCAGTTTTAATTCTTTCCAGTTTTTCCTGTCTTAAACAGGAACTTGGGTGGAAAAAAATTAAAAGGATCAACCTAGAGAGTATTGTGATTTATCATAGCTTAGAACACATAACTGTAGTGTGTCCATAGGAGATTGGTCAAAGGTATTTAAGATCATGAATGACAGGCCGTCAGCTGGGAATACTGTGGTAAAAACTTGAGTGGTCCTCCTTGGGGGAAAAGATAGAAGAATTTTTGTTTTTATAATGGAATCACTCCTGTCATAAAATTCTCAAGTATAGGAAAGAGCTCAATTTGGTGACACATGTGCCCTGGACAGATTAAATGTCTGTGTCATCCAGATCTGCCAGAATAAAGCAAATTTTCTTTTATAAAATTAAGAAATATTAAGCCATGTAATTTAAGGTTTGGTTGTGTCTTTCTCTTAAAATGAAATAAAACCAGACCTCTGTCCTAGCCTAGTTGTTCATCTGAGTCCTGGCATCCAGAACATAAGGATTCATTTTTCTAGCTCCAGTCTTCTAAAAGCTGGGCATGCCTTCTAAATTGGTTATCTAGGCCTGTCATTAACAGATGGGGAGAGAGCTCTTCACTGTTGGGGGTAATTTTTTCTCTCCTAAAATAGCTGCCAAAGATAGATCACTGGCTTCTAGGCTGCTAATTGAAAGTGAGATGTATCTTACTATATCTTACTGTATGCTGCCTTCATTGCAAAAAATGTATGTTTTGCAATGAGATGCCACAATCTAAAATCCTAGTAGAGACAAAATCCAATTGTTTGTAATCATATTGTATCTAAGGTCAACTTCGGCTACAAGACCAGGTAATGTAGCAATTATTGCTTTGTTTAGAATTTGCCTCTTTCTTGATAGTTATTTTATGGACAGATCTGTTTATAGAGAAGGATCTGCAGTCCAAGCTATTTGGGCAAAAGATGCTTCTTTATACGTCTGAGAAGTTTGGAGTAGCAATTAAAGAATACTTGTGCTATCAAAATAATCTCCCCTGAAAAGCACATCATTCACTTAGCCAAGCTTCGCTTAAAACAGATGAAATACAAAAGAGATTCTTACAACCTGAAAAGAAGGAAGGGTGACCCCTGCAAATTTCGAAGTAAATTATTCCACTTTCTTAATCCTGGCATGTTATCTTTATATAGTAGAAGCTTCTCTATCCCTATTAGTTTGGGTTTTTTATACTGTGATTTGGTGTCCCTTGAATTTGGCAGGAGTTTGGTTGTGTGGTGAAAGGATATGTGTATTTGCATGCATGTAATTTTCAGCTCTTCATGGCCTTTCTGTCAAGAAAATGAGACTTGGCCATGGTGTGTTTGTTTCTGGTCACACAAGGTAGCACTGTTGTGTGTAACAAAACACGACATGATTGAGACATTGCTGCGATGTGTAGTTGTGCTATGCTGCTTTTGTATAATTTTTGAGTGGAAAGGAAAAACTTTGCCTGACTGCTTTTATGTTGAGAGACCAAACTAATGTCCAGATGCTGAAGCCCTCAGTCATTTTCTTACATTGGTAACTGCAAAAGTGAATCCAAATCAGGATTTTTTGCAGCCGCATCCTATCTGAATTTTACCCATGGTGGGCCACAGTCACTGCCATTCCAGATCATGCAATCCATCTGTTCCAGTAGCTTATCTCCAAAAATGACCAACGCCAGCTGCTGAAGAAGAGGCAAAGCACACTGCAGTAGATGTTTATGTTGTGATCTGGCCAGGAGGAGAATTTCATCCCTTTAGTTAGATTGATTTAGGTCCTGCAGCATGATGCTTTATGTCCCCTCCAAGACTTTTAGGTATTTCAGTTTGTTTATTTAATCCCAGCATTTATAACTATGGATGTTCAATTTATCTGTGTGAATGTCTTAGCCTTTTTTCTTAATCCAGCCAGGTTCTGCTAAAGCAATAACAAATACTACAGTAAATCAGGATTATGTCCTGAAGTGGCAGCAGGGATTCGTTAACAGTGAAACAAAACTGGCATCATCAAATCAGATAATGGGATTACCTGTCACTGACTCTATGAATTGTGATCAGAAATAGAAAAGCAGGACATATGCACTGTCAGCAGGACCTTTTGGAATTGGTTTAAAAACCGTTAGGGAAGAGCTGGCCTAGGGCATAAGCAGCTCAGCAGTATGGCCAGACATTAACTTGGTATATCCTAGGCCAGGTCAGGCTTTTCCTGTGGGAGCAGGGACACAGAGAGAAGAGAGAGTGAAGCAAAAGTCGACTTCAGCTACCAGGCAGCCAGAAAATACTTTTAAACCAGGATCCATGGTAAGATCTATGTCTACACTGGTAGACATGGCAAGTTTGTGTGTGGTATGATTTATTTATTACAATTCTTATTAAGATTAATAGAAGTGTGTTGATATGATAGCGATTGTAGCAATTAGTAAAGATATTCAGTAAACCCCTCACTTCTCTGTTAGCATTCTTGAGAAAGATGGAAATATGTAACTTATTAAAAATCTGTGATTTTGTAAAACTATGGGGAGTAATAAACAACCTGTAGAGAACAAAAGGAACTCATAGAGGTTGAGATTTAGTTGGTAAATGGAATCACATGTGGCAAATGAAATTTAAAGCTGAAATTGCTCCCTGATTTTTATTACACTCGGGCTGGCAGAGTATGAAACAGAATTGCAAAGTGAATAAGACTCAGTTGAAACCAAAAGGCCTTGAGATGCCTTTGGAGTAACTTAAAGCTTTATTTTCCTTAACAAGGTGGGGAGCATTTGGAAAATATTACAAGGGGTTGTGAGGCTGGAAGTATGTGATGTTTCCCTACAAAGTTGCTCTGGTCCAATCCTCGGCTCTGGTCATATCTACCAGGGAACCACAGACTAGAGCTATGATTGGTGCTGTCAGAGAAAACATGTATAAACTAGTAATTCAGAAGAAGAACTGACCTGTTTTGAGGATAAAATAAGTGCCCAGCATTAGTATACAAGCAGAGTAGGAAAGGTAGACCATGAGAACAAGATTACTAGAGAGGATTGCTGGCTGTGATGTAGGGGAGTAAAGTGAGAATTGAACTGTTCAATGTCCCATGGTTTAACTGGGGTCTTGTTTATGCTACTACTGCAGAACAGATCACAGGTCTGTTGTGCTAAGTGGACACAACATGGGCTGAGTATATGGCAGAGGGATCAGCTTGGCTCTGCAGCTGTATCCTGTGTTGGCGTAGGGATGTGCCTCAGTCAGAGTGCGGAGTTTCCTGGTAACTCATGGCTCAAACCAAGTTTGAGGGAGGCACTGCTGGTGTGTAACTCAGGACCCTTCCTACCTTGCTTGCTGCAGATCAAGGTGCCCCTACATAGCTAAACTCAAGAGTTGATCTGCTGGATCCCATAGAGAGATGTGACAGTGTGTAATTCCAGAAAGGAAATTAGTTTTTTTTTCCTGTCAGTGGAAGATCCCCATGTGCTTAAGCTTAAACATGTGCATTTCAAAGTGGTGGTTTCAGTGCCATGCTGGTGTGGCTTCAACAGTTTTGCCCTGCAAACGAAGAAACTCCATGTTCTACGACATGCATAAATCAAGTGATAAATGAGCACAAGTCATTAAAGTGAGGCATGAATGACTATCCAGAGGAAAACCAGGTCTAGTTTGTGTGTGGAGATGACACAAAGGCTGTGTCTCTATGGTTAGATGATACAGTTGTAAGGAGTGTTCTCAAGCACTGGGGCACCTTCATCAGAAATTCCAGGCATAGCTTCAGTCCAGACTGTTACCAGACTGACTGTATTTGAGCATCTTTAGTCATGCACAAAGATACTCTTCCAGCAAAATGTATGCAAATTGAGAGTACAAACCAATTATTCACTGGCTAACACACAAGAAGAGATAGCTGAGATTTAACTAGCTACTGGGCTGAGCAGTAGTACTCACTGCCTCAGAGGATGCTTCGGTAGAGACTTCCTGGCCAGGCAAGCCAAGAGGTAGGGCTTCAAGGCCTGCTCCTAAACCTGGCCATGGGTCAGAGGCTGACGCAAGCCAAGGATCACCAGGAGGCAGTTTGGACAAACTGTCCCCTTTGGAGACCAAATGAGTTGAATAGCACGGATGTGAGGTGCACTGCTTCAGCTGATCTCAGCCAGAATGGTCATGGTATGTTTAATTTATGACTATAGATGTGGCTGTGCTGCCTTCCTTGGTTTGCCCTCTGGCAGCCACCAAACATTTGAATTACCCTAAAATCAGGGACTGCTAGCAGCACTAGTTTACCTGAAGAAGACAGACCTTGTGCAGCAGTTTGGTCACTAACATGGACACCTGACAGCCATGTGCCCTGACAGCTTCAGAATGATCACAGCCCGCTGTTGGCGAGGCATACCTGGATTCTTCCTGCAGGTGCACTGTCAGGCAGCTCCCAGAACCATTCCTTAGCCTGCAGAGACTTCTTGAGTTATATCTGTAGCAGTGTGGTTTGATAACAGGCTTTTGGGTGCTTAGAACTTACCAGCAAGCCATGAAATGCATCTTAGATGAGGAAATGCCAGTGTGCTTTACATCACATTTAGCTTTTTCTATTGATTCCAGCTGGAGAAAGGGCAAATCTGAAGGAGCAAAAATAAATGCAGAAGCTACACTGCATTATGGCAGATGTCCTGGGAAGATGAAAATTCAGCTTCTCTTCTAGCCCACTTGGCTTATTTCTGTATGTTTCCAGTCCTTAGAGAAAGTCACGATCCGAATCCAAAGCGTTTTGGGTGGTGCTGTGATTCAAGGCTCCTGTGCTGGGGGAAAGCAGACATTCCTCATGATTCAAAGGAAATTTGAATGCTGATGCACATCTTTTCCTTCTATGGGGGCTTGCCATGGATTTTTCTGGTCTGGGCTATTGCAGAGGAAAGATTTACTTCAAATTTGTCAGTGTGGCAGCTGAAAGTCTTAGAGCTTTGGAGAGCTTTAGAGCTCAGTTCTGGCCTGAGCAGTGTGTGTTGAACCTGTTCTGCCCAGCACTGTGAAGAGGGTGCTTTGCAGTGCCCACTCTGTGAGCACTGGTAGAGTTGCTGGGTGGAATGAAAAGGAGCCTTTCTCCCATGTAGCTGCTTGTCAACTCCCATTTTCCTTGCCAAGACTGAGCTGACAGGGTAGTTTTCATTCAGATTTGGGGGAAGTGAAATGCCGAGGTCTTGCTAATGGATCCATTGCATGTACTTACTAGGACACGACTGAGAACTAATTTTCCATTAGTTCACTTCCAGATAGTAACCAGCTTGTTTACAGCTGATGGACAGCTAAGAGAAAGAGTCTTGTTATTCCCTGAGTCACAGCAGAGCTGGTGGATCCAGCAGATTCCATCCTTTCTTTGTACAGCAGGTAGACTTCTGAGCATGTTCTAACCATCTATAATCTTGGAGTGTGCATACACACTGCTTGATGCCTGTTTCTGCCAATTCTTTGGCTTCAGGCAGCACCAAAATTAGCTGACGTTTTGAGGTATTCATGATCCTGGCAGGTCTGCTGATTCCTTGAAGTAACATTTCCTTCCCAGAGAGGGCCCCAGGACAGGGGTGGTTCACAGGCCGGGGGTGTGACTGATATGAGACAGAAGGTCTGTCCTCCCCTCAGACTTCTAACCATGACTGCTTTTGACAGCATGACTCACCACTGCAATGGGGAACCATCAGCAATTGCTGTGGGTCAGCCATAATTACCACAGCTCATCTGACTTGTGTTAGATTTGTCATTTATTTCCTGTGGGAGCCACAGCAGTGGTAATCAGTGTCCCACCACCCTCCTTAAAATGAAGTACTATTCATCAGAACAGAAGCATGTTCTGAGTTGATGTACCCCTAAAACACACTCTGCTTAACAGTCTGGCCATGTTCACTTCAGCAGATGTGTCTTCCCCACAGAGATGCTTTGTGTCGGTGCCCACCCCTGCTGCAGCAAGTGTCTGTTTAAATCTCTCCTTGCAGGCACGCTGTACCAGCCACTCTGTGTTGGTCTCTTCTCTCTCAGCGTCAGCCAAACCATGTCTGCACATTGCCAGGATCGTCCCCATTGTGCTTCAGGTGTTAGCTGCAGGTTGTTGTCTGGGAAACTGTTGAGTGGTTTCCCCATCGGGGCACACTGAGCTCAGTCATCTGTGTGTGTGTATGTAGATTCCCTGCTCTCCCAGCCCAAGTCAGACTAGTACAAATGGAGAACTTAGTCTGACAGAAACATAGGAATTGCACATCACAAAGAGTCATGCAACCAGAGGCATAAATATTAAGTTTTTGGTGTTTTTAGGCGATTGCACAATTGTGCCACAAACACTGAACAAGGCCCAAACCAGGCTGATTTTTTGGGAGTGTTTTACTGCCTGTTCTCCCTTCTGCCCCTCCCCCCCCATCCTGTCTGGTAACTCCATTTTGCATCCCCAGTTTCCACACACCATGTTTGAGCTAAGTGCTGAGAGACGAGTGAATTGATCACACACTGTCCTGCTCCTGGCTCTCCTGTGAGCCCATGATGAGACCAGGATGTATCTTAAAGATGTGCTCAGGGGGATCACTTGTGTTGCTATATCTGTAGCCTCTGCCATTCTTTTGCCATAGGTGACCCTGCCAGAAGTCCTCTAGTTTCCCTGTTCTTCAGTGACTTGAGCAAAATATCCACCTCTCTGGGAAGAGGCATGAAATGCAAGTTAGCAAGATAATGCATTCCCAGGTGCCAGCCCTAAATGTCCTTCATCAACAACAGTTGCCTTGAATTTCAGGTCTGGGGATTTGACTGTGCTAAGGTCTCAGGGCAACTCATTTGCTAATGTGCTGTTGTTTCCTCTTCAGGGAATTCCCAATGAAAGCTGGAGGCTGACCAAGATTAATGAGCGCTATGAGCTGTGTGATACATACCCTGCCATTCTAGCTGTACCTGTAAACATTCCCGATGAAGAATTAAAGAGAGTAGCATCTTTCAGATCAAGAGGACGCATACCAGTGAGTGGGACAAAGGAAGCCACTTTGATGTGGTTTTGTTATACATACCTTTGGGCAATAAATAATATGAAGATCAGGCTTAGTGGATTCCAGGGAGCAAATAAATGGTGAATGGATAATAAAAGTGGCAGCAAAGACAGCAGTATCCGTTGGAACTACTATTGTGAAAGAGATGTAGACTAAACCAAATTGAGAAGATAAGACAATTTAGCACAACTCAGACCAAATCTCAGTTCAGTTCCTAAGAAACACAAAGCAGCTCTATTGGGCTGTTTACAATTGTCTGGCCTACTCTGACTTTGAGGATAGAGAAATAATTAGTGATATGCTTGATGAGAATGCTTGTTAAATGAAATTAAGACAAAATAGAATGTTACAATGATTATTTCAGCAGTAATTGAAAATGTACTGGTTTCCTTCTAAAGTTTGTAGAAAATCTAATCTGTTCCTAAAGTACTTAACTTTTACATGCTATAACATAAAGTAAGACATAGTGCACAGAGTGACTTACACAACAGCCAGAAAAACAGTCTGCATCATATGTTAAAGGCAGACTTAAATGATTTGGTCACCTTTTGTTTCTTCAAACTTTGGGAATGCCACCAAATGAATAAGGACAGAAGAGTTCCTTCTTCTGTCCAATCGTGATCTAATACAGTCCAGCCTTCTGGAACCAGCTAATACATGGTGGGATCCCAGAGCAAGTCATTACAGGTAAAACACTTCAGTGGTCTAATGAATCCCATTTTTCCTTCATTTATTTCCCATTTGTTTTCAAAGGTCTTGTCATGGATTCACCCAGAAAGCCAAGCAACGATCACTCGCTGTAGCCAGCCAATGGTGGGAGTGAGTGGCAAGCGAAGCAAGGAAGATGAAAAGTACCTTCAAGCCATCATGGATTCTAATGCTCAGTCCCATAAAATCTTCATATTTGATGCAAGGCCTAGTGTGAATGCTGTAGCCAATAAGGTCGTGTGCTTTTTTCCTTTGTCAAAAACTGGGAATGTAATAATTTAGGGCACATTTCCCACCACCATTTCATATTATTCTTAAGGATCACAAGAGGGTTTTCCACTGTAAAGGAAATCTGCGTGCAATGATCTGATTCTCTAGACAGACATACTTGCACTGGTATCTGTAAGGTATCAGTGTGACTATTAAAGATCTATTATATTAATCTACAATGGGAAATGAAATAGCAAGGGGGAAAAATATCGAAGTAATACTGAGATCAAACTCTAGATCTTGTGTGTCACCGTTTTCCACTTCCCATGGTTGGAAGACTGCTTCCTCTTAACAGCAGCAGAACTCTGTACCTGTTAACTGTGATGGGAGCAGGGGACATTCAGTAGATGAAATCCATAGCCCTTCCTTTGACTACTGCTGTAGTCACTCCTTTGTAGAAGGCCACTAGGTTGGCCAGGCAGGACTTGCCCTTCCTGAAGCCCTGCTGACTGTCTCAAATCACCCTCTGGTCCTCTGTGTGCCACAGCATAGTTTCCAGGAGGACCTGTTCCATGATCTTATGAGGCACAGAGGTGAGGCTGACAGGTTCCCAGAGTCTGTCTTTCTGCCTTTCAAAAATTCTGTTTCATGCCATGACTTTCAGCTCTGTAATACTGGTAGAACTGCTTTGCACTAAAGCTCATTTTTCTTTTTCTTTTTTTTTTTTTCAAATCTGTCTTTCCCACTACTTAGGGAAGGCAATTAGTGTGTGGGTTATACTCCTCTGTAATAGTATGGTAAATTTTTAAATGATAGAATAACGAATGTAATGAGCTAGCAACTTGAATGGGGATAAATGATAATTACAGAGGAAAAGAAGGCTTGTAATGTGATATTCTTTGGTAAAAATTATAGCATTCATTAGCTATTGCAGGAAAGAGGCAGAAAGTGTATATGTGTGTGCATGTTTGGTCCCAATTGTAAGATAAAGCCAATGTTTTCTGGCTGCTTTAGTAGCCCAAACACTGTCATATTTTGTCAGCTGCTATTTCCTGAGGACAAGTGACCAGGCTAAAGTATAAAATATGTTTTTACTTAATGATTTGTACATGGATTTTGTTCTTCAGGCTAAAGGAGGGGGCTATGAGAGTGAGGATGCCTATCAAAATGCAGAATTAGTGTTCCTGGATATTCACAATATTCATGTAATGAGAGAGTCGCTGAGAAAACTGAAAGAAATTGTGTATCCCAATATTGAGGAGACTCACTGGCTGTCTAATTTGGAGTCAACTCACTGGCTAGAACATATCAAGGTATGCATGTCTGCATTCACTGCACATGGCTGAGCAACCTCAAGTCCTTACTATTCTGTTCACTGGGAAAGACATCCAGGGCTAACTCCAGGATTTTCAATTCATTGTAAATTTAAAGACTTAGAATTGTTTTCAATTTATGAACAAATATGCTGGTTTAAAGGTAAACCAGCAGGAGGAATGAATCTAACTCACAAACAGATTACAAGTCAGAATTACAGTTTA
>JAWWEU010000001.1:38463446-38609164 GCA_035583155.1 Acropternis orthonyx | reverse complement strand
CACAATGGGTGATTTACACTCTGACATATTTTTGGAAACCCTGATGGCCCATTAGCAGACATGACCCCTCAGGCTGGCTGTGAAGGTGCTAATGGCTCCCCCGAGGGGTGTTACCACACCTCAGTCACTGGTGTGAAGACAGGAAACCTTTCTTATCTCAGAAGTCCCCAAACACCCAGCCTGCAGCCTGAGGGGTCAGGTGTGCCCTGGCAAGCTGCTGCAAATGATCCATTGTTAGAAGTTCATGAGGGGGCCAGGTGGAACTCTTCTCTGTGGAGCATGCAGTCTCTTTCCTGGTTCCACGGTTGAAAAGGAGAGAGGAGGTGATCCCTCTGAGGTGCAGGGTTGGTAGATGAAGAAAAATTCCAAGATTTTAAATCCATAACAACAAATAAAACCATGATTTCTTAGAGTGGGGAATCTTGAGGGCATGGAAAGAATGACAAGAGACGCGGCTGAAATACTGAAATACAGTGTTTTGGAAGTGCAATATATTCCTGGGTAATGGGTTAGAGCTCAAAGTCCCAGAGCTTCCAGTCTCTTGACTAAGGGATCCTTGACATCCTAGTGTTACTGCCTGGTCCAGACCAGCAAATGCAAGGAGTCTGTGCCCTGTCAGCCTTTCAGGAATCCAAGCAGAGTCAGAATGAGGAGGCAAAATGTTTCGGCTTTTACAGAGGTTGGTTTTCAAATTAAGTTCTTTGTCTTCTGAAAGTGTCCAGCTTTCATTGTTGCTCTGCTAATGCAGACAGGGGCAGACCTGCTCCTGGGGCAGCTGCAAGGTGATGGCCAGTTTGCATTCATGTGAGACACAAAATGCTCCTGTGTTTAAATTCTGAACTGTCCAAGGACTGAGCTTAATGCAAAGGCTCTTCTAGAGTTGTGCCTACACTACAGTTTAGATGTGTTGTCATCTTGTTAGAATAAGAAAATGTGTTCACCAGTTTGCTGTTCCAGTTATAAAGTAGTTGGAACTGATATACCATTCTACTTGAGGCAAACAGAGCCCTTGGTTTGTCCTGTGTTGTCAACAGCCATTTTTCATTTATAGTTCTGTTCCAAAGAGATCTTGTAATTTGTTTTTTCCCTTGTCCTAGCTCATTCTTGCTGGAGCCCTTCGGATTGCTGACAAAGTAGAGTCGGGGAAGACATCTGTGGTTGTACACTGCAGTGATGGCTGGGACCGGACAGCCCAGCTCACCTCTCTCTCTCTGCTCATGTTGGATGGCTACTACCGAACTATCAGGGGCTTTGAAGTCCTGGTGGAGAAGGAGTGGCTGAGCTTTGGCCACAGATTTCAGCTGGTGAGTCACTAGCCCTTGGAAGGCACTATATGGAAAATTATTGTCTGCCTTGAAGGATTTCAAAGGAGTTTGGCCTTCCTGTGAGAAGTTTTCTGACTGAACTCGCAGAAGACAGGTGAATGCTGCTGCTACTGTTTTCTACCTGTAATTCCTATCATCTCTTAACCTCCTTGGAGACTGTATTGGTTAGATACAAGGAACAGGAGGTATTAAATGTCTCAGGTGTGTGACTGATATGTCATGTTGCCATGCTTAAGCTTGAATTAACAGTGTGCTTTGTGTTCAGGGTTGTCATTTCTGCTGGGAGTTGGCAGAGACCACAGGGGTATTTTTTGTCTTTCTTAGTAGTTAATTCCTTTTGCAGAGACTGCTTTGGGCACCATCATCACAAATGCCTTGGTATTGAAGAGGCTGGAGAATTTGGTTATGACCTTGACTTCACATTTTCTTCAGGCACACTTTGTTTTTTGGGGAGTCTTCTAATTGTTTAGGTGAAAGATCAGTGATTTGAGCCTGGACCAAGGGTAGCTTGCAGTTTTGTCCCTGTAGCTGGCAGAGAGACAGCTTTGTGGGCTTGTGACACAGCGATTTGTTATGGTTTGCACTGATGGGAATTGAGAGAGCCTTTCAGTAGTATCCTTTCAGTCTTCGTTCCTATTGTGTTTTGCTCGTAGCTGTTCTGGAGTGGTTGTTTAATTTTGGCAAGGGCTAGACCAAGGTCTGCTTACAGCACTTGCAATGGTGGGTTGTATTGTCAAATGCTCTGAGAAAGGTGGGGAAACTGAGGCACTAAAGCAGCTGAGGTTCTGCTGCAGCAAAACTTGTTGTCTAGTGTTTGAGCAATGAGTGTTTTAGCTTTTTTCTGTGTTGACAAGGAAGATAATGGTGAGAGGAGAACAGTGTTAGAGAAGAGGTAGGGATCTCAGACTTAAGTGTTCTTTTTCTGTCTTTGTACAGTACGTGGGGCTCCTGGGTAGTGTATAACCATTAGTGTGCTATAGTAGTTATGAGAAGTTGTGCTTCACGTGTCTTGGCCACACAGCACGGCCAGGGTTGGAGGCCTACTTCTGGGAATACTGTCATCACTGCCTCTCTTGAGGTGGCAGGAGATTGGCTGGGTTAGTGTTTGTACAGCACTTGGAAGCTGTGAGGTGTTGCATGACAGTTATCACCACATGCCATGCCTGTAGGTAGTGTTTAGATCTAGCACACTGTACTACTTAAGTAGCCAGGACGACAGCTGCAACTGAAGCAAAAGGCATTCTCATTTTTTTTCCTTCTGAACTTTAGCTTTTAACTGAGATTAGTGCCAGCATAGCATCTGGAGCCTCTACTCAGACAACTCTTGTTTTAATTTAGCATGAAAATATCCCCATAAAGAATTTTCACTTCTGAGAAGACAGGAGTAGCTGTCCTTTACTCCTTTACTGACTGATATGGACAAAGCAAAATCAAGACTCGTTTGAAGCTTTTTTAAGCTGTTGGCAAAGGTTTGGGTGACTGGGAGGAGACTCCATCAGTTTCCCCGTGAATCCCTGTGCAACTCATGTTCTTTGTCCTGCTCTGTTTCAGAGAGTTGGCCATGGGGATAAAAATCACGCAGACGCAGATCGCTCTCCTGTCTTCCTCCAGTTCATCGACTGTGTCTGGCAAATGACAAGACAGGTAAATTGCTGGGTAGCACATGTGTCCACAAAGTCAGCATACCAAAACATGGCACAGTGTCTGGACACAGGAATGATTTCCAAGCTGATCATTGCAGGCTCTCCTTCCTGGGCTTGTACTCTTGTTTTGACTCTACCAACAAGTTTTTTGGGAGTCTTGTTTAGCAAAGTGCCTGAATGCACAAGTGCACTGGAAGGCCACAATGTTGGCTTGCATCATATTGCCTCATTACAGGATGCTGCTTTCCCACATGCTGCTATAATAAATGTGAGCTTGGGAGAAGAAGCTTGCCTTGCCCTGAAAGAGGTGACAGCTGCCTCACACTTACCCTGGGCAGGAACAGACACCCCAGACATCCTCAGTAACCCACTGTGCCTTCAGAAGCACAAATGACTTGACTTGCTAGTGTAAGTCCCAAGCATGGTGGGTGCAGACAGATGCCTGTTGTCTCTGCTCAAGCTGATCCTGTCACCAAACCTGGAGCAAGACATGCTCTATTTTAACTTCTTCTGAAGACAAATGCACTGTTCCCAATTCATATGTGATGTACAGAGCTGAGTGCCTCACTTCAGACCAGGCGTGGCAGAGGCACAGTCCAGAACACCCCTATGTCTGGGAGGTTTTTCCCCAGGTATGTGGAACTTGGAAGGTTTTTTTGTGTCCTGCCAGCTGTGGTCAGGCAGTTCACTGAAAAAAAATTAGGATCATGGATTAAACCAGGAGAAATAGAAAAGAAGGATATCACTATATATGAAGCTGTACCATATTCGTGCAGAGTCAGAAAGAGGCTTTACCATCACTGAAGGTCGCTGTTATCATGCTCTCCTTGGATTGGTCCTAAAAGCAGGGATTCTGACCTGCAGCTGGTGAGGTCAGGATGTTGCAACTGGGGCAGCCTGGGAAGAGGAGGATGCCTCCTGCTCTCCTCTTCATTTCTCCAGCATGTCTTTGCAGTTCACTGCATGTATTCATATTGACCCTTTGTGGAGCTTCAGTTCTCCCTGTCTCAGGTCTGATTGTTTTTGTATGGAACTTCAACAGCAAACACAGCCTGTGCCCATACACCTGTTCCTCCTGGTGACCTATGTTGCAAGATCCTCCCTGCTATTCCCTCTGGGGAGTGCTGTGCTACACACTCATGTTATTTCCATTTGGCCCTGGGAAATTTCCACTTTTTTAAATGCAGTATTTCACATGTGCCTTTTGTTCACAGTCTGGTTGCATGGTCTGTCATGAGGGGCTGCCACAGCAGAGCAAGCTTCAGTTTGAAGCAGCACTGAATGTGTATAAACACAGTGCTCTAACCCTTCAGACCTCTGGCTTTTTCTCTGAATTCCTCTCTGAAAATGCAAAGCAGCTTTCCAAGAGCAAAACTCTTGCTTCTGGAAGGACCAAGTATGACCATGAACATCCAGCCAAGCAGGGAACAGGCACAAATCCTATTCTAGAAATCAAGAGGCCAACTCCTTACTGGGAGAGAAGTTTATTTTCCTATTTTAAAATCCCACCCTAATTTTCTGTTCCTGCCTGAAGTTTCCTACAGCATTTGAGTTCAACGAATACTTCCTGATCACCATCCTGGATCACCTGTACAGCTGTTTGTTTGGGACCTTCCTATGCAGCAGTGAGCAGCAGAGAGTGAAGGAGGTAAGACAGATTCTCTTCAAGGTGAAAGCCTGTTCCTGTGATGGCTTTATCTGGCCAGATGTTGGTAGAGAAGTTGTTTCCTCACTCACAGTTAGTGGTAGATGTGAGTCTGGGAAATGCCAAGCCCTCTTCTCAACAGCTGGGACCCAGGGTACTTTCCTGTTTGCACAAACTGCTGTCTGTTGGAGACTTCACATTTCAGACCAACACCATTTCCCTTCTGGTCAGTCCTTCTGCTTCCAGTTACTCACTAGTGCTTGAATAGCTCATGGTGTCTTCCAGGGAGTGGAAATGCAGTTTTACTTTGACCTTCAGTTTAATGTAACCTTCTCTGAGGAAACTGGTACCTCTTTGTCCTGCCTTTTCTTTGAAGTGGTCTCTTCAGTGTGCTTTTAACGACCAGCTGCACACTGTCATTCTGCACACATAGGTTACAGAACATAACTGATCTCAGTATGTGTCCTTGCTGTGCTTGAATTTTTCCTGGAGAGGACAACACTCCTAGTATTAGCAGGGACATGCCTCTATGTCCTGCCACAAGCCAGTTCTGCCCTGCAGTCTGGTCGAGATTTGTTTGCCAAGGGAGGAGCAGAGATGTGTATATTCAGAGCCAGTCTGGAATCGGAAGGAAAAGCAGTGACACTCATTCTGTCTCGCCTACCTAAAGATGAAGCATCCTGTCACCAAAATGCTGCAGCCTAACAGCAGAGAGGTACATGAGGGCAGTGCTGTGTGGACCTGATGTGATCATAGTTGATAGCACTTCTGTTTAAAAAAAAGAAAACCTAACTGTTATGTATCAGTGATAGCATTTTATTGTAGTGAAATCAGGATCCCTACTTCTCTGGAGTCAGCAGTGACTGAATAACTGTTATTTCCAGAGAAGAAAATCTGCATGCTGTTTCCATGTGAGTTTTTGTGGGGTTTTTTTAAGGTCTCAACCTAGTGAAGTACTTAATCTAGGAAGTACTTCAACACTGGTTTCAGTGGGACTATTCACAGGCCTAATTACTCCACTAGATCAGGGCCTAAGTCAAATGTTTTCTTTTTTCCCTTTGCAATTTAATACTCCAGCAAGTCCTCGAGGAGCACTTTAAAGAGGTGAAGTTTAACTAAAGCATTGAGAGTTCACATGCCAGTGTCCCCTCGCTGTGCCAGTGGCAATTCCTGGGCTGTGTTGGCAGCTGGATGAGTAGGAGGGGTTGTTCTGTGCCAGGATGTGTGTGTGTGTGTGTGTGCATGCATGCCTGTCTGTACCCATGTGCTTTTAGTACAATAACCACATCAAAAGAACAGTTTTGGGGCTTTTAAAGCTCCATATTAATGACAGGCGTATGTCTATGCTGCTATAGTTTGTAGATTCGTATGGTAAATAAAGCTTCCACCACCCCCTTCCCTTACAGAGCCTTCCAAAAAAGACCGTATCACTTTGGTCTTACATCAACAGCCAACTGGAAGACTTTACTAACCCCTTGTATGTGAGCTACTCCAACCATGTCCTGTATCCCGTGGCCAGCATGCGCCACCTCGAGCTGTGGGTTGGCTACTACATCCGCTGGAACCCCAGGATGAAGCCTCAGGTATGTCTTCCACAGATTCTTCTTCTGTTTTCCTCTCTGTTAGTACCAGTACTGTTATTTTGGAGTTCAAGACATTTGAAGCACAAGAAGTAGTGTACAAATTTATGCTGCCACTGCTTAAATCTGAATATAGAAGCCTAAATTAAAATGCCAGCAAAGTGAGCAGCACCTACAGCTCACTGCTGCACATGCTCAGCTGGACTTCACCACCGCGTGAAATCTGCAGGAGCTGAATAGACTTGGCAATTTGGAAAATTTCTCACTTAGACTATGGGAAAACCCATCGGAATTCTCTTTACAAAAGAGCTAACAAATTCCAAGATTTCTTTGGATGTGGGATTCTCTATGGGAATCAGAACCTGCTGCTTTGCTTTGCCTGCCTGAGGCACAGGAGGGTTCTGACCACAGCCCTGTTACACCCGTGACCCCAGCCAGCAGGGAAGCTGGCTCACCATGGGATAGGCACCTCAGACAAGCTGGCTAGGCATGGCCCTGAATGCTGGCATCGCTTTTCATTAGGAAGGGACAAAATTTCCCAGATTTCCTCAGTGCCCAACTGCATTTAACAGCTTTGCAAATCTGGGGCATTAAATACAGGAACCCAACAAGAGCTTTGCAGTATATTGTTTAACAATCAGAACTATGTAAAAATGTTTCGATGAATATGTATTTTTTTTCCCCCCAAATCCTGAAATCATGTCCAGGCTGAGACCCTATGGCCAATGTCCCCTGGAAATGTCAGAGTTTGGCAACTGTCATCTTTCAAAATACACACTGTTTTGTTTAGCCTCCCACCATTGCACTGGGCACATGGGCTCAAAATGAGCATATCAAAGCCAGAGCGACTATCCCATACCCCTGCACTGGAGACTGATAATACTCAGGTACCACCCCACATTCTCTCATAGCTGTGTGTAATGTCAGTAACAGTGTTTTGTGGTTCAGGCTTCCACTTCCACACTTACCTCCGAACTTTCAGCTACACGTTTTCTTGCAGGAACCTGTCCACAATCGCTACAAGGAGCTCCTGGCCAAGCGGGCTGAGCTGCAGAAGAAAGTGGAGGAACTGCAGAGAGAAATCACCAACCGTTCCACCTCATCCTCGGAGAGAGCTGGCTCTCCTGCACAGTGTGTCGCTCCTGTACAGACAGTTGTATAATACGGACTTTTTTTGGCTGAGTACCTTCCCAGGATCATGGGGGCAGCTTTTCTGAAGCCCCCTGGATTGCCAGAATGGTGCCTGGGAGATGCCAATATTTATTTATTTCTCTCCAGGGTAATTTATTAGTACTGTAGCACTAGAGAAAGCTTAAGCAAAAAAACAACAGACAAGGCCCCCTATGCAATTAACCTTCTCAGTGGCTAGCTTATAATACAAGCCAATTGCACTTGCCACCTGAAAGAAACCTGGAGCTCCCTCTCTGTTCACTGATGTGCTGGAAATCCCTTGGCTTAAAGGAGAGACTATGCACTGGAATGAAGTACTGTGGAGGAAAAACATCTGCTCAGAAGTTTGAAAGGTCTCCCCTTTGCTAAAAGGAAAGACTGAATCTGACTCTGTATTGGAGCCTTGAATGCCGCTGTAACAGCACGAACCCTCTGCTATTAATGTCTGCACAGCAGCACGAATAAGAGCATTTGCCAGCACACCTGGAGACAAGCAGCGATAGTGCTGAAACATATCGCTCCCTTCACCCTGATCTAGATGATAAGAAGCCATGCAAATGATGCCTTATTTAAAGAAAGGGCAGCTTCTCCCAGTAAAACACAGTGGTAGAGGAGCAACCTCCAGGACTTGATTTTGTAGGACATTTACTTACATCTCTGCAACTTTAGAATCTCGCTTATGGTTTACAGTGGGTGTGCCAGGATGCAACTTCAGCACCTTTATTTCTGAGGGGGGAGCAGAGCTTGGCTCCCCTGGGCTTTCTGCCGCTCCTCTGGCCTCCAGTGCCTCATAGGCATCAGGGGAAAGGTAGTGGAATATCAAGGGGCAGGTGTGAATTGCTAGGGTCAGCCATTACATTTTGCTTGGATAAGCATGATTAGTGACTTTAATGCTTCTGTGCAGGACCATAGTGGTGTACCTATGGTATTTCAGTTTTCTGTTAAGGAATGAAAGCAACTGTGCATCAACCAAAGACACCTTTCTGCCTGCATTCCAACTGCTGCCTAAGGTTATTCTGGTAGAACAAATATCTTAGCCAGTTTCTGAGCCCTGTGTTTAGGTCTTTTTCAGCATAACCTGCTTCAAGAATTAGCATCACTTGACTAAACTCAAGTTGAAGTTCAATTTTAATACAAAATGTTACTGCAGAATGGGAGATGAAACACACATTTGGTAAAACCATGACTTTCCCCTTGCTCTCCCAAACAGGTAAGTACGGGGCTGTAGAAGATTTGGCTTACAGGAAAGGCAGCCAGCTATGTTCAAGGATCTTTCCTCCAGGCTGCTTCTTGCCTCCATGCTAGGGGGGATGGGCACTGCTTGGTGGGGGTTCCTGTGTTGCTCTTTTATGACAGGATCCCATACTGTGGTCACCTGTCAGCACGCTGCTTCACTGGGCTGCTCTTCCACTATAGAGAAGGATTTTCCAAGAGAGTACAAGAGTGGACCAATTTCCACATAAGAAATTGCCTTTAAAAAACCACATTCCTTCCCAGACAGTAACAGTAATTTCCCCCTGCAGCCTCCACTTCTGCATGCTCTACTACGGCAGTCACCATCTCTGTGCTTACAGAGAAATCCACAGCCACCTTCCAACAAGATGAAAACAGGCTGTACAGCATCACCATTTGTTACAGGGTGGCCTGAGACCTTACGGTTAAATAGTGCAAAGGAATCCACACAAAATACCTTCTGAAGGACTTGGATTTGCTTTTAAGTTAAAGGGCAGATCTGCTCTTACATACAATCATTATACGAGATGGTTCATAGCATTCTTCTGTATTAGCAAATTGACTATGTGTGTATATTTTGTTTCTTGATGAAGGCTGTTCGGTTTCCTTAACACTAATAAAAATTGATAAAACAGTAACATTCCTGTGCTCTTATTTTCAACAATGTGCTTTTCCAAAGGACTTGCAGAACATGCAAACAAAAACCCTTGCACTGCAAGTTTAGTATGTAAAATCCAAATCTTCCTCATTTTTCTGCAGATGGTCTTGCAAGATACTAATTTTCAAACTGTAGAATGACAGGAAAACAAAATTAATCTTTGGACAAGTTTCTCTGTTCAGCTACAGGCAAAGGTGGACAACTGACTCACCTTACCTGCATTACCTCATGTTCATCACCCTGGCCAGGGAGAAGTCACCTCACCACAAAAAGGGCACTGGATGTGGCACAGTGCTGCAGCAAACACCAAGCTAATTTAGAGGAAATGCAGGTTTCCCACAATTCACTCAGGCAAGCTGGCTTTATTATTTTTCAACTGTATATACAGGTAATCTGAGTCTTCTGTACATTCTGTTAATAGGAAATTCTTTACATTATTAACATAATAAATAACTTAGTCAGCTGTGCAAGTCAGAGCACAAAATTGCACTATTACCAAAGTAGATAGCTCATCAAAGCACATATTTCAAGTTAAAAGCAAGATGCCAGGACTGAATGGCATGACTGAGGCACTTGCAGTTTAAAATACTTGTGGTTTATCTCACTCCTTTATCACCCAAAGCTGTGAACTAGAAACAGGGTATTAACCCCTATCCTACAGCTTTTTCCTAAAGCAGGGTTTCTGTAGAAAGGCTTCATTTGATCATTAAGCAACAAAATTCTTATTTTGCTCCTTTCTTGAATATATCCACTGCCATTCATGCTAATGCAATGTAGCAGAACAAGAACTAGGAAAGCATTTTGAAGAGAGCTCCACAGAACACCTTTAAAAGGGTTTACCTGTTCTCCCTCAGACACTCCCAAAGATGCAGTCCCTTCAGGTGCATGCAGAACTGGCAAAAAGCCCTTAAGACTCAGGGCCACAGCATCAATTTCAAACAAGATGCATCCTGAGGAGCCTCCCAATTCAACAGCAGCATGACATCACACTGGCACATCACACACACACACCAACCCACATCAATGTGGAGTGCCTGGTGTGCTGAAGGGAAATGGAGGGGATACTGGAAGCATAACATAAGGGACCTGGTGGAGCACTACAGCTCGATTCGGTGGCTGGGTACCTTAAAAATGGAACATGTTTTAAGGTAGACCATAATATATACAGTCAAACACAGAGATGGAGAACTAAGAGCCTGTATTTCAAAAGTGCGCTTAACATAGTCCGTTCCACACAGCGAGAAAGGCAGCTGCTTTATATCCAGAATGTGAGGAAGTTTGGCCAGTTTGGGACAGTTCAAGAACACCTGCAGAAGAGTCAGTAGTCCCAGCTGATATCATCTTTCTGTAGTGAAGTCTGTATGGTCTGCATGTCTCTCAACAACTGAAGATTTTTCCGACTCTTCTCTCCAGGTTTCACTTTGATGGGACCAGCATTCTTTCCTTTTGTGGTTACTGTAGTTGTTACTTTAACCTCACTAACAGGGAACTTGCTGTCTTTTATTTGCTTAGCAGAAGTCTTTTTGGACTTGCATTCTCTCTTAAGTCTCTCTAGCTGGAAAGAGAAGCCCCCCCCCCCCCCAAAGAAAAAAATCATTAAGCAGTGACCTTGTGTCATTTTATGTTCAGCAGCTCTTCCAAACATCTGAAATATCCCATCACTTATCTCACCCAGCTAAAGCAAATGGATGCTTCCAAGTGACCCCCCCAATAATAAATATTTTATTTTCCTCACAAAGCACTGTTAAGTTTGCATCTTTAGAACGGTATTTAGTTTATAGTTTGAACTCCTAGGTTATCTCTTTAAAAGCTGACAAGTTCATCATGGCGGGACATCTCCGTTAGGAACATAAAAGAAAAACTTACAGATGAAAAAAGCTGATTTGTCACTGTTACCATCTAGTGATTTTAAAAAAAAAATTTTTTTCTACACACATACTAGTGATTTTAATAGCTACTCACTGTCAGAAATGTAGTTTAAAAAAGAATATCACACACAACACTGTAAATAAGACTCAGTAGTCCCCAGCAAAGACTGAACTGGCACAAGGCTGAACGGAGAACTGGGCAGTCTGAGGTCCAGCATTGTTACTACTGGGAACTACAGCATATTTGCTTCTCTGCAGCAGTTCCTCTGAAGATCATAAGAGACCAAAAGCAAGTAATGCTTCTAACTGCAAACATTTCACATGTCCATTCTGGATGTCAGCAGCAGAGCTCTCAGCATGTATTCTGCATGTAAGTTATGGCAGGTGAGGGCAAATCTCTGTTCACAGGAACCAAACCAGATTAAACACGAGGCTAAGCTCTTTGAAAGAAATTAATACATTTTATAGCTTTGAATGAACAAGCAACACTATTCAAAACATTTTTAAAGTTATTAAATAAGCAAAATAGGCATTTTGGGTCTTATAAAATGCAAATCAAAACATAAATGGATCATTTACTTCAAGTAAAGGAAAACTGCTAAGGATGGAGGTATGCAGACTAAGTTTGGGATATCAAAGCTAGAGCTAGGCAATACTACTCTAAAGTAGTTATTTTTGTTTTATTCAGTTGCTGCTAGATTAGGATATAGCATAAGAAAACCCACTTAAGTCAGCAGCTATATATGACATAAACACAGCATTACATAAACACAGTCAAAAGAAACTCACCTGCAACCGATGTCTGCGAACTTTGTTGATCTGGTCTGCCTTTGCTTCCATCTTTCCCACCAGTGCTTCAAGTTCCCTCTCCAGATCTTCCTTCGCTGAAATGGTTGGGGCTTCCTCGATGAGTTTTGACAGCTGCTGGTGATCACTAGTATAGAATTCAGACAGAACAAGGCTTGCATCAGGCTCCCATGGCTTCTACAGCTCACACACACACCCCTTTCAGAGATAATACTTCTAGGAAACCATAGCATCACCAGCCAGACACACCATAACAAACCAGTAAGAACAGTTTTGCTGGTTTGCAGCATTATTACAGTAGCTCATCCTGGTGGCAGGCTGCTGCAACATTAAGTCTTAGTAACAGAAGTAGCTTCCAACTTCAAACCACACATTCAAAATGACCAAATAACCCTTTGAGAGCATGACCTCAGCACTCATGCAGTTTTGTGTATTTGTACCTACTGCAGTTGTGCAGTACAGTAATAATTACGTTCTGTTACCCAGGACAAGCAACATGCCTAGTAAAGCTGACCTTTAATGGAGTTTTTATCCACATCCTGGTTTTAGCTAGGATAGAGTTAGTTTTCTTTTCAGTACCTGGCACAGTGCTGCATTTTGGATTTAGTATGGAAATAACATTGATAACACACTGACATTTTAGTTGTTGCTGAGCAGTGCTTACCCTAAGCCATGGACTTTTCAGTGTCTCCTGCTCTGCCAACGAGGAGGTAAACAAGAAGCTGGGGAGGAAGAACAGCTGGGACAGCCAATCCAAATTGGCCAAAGGCATTCCATACCATATAACATCATACTCGACATATAAACTGAGGGGAACTGGCTGGGAGGGACCAGTTGCTGTTGGGGACAGACTGGGCATCAGTCATCAGGTGGTGAGCTATTGTATTGGGTTTTGTTCCTCTCTCCCCTTTTTGTAACTATTATCATTACATTTTACTTTATTTCAATTATTAAACTGTCCTTATTTATACCAATGGGTTTTACCTTTCCCTGATTTTCCTCCCCATCCCACTAGAGTGGAGTGAGCAAGCAGCTATGTGGTACTTAGCTACTGGCTGGGATTAAACTATGACAGTCCTTTTTAGCACCCAGTGTGGGGCACGAGGTGTTGAGGTAATGACAGATCTGACTGGAGTGCATGAAAACAAGTTTTTTATGGGCATTCATTGTATTGGTTTAATAGTGGCTGGTCACAACGGTGATTTATGGTACCATGGAAACCCTGCCCGTGAAATTCCTGGTGGGGCAGTTGTGTCCCCGCAGCACCGCGGGTGCCACCTACTGGGGAATGTTTGTAATGACACCTCCCACCTTTGCTCCTCGGACAGCCAACCTGCGGAGGAGACATCCCCCCCACGCCTTCCCCTTCTCCTCCAGGCTAATTACAACAGCGCTTGAGAACTCTGAATAGCCTTAAGATGCTAAAACCAGCATGGTCTTAGCGCTAGGAAGCGGCATGGTGCTGAATGTGGTCCAGATCAGGGGAGGGTGTGTGTCTGGGGACAGTGAAAGAGCAGCTGCATGTGACTGAGTTGCTGTTTAAACCCCACAAACAGTAAGCTTCCTTTTGCACAAACAACAATATATAGAGGGTACATACCACAGGGAACCCTGGGTTTTATCTGTGGGACCACAAGGACGACATGAGGGAGTGGGATGAAAAAACTGCTTCAATCATAGAAGCACAGGTAAGTGAATTGCAGGCAAAAGCAGTATTAGAGGAGCCTTGTCTCCAGCAAGTACAGGAAAGGGACAGCTGGGTTTACTGGACAAGGTGGATCAAATGGCCTGGCACATCTGCCCCACAGGCTCTAGCAGACCCTGGTCCACAGTGCACCTAATGCCATCAAGCCGTACAGGAGCAGAACCCATTTGCATTTCTGGAATCACAGGAGAATCCCAACAGCTGATGGTCTTGGAGGCTGAAATCAGGCAGAATGATTGGCAAAAGCACCCCACTGCAACCAGCCCACAGGCTCTATGCATCCTGGGAATAGACTGCCTTAGGAAGGCATTTTAAGGACCCAAAAGGGTAATGGTGGACTTTCAGTATAGCTGCCTTGGAGACAAAGGAAATGAAGTAGCTCTCTATCCTGCTCAGTCTCTTGAAGGACCCTTCTGTTGTGGAGTTGAAGGTCAAAGAACAACAGGTGATAGAATGATCTGGGTTGGAAGGGACCGTAATGATCACCTAGTTCCAAATCCCTGCCACAGGCAGGGACACTTTCCACTAGACTGAGTTGCTCAAATCCCCATCAAGCCTGACTTTGAATGTTTCCAGGAATGGGGAATCCACAGCTTCTCTGGATAACCTGTTCCAGTGCCTCACTATCCTCACAGTAAAGAATTTTTTCCTAATATCTAATCTAAACCTGCCCTCTTTCAGTTTAAAGTCATTAACTCCATCCAATCACTACACAACCTTGTAAAAAGTCACTCTCCAACTCTCTTTTAGCCTCCTTTGAGTACTGAAAGGCCACAATGAGGTCTCCCTGGAGCATTCTCTTCTCCAGGCTGAACAACCCTAGCTCTCTCAGCCTGTCTTCACAGGAGAGGTGGTCCATCCCTCTGATCATCTTTGTGGTCTCCTCTGGACCTACTTACAACCCCCAAGTGAATTCTGCATGCAACTATTCATACACCACTTTTTCCAGCACTGAAAGACTTAAGACAGATGAGTCCAGAGTCATGGACTAAATGAACTCGATGGACTAGTACACAGACAATCTATAGACTACAGGAATGGTGTCCGTGTGTGCATACATCAAAACACTGCAAAGGTGATGGTGATTAACTGGGACATATTGGAAAGTGTGGGGCTTGAACAGGACTGTAACTGCATAAGGGTGTATACTGCCCAACCCAAGAGAGTGCCAGGATGAGTGTGACTGAGAGGTTGTGTGATACTTAGCTGCTGGCTGGGTTTAAACCACAATAGTCCACTGCATCAGAGCTGTTGCCACATTTCTCCACTACCTCTTCTGAATTCAATACTGTGGCATATAAATAGAGGTATGGTGTCCAGACTGTTTAGCACAATCTCTCTCTAACTGCAAGGAGAAGTGACAGCCTCTGCAGCCAGTGAAACAAAGACTTCCTAAATAACACCTTTATCAGGCAAAACCTTCCAAGTTCAAAGCAAACAGCAAAAATGTAACACATTTATATTCATAATCTGCAATGGACAATATATCAAACTCACAAACTCATCTGTCCAAATTCATCTTGTAAAGTCAGCAATACTTCTGAGAGCTCTTCCTGAGATGAAGACGAGTCCATTGGCAGTGATGGCCTTCTGCTTTTGCTGACAGGATGACCAGTGCTGATGGGTTTTGCCAGTGGAGTATCGTTTACCACGTGTCTGTTACATAAAGCTTTTGTGTGTTGTTTCATCAGGTGCAGGACGTGTTGCACATTGGCAGCAACTGAGTGACTGGGACTAGTAGACTAGAAGGGAAAGGAAAGAGACTTCATTTAAATGGCATTGTCAACAACTTGTAATACCAGAGAATAGTTAAAAATAGTAACATTTTTGTTTTGATGCCAAGAATGTATTTTTTGTCCAAAGTAATATACACTAACAAGAACAGCCTTTCAGGCAGCACAATGCAGACCCGTTTTTGGAAATGCCAGCTCAGCAAGTTATCCATATCCAACAAGTATTTTGAAGACAAACAGAAGAAAAGCACCAAAGAAAATTAAGTGATGTGACCACTGGGTGTCAGGAATGCACCAAGCCAAAAGTCACTTAAGGGGTTCCAGCTACTGCTACTGAGCATTAAGCTTTGAAATAAATCAGCTCACCTTCCCAGCCACAAAGGGTACATCACCCAGACAGAGTCTGTAATGGGGCTGCACAGTGGGATGGCTTCCAAGAGAGCCTTTCTGGAAAGAAAGAGGAGAAATATTTAGCAAAGACTACATTACAGCAAACCCATTTTCCCTTCGCTTTGTAATAAAGGAAGCAACCTACTTCCTGATCACACGCACACATCCTTATTTAACCCCTAAGTAACTGCCTTTTTCTTCCCCCATCTTACCTTCTCTGACTGCTTAGATTTTTTTCTGGGTTGTCTTGCTTTTGGAGAAAGCAATGGTGATGCTGCTTGAATCAGCAGTCTGTTGGTTTCCAGGCCTGTCTGAAGCTTTAATTGAGGGAATAAGGAGAGTTACTGAAATTATATTAACAAATAATTAGAGACACAGTAAGCAGAGAATTGCAAAGCAAGAGTTTTTAAAATACAGGCTCTTTGAAAGCAAGGGCTGCAAATTGTAGGTTACTTCTCCTTTCCAAGGTCAATTTAAACATTAAATATTTCCTCTGATAGCACTACTCATCAATAATCCCAGTAAGTTAGAGAAATAGCCTTATTGCATTAGTCCCATGCAGGCAAGTGCCAAAATATCAGCTGTGCTCTACACTGCACAAAGTAATAGGGAAATTAAGCCACCCAACCCTGCTCATTATAGTTAATAGGCAACTACTAAATTTGACAGTAAAAAAACACCTCCAAACAAACAAGAACAACAAAAAAACCAACCACTAAATCATCTATTGAATTGAGTTAATTTTAGAACTCCCTGTTGACAGTGAGAATCCTATATGTTTTGCTGTTCCTTCCAGGAAGAAGATATGGCATGGCTTTACAAATCATGTCATAACCAATCTCATTTAGAAGCATTCACAGCACAATTTCTCATGACTAATTTGTGATACTCCTTTCCCCATCACAGCAAACTCATGGCAAAGGTTAGAGCCTAACTCATTGCCTCCATAATTCTTCAGCATACAATCAATGTTCAACGAACACCACACTTCCAGGTTAGGAGAAGATCAGCATCCTTATGGGCTCATAAACGAGGAGTGTGTTGTCTCTTTTTAGCCTCCTTCTAAAATTTTTATTACAATTATGAACAAGAGAGCACCTTTGTTGACCTTGATCTGTTTAGAGATCCCCATGCACACTCAATTATTAATTAGTCTGAATTTCTACTCCTCTTTTCCAACTACTTTCTTTTAGTGAAGAAATCAATACTTCAGTGCACAGGTGCTGCTAGAAGAAGGTTTCCAAAAAGTTCAGAGAACTTCAGAACATTTGGTATCTCAGACAGCAAGAAAAAAAAGAAAAAGGAAAAAATAAACAAAGAAAAAAAACTAAACCCAGAATTTTATTATTCTTTGAGGCATATGAGAACCGTTTAGCTGAAAAGTTGATAAAAAGGAAGAGCTAATTACAGTGCACAGCAGTACAAAAGAAATTTCCTGTTGGTTACCTCAGCTGCTTTTTCCTGAACAAGCTTCCTTGCATGTTCTTCCTCCTGAAGCTTCTGTTCCAGCTCTTTCATTTTTTTCTAGTCAAAGTTGAATAAAAATAATAGCATTACTAATGAAACTTTTTTTTTTCTTCCTGAAGCCTACAATACTAAGAGCTTGAGCAAAACTACGAATTCAACTTATGACTTAAAGGTAAGTGAAGACTTGAGCATTAGAACGATTGCTGATGCTTTGTCTGTATAGGCATAAATATAGCAGTCATAAAGGTTATGCTTAAAACTTGAATTGATTTTTCTGTTCTTACTTCCACAATTGGTATCTGAATTTAAATCACATCTGACAGAGCAATACACAGGGCTGTCTCTCTCTTCAGCTGTAAAAACACTCTAGAAAGTAGAGTGCTTTCTGTACATTATCCTCCAAGACCCTGTACTACAAAAAGCTAATAAAGACATATCATGTATCATTATAAGGTGACAGAAGACTTGCTTTATTTAGACCACTAATAGTACTTTTGCTAAAATCTGTAACTTACAGTCTTACAAGAAAAGAATTTTTGAACATCTAGCCACTTTCCTGATAAAGAAGAGGGAAGAAAATTTGTACGATGCCTCAGATACCTTTAAACAAAACTGAAGTAATTTCCTTTTTTCATCACAAAAGCATGTAAGAACTCTTTTGAAAACCCTTTTCAAAGAAAAGAGTTAAGGGCAAAAACACACTATTCTTTGTAAACCCTCCAACAAGATGAAAACCTTGTTTAAACAGGATACACTGAAATTCCCAATGTGAAAGTTATCAAATAGCTTTCTGACTTTATACAGCAGAAAGAAAAAAAGCAGTCCTGAGCTCCACTACACAAAACAACTTCCCTTCTCTTCCCTAAAGACTGATAATTCACAAAGCCACTAATCAAACTTGAGGCAGAAAAGCATGCAATACAGAGTAACAGCTGTATTTATACACTTCTGTTTGTTTATAAATGCACTGCACTGAGATAGTAAATATTTCAGTTCTGCTTTACTTAAGCATTAACTGAAGAATAATATAAGTAGTTGTTATACAAAGGCGTTGAAAGGCAAAAGCCTGGACAAACACTGAGAACAAAGGCACTATATAAAGGAACCAACTTTTTCTGTTGAATAAAAGAACCCTCCTGAGGACTTTTTTTTTTTTTCATTTAAGACAGATATACTCTAGCTAACATAAAATCATCTTCTGACTTTGTGCCCAGTTATTGGCATAGCTCTTCATTTCCATGTGGTCAGTCTAGAAAGATCTTTTACTAACCTGCTAAGTCTGACAGAATTTTTAGTATGAAAATATTGCACTAAATATTCTGTTTAAATTGAAGACTAACATGAAGCAGGGCCAAGGCTTTTTTTCTGAAATGAGTATTCCCTCAGCTATTCCCTGTCCAGTTGCAGCATAGAGCTCAAACTGCACAGCAAGAGTATATCTTACTGTATCATCCACGATAAACTCTATTAGAAGTTACATATCCAGGTTAGATTCCTAAAATAACTTTGTTTTCTTGTTTATAAAAGAAAGTAAATCACAGATTACTTGACTATCATTAAGAAAGAGGCCACAGGGTTATGCAAGCAGACCCTCCCCAGTGATACTGCCCATCACCTAAGACAGCACTGCACAGCAAGTGGACTGCCTAAGCAGTCTGCCACATCACCAGTAGCCATTGAAAAGAGTTTCAATGAAATAGAAACAAAATATTTCTATTTCTGTTAGAAAACAGGCAAAAATAGACACTGAATTTCATGCAATCACCTCACTCAGAATCACAAAATCATAGGATGGTTTGAGTTGAAATGGACCTTTAAAGGTTACCTAAGTCCAAGACCCCTGCCATAGGGAGGGACACCTTCCACTAGACCAGGTTGCTCAGAGCCCTATCCAACCTGATCTTTTATTTCCAGGAATGGAGTATCTACCACCTCTTGGACAAACTGTTTCAATATTTTGCCACCCTCATTGTAAAAAATTTCTTCCTTTTATTTAGTTTAAGTCTCTCCTCTCCTAGTTTAAAACCATTGCCTCTTGTCCTATTGCTACAGGTCCTGCTAAAAACATCTACCCCCATTTTTCTTATAAGCCTCCTCTGAGTACTGAAAGGCCACAATAATACCTCCTCAGAACTTCTTCTCCAGGCTGAAGAGTCCCGGCACTCTCAGCCTGTATTCATAGGAGAGATGTTCCAGCTCTCTGATAATCTTTGTGGCTCTCCTCTGGACCTGATCCAACAGTTCCATGTCTTTCCTGTGCTGAGGACCCGAGCTGGACACAGCACTCCAGGCAAAGTCTCACAAGGGCACAGTAGAGGGGCAGAATCACCTCCCTTGACCTGCTGGCCACACCGCTTCTGATGTAGGTAAGGATAAGGTTGGCTTTCTGGGCTGTGAACACACACTGTTTTCTATTCACAAGAGCCCCCAAGTTGTTTTTGTCAGGGCTGCTCTCAGTCCTTTAATTCTCCAGCCTGGGGGCATCATGCAGAACCTTGCACTTAAGCCTCTTTGACTCTCATGAGGTTCCCATGGGCGTGCTTCTCAAGCTTGTCCAGGACCCTCTGGATGGCATTCCATCCCTCAAAAAACTTTAACCAAACAAGACAAAATTATGAGACCTCAGAAATAAAGAACACCTAAATGCCATAAAATTGGCTGCTGGGATAAGCACCCAAATTAGTTCCACCAGAGAAGAAATGTCTCCAGACCAAAGACAGCTTTTACCTCTGTGCTTCGCTGCCTTGCAAATTAGCATCTGCTCGACAGCCAAGCAGTCAGTGTACACCCAGCTGAAACGGCGGTTGCTGCTTCTCACCACCTGGCAATCAGAGGACAGAGGAAAAGCTAGAGGTGTGGGTAGTGTACAGCCACAACAGGATGAGGGTTCACCACTTTTGTTCTTCGCAGAACGGTGAGAGTTTATTAAGTTTCATCATTAGCATTAAGATCAATTACTATGAACCGTAGTTGTCCAAAGTGTCATACCTTGAAATTCTGGTCACCTGGCTACGCACAAGACCAGAGCCCAAACTGCCCTTTCTGGAAACAACCCCATCCTTACTCCATCCTTGGACACAGATACATTTGGATCTTCTCAGCCAGCTATCCAGAGACTGCACTGCAGGACTACAGTTGCAATAAACATGCCTCAAAAACATTTCTAGGCTAAGTACTCCTATTACGAGTACTTCACATAAATATGAACCTCAGCATTTCCTTTTCACAGGCAATATTAACACTGGCAAATCGCTTAAGATAATACACTTATAGGGCCAGGTAATGGCTCTGCAGAGATTAAATGCTCTTAGTAAGACCCACACACGACTTGTGCTCCGCGAGTATCTGAAATCAGAGGCAGATAAACCACTGCTCACTCACAAGCAGTCACCTCACCACTTTCCATCCATTTCAACACACCATGTATGAAACAGGCATTATTTCTTGCTTCAAATTCAACTCGAAAACATTCCTGTAGTCATAACTACAGCAGAGATCAAAGACAAAACGGATGCAACTGTTCTGAGTAGAGAGTGCAGTCACTCTTTCAGGAATATAAGGTAACACCGAGCACACAGATGCTCACATAGGAACATAGCCCATAACGACAGAGGTAGACAGACCTGTCAACCAGAAAATGGCTTATGATCAGAAAAAAAAAGGACCCTTGTAGTCACAGCTAAATCCAGATCTCTTTCAGTTCCCAGAATTGCTTCAAAATTCTGTGAATTTAACACCCAGTTCCACTAAAACAGATTTAACTGTGACAGCTACTAATTCCTAAAGATAAAGAAGCAAAAACATCTAGTTAGATTCAGAAAAAAACAAAGAAGAATCTTAAGGCTGAAATTATTTTCACTAGCCACACACAAAAAGGCAAACAACCCAGCCTCACTATTCTTCAGCTGCTACCAAACAACAGCTTGGTAAAAGCCCTTCACAGGGAATTCCAGTTGCAGAACCAGTTATTACAACTTTGACCCTGTAGGAAACTACTGCTACTTTCAGTGAACAAGACCCAGAAGACACTTATTTTTCATTAGAAGTGTTTGGCCTAAGTCCACAGTGCAGGCACTTTTACTCTTCAACTGCAGCTCATCACATTGGGGTGTCAAGCTCTTAAACAGCTTGTTACGGCTGCCCTGGCTCAGGAACTTAGAAGAATAACTGTAGTGTCTAAAGGTACTGCAGCAAACCAAGTAGCTAAAGATTTACTACCAAACATCTCCATATGTACTCCTGGAGAAACACCCTCTACTTCAGCAGCTGGTAAGGGCTGGTGTGCAGGGTGACAAGCCTATGATTATGATAGAATCCAGAGCTGCCATCCTCAGTACCACAATCTAATCATGTACTATCTGGTCCTTTGGGGGAGAAGGGAAGAAATTTGCAGGTGAAAGCCTCTCCCTGCTTAAGTTCTCTGTAGTTTCCATGCTTGGGAGACTTGTGGTCTCTACAGCAGCAGAAGGTATGCAGATGGAACCTCAGAAGCCAACACCACAGATGGTACACAGAAAGACTTACGGGGTTTGCATGGTAAGGTTCTGGTAGTGAGGGGCTACAGGAGTGGCTTCTGTGAGGAGCTGCTGGAAGCTTCCCGTATGTTCAACAGAGCCAGTGCCAGCAAGCTCCAAGACAGACCCACCCATTGCTGAGGCCATCAGTGATGGTGGCAGCACCTCTGGGATAAAAGAGTTAAGAAGCAGAAAAAGATCTGCTGGGGAACAGTAGCCAGAAGAGAGCAGTGAGGATATGTGAGAGAAACAGCCCTGCAAACCTCAACATCAATGAAAGAGAGGGACAAGGTACTTCAGGTGCCAGAGCAGAAATTCCCCTGCAGCCCACGGTAACATTTGGTCTTATTTCTCATCAGAAAATTACAAAATTTATAAATATTCAAGGGTCAACTCGCCACAACAGAGTATGACCAAACACAATCATGTTGAACTTGTAAAAGCTATTGATTCAAAAGGAGTCCTGAAAAGGCAGGTTGGTTCAAACCCACTGACAGTTACCCAGTGCTGGAGGCCTTGCAGTGCCAGGCTCCATAAATGTGCACACAAAATAACCAGTAATAACTGTGTTTCTTAGGAAGGAGGGCTAAAAGAAAAAAACACACACATCCAAAGTCAAGTTAAATCTGGGTGATAACAGAAAATAACTGCAAGTTATTCAGTAGCATGCAAGGCAATTCAGAAGTTGAGATCTTAGGAATGCCTGCAATGTTGTGTGCCTAGGCACCCATTAAGCACAAAAGAGGAAGACCAAGAGATACTGTTAAGGCTTAACAAAATACCAACCCTGTACAGTGACCTAAAGCCCACCTGGCCATGTAGACTTTCAGCAATAACTTCAAGTTTTTACAACACTTTAGCTTTAAAAAGTTTAGTCACTGTCTTTCTCTACAGCACAGCTCCATTATTGATATGTAACTATAAAGTGCTGATTACAATAAACAAGATAAATCTGATATAGTATCCAACACAAATGACAGACCTCTGCTATGGACTGCATTGTAGTCAGTCTTCTATACTCTTTTTCCAGCATATCCAGCTTTTCCAATTTAGACTGAACATGTGATTGATCAAGAAGCCGATCTCTCTCCAATGAACCCTTGAAGGGAGAATTGAAAAGGAAAACAACTTATAAGTACAACAAAACAAGACCATCTATAGTAAGCCTTGTGTCTGGAGCACAAAGGAGGCCCATGAACAGTCCAAAGGAACTTCTACTTCCTCATTTCAGTCTTAGACAGTGCTACAATCAGGGAGCAAACTCCACTACTGGTCCACCAATGCTGGGAAACGACACACAACCACATTCTGATGAGAGAAGATTCTGCAGTCTCTTCTTCCTCCAAACCCAACAGTATAAAAAAAACAAACAAAGAAATCCTAAACTCATTATGCTGTTATTAGAGATAGCTTTCTTATTTTTTACTTTAGTAAATATTTAACAGACTGAAATAGAATAGCCACAGAGACCAAAGAACAGATCTATATACCTTTAAAATAAAATTCAAGATCATTTCAGATATAGGCCAAAACCTAGTCACTGATGGTGGGAAATAGAAACTTTACTGCTATTTCTACAGAATCAGTATTTCAGTTCCAGTTTAACAAAAGCAATGCTAGCGAAGAATATTCCCAAAGATCTGAAAGGAGTAAACACAAAAGGGAGATTTTTTCCAGTGGTACATGTGTGTAACACTTAGGGATAAGGATGAGCTATTGCAGTAAGGCAGTCATACAGATGCAAACAGTTCTTAGGAATACCTGAGCCTGATATTACCTTAGAAACAGGTGCACAAAGAAAATACCACGGTCATGAGAAGACCGGGAAATTTAAGTAGGGAAGCTATCCACAGCTAAATAAAAGTATAAAAGAGCCAGCTGAAATAGACATCCACATTTAAAAGTATTAATAGTACAGAAACTATGAAAAATCATGACATAGTTAGTGATTTTTATGATTGAACTCTGAGATAATTTTGACAACATACCTGTTTCTCCAAGAGATGTGACTTCTCATTTTCTGCATGCTGGATCATTTTTCTCATGTAGTCCAGCTGTTTCTCTAGAAGGCTGCACCGAGACTCGGCAGCTGCCAGCTGAGAGGCCAGTTCTGAAGATAACAGAATGCACAAAATTGAAATAATGTACTGTTTGCTCCTGGGATTTTTTTTTCTGTTTTCAAGGTAGCTCCAAAACAAAGTAGAAAAAGACTCCCTAAAGATACTCACATATTAAGCCTAATTCAGTTCTGTATGCATGCAAATCCCTAAAACAAAGTATTATTTTAAATTATTTATTTGTAACTCCATGTGTCATTGCAAATTAAGAGATGCCGAACAAAGTAAATTAAAATTATATTATGGATTGATGAAAATCGAGTTTCATCCACATCAGTGTTCTGTAGTATCTAAATAAAGTCTGCAAACAACCTTGATTTTTCTTTGACACTTCAGTCTTGTCATGCTCTTTGTGTTGCATTTGTTCACTCAGCACTTTTTTATAGTCTGCTGTTTCCCTGCTGAGGTGTTTTACATTCTCCTCTGCCTGAAACCTTTCCAGCTCCAGTCGATGAATTTTTTCCTGGAGATTCTTCAGAGCAGAAAATATGGCTGTAATAGAACAAGTACCTGTTGTTAGATATCATTAAATCATCACTTCAAGTAACATCAAACTTAAAACGCTTTTATAAAAGCATGTTACATAAGAAAGTCAGTGTTCCTTACAAGCATTCAAGACTCCTTCCAGGAATTAAGACCTGCTTCTCTTTAAATCATAACTGATTCTAAAACTAGTCTCAAACAAATAGATGTCCTTGATGCACACTCTTCACCTAATATATTTGTGAAAGACTATTTCCCAGAACAAGGCATGTAAATATTGTCTTAAGTGCAAACAGTGCATCCTCTGACTCTATAAAAAGGAAATGAAAAGCTACAACTAGATAGTTAAAATAGTGGCAATTCTCTATATTATTATTCCTAGCACAACAAACACACAATGTTCCCAGTAATGGACACAGAGCTTAATAAAGATTAGCTATCAGAAAGGTTATAAACGTATTTATTTATAAGTGAAATTCTTTTTTAATTCTTCTGGTTTTGGTCTTGTGTTCCCCTCCTCCCCCCAAAAACATGCATCTCCTTTGTGCAAACCATGTTCCCTTTCCATTGCAGTCCCAGTTTCAGCAATTACTACACAAAGCTTTATACATTCATTGCCATAAAAAGAAAAGCAGTTGTAATAGAACTCACATCACCTTGCAATTAGACCATCTGCTGGTAATCTGATGTATTACGCCTCTCAGCTGTATTGTTTAATTCTGTGAAGGGAACCATAACCATAAACCCTTTCCCCTACACAGTGCTGCTAAAGTGAAATACAAGAAAATCTGTACACACAGCTCATATAGGAGACTAATCTGCAAAGTCACATTAACCCACTCCTTTGTGCTTAAATCCACTTCAGAGAAAGAATATTCCTTTATTACAAGAATGCACGAGTACTAAAAGAGTTGGGATGGCACTTGATTATCAAAAGTAAAAATTAGAAAAAGGGTAAAAATAATTATGAGAATGAGCTTTCCAGAGTAAAAATTCATCAAATCTTGAAATTCAGAACAGCACGAAAACATCACATCAGTAAGTCATAGCAGTCACAGCTAAGGGGAAGTTAATAATTTGGCCCTATTTGCAGTATCAGAGTAACTAATTGCACCCTGTTCTCTATTTGTATTACTGTTCCTAGGATTCAGTTGAAATGGACATAGCTGAAACTATAAACAGATTTGTTACTATTATCCTTCAAAGATAAATTGAAATCCCTGCTTATTTACAATAATGACTAACAAAATACAGCAATGAGGAAACTCAAGCAATGAATAGGTAAAGGCAAAACCCAACAGAATGCCAAGTATCATTCAGTCATTCTTATAAGAGTATTAAAACCAACTACACATGCTGAGACACACAAAAGACACAAAACAAATATTAAAACCAGAATAAACAGAATTCATTATAATAAATTTCAGGATTTTTCAATACAATTTTCTTTAACATGAGAGGGTGCGATGAGCAATAAGGACCCTGAAGAACAAACTTTTCCCATCTGAAGTTAATTCACATAATCTTTAAACTAGCTAAAATATACACTCTAGAACATTTCTGCATTTTCAAAAGCTACACAAAAAGAAATATATATTGGATCATCTTCAGATTTGATTCAATTTTCAGTATTTATTCATATTTATCTACAATTCACTTCAATATTTTTTGAAAATAAAGATATTTGCTAATTTTTAAAAAGGGATATCATTTATCCAATTGTCTTACACCACCTGTACTTATTTTGGGGCTGGCAGATTCCCTGTTTGAAACAAAGTTGCCAAGTGAAAAGTCAAGTTTGTTGCTAATGCAACATGCACAATCTAAAAAAATTACACTTGCATCAATAATTCATAAGGAATATAACTCTTTTCTGTACATGCAACTTTTCATCTGTCACAAGATTCTTTCAGTTTTATGTCAACAGCACTCTCAGAACTGGTGGCATTGAGAGTATACACTGCACTTTAAATAGTACTTCAAGAATTGAGATTTCATCTACTATATAATTAATATACAAGCCTCTAGTAATTCAGACACAAACTGTGTTATTGGAACAGGGACTTAGGGTTATCATCCTGCTTTTTGACTTAGTTTGAGTAATATTAGGATTTATCCTAAATATTTCTTACTTCCCCACCATGAGGAAAAAATACCAAGTTGTTCCTAACTTTAAGCCTCCATGCCACTCCAGTCTTAAAGGGAACATTTTTGCAACGACCCCCAGCCAAACAGCTTATCAAAGGATCAGTCCTGTTCTAGTCTCTGCACTCCTCATGCTGCTTTCTGTACTTATCCCAAGGCAGCTGCATGACAAGCCAATTCACTAAAATAACAGAAAACCACCCAAGAATGGTTTTTTGTTTGTGTCCAGTCAGGCAAGTCAAATCAATTTATCTGGGGATGAACAGAAGGACCAGAGTGGGAAAGGAGGGAGAAGGAATGGCCTAGAAACAAAAAAGAATAAGTGGGAGCAAAATTACTTCCCTTTTTTATGTTTTGAGCTCTCAGTTCAGGACTATGCTGAACTCTTCTCTGTATCCCCTAAGACTTCACTGATATGATAAATACTTGGCACACCCTTTGTCCATGACAAGCCTTTCGATTTCTGTAGGACCAAACCTCTTCCTTTGCTCCAAACCATTCTGGGGACTAAGGTCTCCTTATTTCTAACTCAGCTATGAGCTCAGGAGGGGAAAGATTAAAAGAGAGGATTGAAGAGGGGACAAAACAGGTCAGTACAATTTCACAAACTACTCAAGACAATTTTACAGTTCTCTACTACTGAAGAGCAGCATCTTTCTCCTGCTGTAAGATGACCTTTTCATCAAGTGTTCTTCAGAAAGAGAAGTGCAAAGGACCTACAAAACAGGTGATCCGGACATCACTAGGAAGTGATAAAAGGATAAAACACCTGCAACCTTTGCAGATGTGGAAGACATACATATATTTATTTCACTACATGACTTGGAAACACATAAGAAAACAATTTCGCTGACTATTACCTCTGCTGTTACTTTCAGGATATGGAATTACTGGTTTCCATGGGGAACGTTGCAAATCGGAATTAATAAATGGCTTGTAATTTGGATATTCTATAAATGAAGTTGCAGAGAGTCCATCTGTGGCTGATGTAGAGTTATGAGCTTTGTGCAGATCATCCTGAAAACAAAACAAAGGTGTTACTCAGCACATTTGTTCCTTCATCACAACAAAAATAAAGAAAAGCAGGATTCTATCAGATGATGTGTAGGTGACTCTCATACCACAAAAGCTGTATTTACTTCCTTACAACCTTAGGTTGTGTCATTTTCATATCCAACTCCCCCTTCACTAGAAACAGTGCCTAAAAGAAAAATGTCTCTCATACTATTTTCCAATTTCCACTTTTGTTTTCCATTTACTTATACTGTCTCTTGCTTATTGGGAGAAGGCAATACACAATCAGTTGGAAAACAACTACCTTTTTAAATACCAGTTACATTTACTACATATGAGATACTGCACTAAGGAGGCCTAAGCTGATAAGGCACACCCAGGACCAAGGTACTACATCCCCTCATCCAACACAACAGCTCACTGACTGCAGATGGGGCACACTTTCACCTCACCCTCACAGCTGCAGAGTCCCAATCCCTCTTTTCCACTGGCTTCAATTAATCTTTCCTATCTTTCCATTAAAATATTGAACCTCTCAGGACACATTCAGAGGACTTTCAGCACAGAAAAAGCAGCAGCAGATCATGGTCAGGAAGGTACTCCTGCCTCTAAGCAGCAACATGCCCTTAGGCCAGCTTGTGATCAGAGACCATGGCTTTCCAAGCAGTCTACAACTTTCCAAACATCTGCAGTGTTTTGGATGTTGCAATGACCAGAGGGAACCACCTAGATGTGAAGCTGCTACGCAGCTGGAATAGCATTAAACCATGTGCTTTCTAGTATGAATCTTCCAGACAAATGGGACACAGCACTTGGAAAACCACATTGATGGTTTTGACTCAAAAGTGCCTACCTGGCCTTAGCTTTCTGATCTGTGTATATGAATTAAATGAAAGATGAATGCTAATTTTTAAAGTGCAAAAGTAATTTCTCTCCACCATACCCAACACTATACATTTCAGTGACAGAATTTGAGGGCAACCTAAGAGAGAAGTGGGCTGCAGGCAGATGCAAACCTCCTACAGCTTTTCCACTCCACTAGTATAATCAACTGAGCAATTGCTGATCTTGGCAGGCTGATTTTAAGCTTTTGCAAATACCAATCATTGGGAGCATATAGTGACCTAAACTAAAATACAGCAAGTATTAAGTAAATTAGACAGCAGCCTAAAACACATTGTGAGGAGGAAAAATAATACAGGGCGGGGGAAAAAAATCAAGAAATATGTAAGTTATTTAAAGCCCATACACAGCTACTTCCCTCTTATAAACAAAGTGATTCATTGTTGACAAGGAATTAGGATCTTAAGTACTCAATGTATCAATTGGTGTTTCTAAGCACAGTTTTATGAATGCTTTGCAGTTTGTGTTTATAACATTTTCCTACACAACATAATGGCTTTTCTCAAAATAACTGCATTTGCACAAGAAGTTTTGCTACCACAGAAAGTCAACTAAAACACTAACCCCTAATTAAGAATATCTTAATATAAATATTTTGAAGAGGTGTTGTATGCATGCAAATACACACTGATTTATGCTCAGCAGTCTCACTGGTCTAAATAGAGCGTGTGAATTTCAGACCGAAAGCTTGTTAGGTTCTAACCTGAAGACCTAAACCTCACTCCTGAAAAAATACCACCAGTGTTACAGGATATTGCATTGATGAACGCAGAATACCAAGACCAAATGATGAAGTAAAAATGAACCAAGCAAAATACAGTACTCGCACCAGGCAATAGAGGAACAGCAGTAACATAAGCCTCAGCAATCCAAACAGCAGCAACTATTGATTCAAATATCAATACACTGTCTTCTATTGATTCAAATCAAAGGTATCCCATGAAATAGTCAAAAGAAAAGGGGAATCAGCTGGAAGCCAAAGTAGGTCAACAGCATAAAAATCTTCCTAGATGTCTCTGTCATCTTTTATGTCTTTACCTGTAAAGTCTTGTCTGAGAATTAAATATAACTACAGAAAACCAGTAAACTACAGGAGTTCTTTTGTTTGTTTTTACTGGCATAAGTAACATTTTCCTAGCCAACAGCAGATTAACTTGAAAGAAAAAGCTGGCATATTCAAAACACTTGAAAAACAAATCACACAAAGAAAAGAGCTTTTGACTAGTTGCATGTCTTCTAAACACCTGGATGCAAGGAACAGGCACTAATTTAAATAGTGTAATAGCCAGTACAGATATTTGCTTGAAATAAATACTATAAAGATTGTGCTGAAATATGATATATTGTAGAGGCAATCATTCTTTGATTCAGTCTAAACAATCATTGCTACCAAGTATGTTTGCCGTATATATTTAAGCAAAAGACTGGTTTATATTTTGTTTTGCAAGTATTGACTTTAAATAATTTGACTGAATACTTTTGAAAAGTTTATGAAACACCAAGGAATTTCCCACCAGAAAGTTCAAACTTAACTATCACAGCAGTTCTCTGCTCTTCTCCCTGGTTTCTCTCAAGTCATTAAAAACCATCTAAGTCTGTTCCTGCTCTTGGAAAATCTCATGCAGAGCATCATGCTGCGATGTTCAGGAAAACTGTGAAACACTTAAAAAAAATAAAAGATCTGGAAACTCTATTTGCTCTGAATCTCAGCCAGGCCATATTTGCTAACTACATCTCCTCTCTTTCAAGATACTCCCTATAGTCTTTCCTTCCTCATGCCACACTGAAGCCTCAGAATAATAAATGAAGAAGCTTAACAGTCCCACAGGGAGCCAAGTGCACCAGTATTACGTAACAGTAGTGAGCTGAACACATTTAATCTCCACAGGCCTGTTGACATAACCTTCCAAAATTCATTGCTTCTACCACTGCCTATCAGCTGCCTACTCAAGCATGCAGAAGGGAGCATTAAAAACACAGAACAGCAATAACTTAACACACTACCAGTACTGAACACAAAAAAACTGAACACAGTAGGGAAAAAAAAGACTCAACGTCATGCAGAAAGTTTTTCAAAAAGAATCAGCAACTTGGGGCTGAGGGACACTTTTCAAACCAAACAACTTCTGTAGATGATAAAAATGACCCATCATAACGTTGCTACTTCCCTGACACAATAGAGAGATACAAGACACCATGAAAAACTATCCAGAAAGCGATTAAACAAAGTGGTATACCAATCCTTTCAGTAAAGGAAAAAAAAATCATCTGTTTTTCTTGTTATCTTACACAAATTTGCTAGGTCCATGGACATTAAAAATAACAATGATTTCTAAACAAACTGTAGAACTAGAGAGAGAAGGATACATAACTGCAGCAAGCAAGCACAAAGGCACAAAGTCAGCACTTGACACTGGAAAAAGGGATTAAATTAGTGGCTATTGCAGGATTTTATGTGGGTGGACACAACAAAGAAAAAAAGAAAAAAAAGATTGATGCTTGGTAAGGCTTTAAGTGACACACAGTAGTCCTCACAGTGTTTTAAAAACAAAAAAACAAAACCCCGGCAAATTTTGTCATTTTTGCAAAAAAAAAAAAAAAAAAAAAACCAGAATAACAAGGTACTGAGTTTACCGACCATAAAATATCCAAGTATCCAAACTTTCAAAGTAGTCATTCTGGAGGGACAATCTCAATTAGCAGCCTGCCCTCCTCCCTCAGTACTGCGTAACTAGGAAAGTTGAGAAGGAAGGACAGGTCCTATCACCCAGAGGCCAATTTAAGTGCTGTCTGTGCCCCCCTGATACAGACTGAGACAGGAGCACTCCACATTTCAATAGCTCTGAAGTCAAAAGCAGACAGAAGTTCACTTAGTTAAGCAATTACATCTAATACGAAGGAAATGTTGGCACAATACAATACGATTTTTGTCAAATGTTTACTGTAGAGTGCCATATGTATTAAAAGCAACTATTTTCAAAATTTGTTCTTGTTTCTGTTTTATAAACGCATACCAAAAGTCTACAGTGGGCAAATTTCTTTTCCTGGAAAGTTTTGTTTTGCTAACTAAATTAATTAAACGGCCCACGTTTGCTCACTGAATACTAAAACTAGTCTTCTGGCTTCCTTCCCCAGGCATGCCAGAAGGAAAATACCAGTCAGAAAGAATACAGGAGTCTTCAAATTGCTGTTGCTGGTACAGGTGTAAAGGCAGGCACACGCTGCTGGGGAGGAGACACACAACAGAACCCTCAACACGGGTGCTCACCTTACAGGCGGTGAGACCCCAAGCCGCGAGTCCGCAGGAGACAGACCTCACACACCATCATGCTGCGCCCTTTGCAGCATCGCTGCTCCTCCAAAGCACGTGTAAAGGCACAGCCTCTCCCAAATCCTCCCACCGCTCCCCTACACCCAGCGTCTCCAGAGGGATGCGGACGAGGCAATTCCGGTACCCGGCGTGCAGGTTCCCTCCCGGCCTGCCAGGTATTCCCACACACGCTCCAGGGCACAGGGACACGCTGGAGCTCAGCCTCAGCTTAAGGCGCAACCTTGACCTTACACAGAGAAACAATCCGAGGCTCAGTCCAGCTCTCTGCCGGGCCCCCCGGGCTCGCTGTGCTCACTCGACTGCCCCAGCACTGCACAGCAGCCTGGCCCCGGAACGGGGCTTTGCACAGCCGGGACCGCAAGGCACTGCTGAGAACAAACAGAATCCAGCATTTTATTCCCGTTCCCTCGCAAACAGGCCCTCCACACACCGATACGGGGACAGCGAGAGCACCTGTCTCTCAGAAACCATACGTGCATTTATACCATGGATGTCAATTGATAAATACACACCTATATATATACACATAAACACACACAGAAACATGCACACACATATATAAAATGTTAAACTGACACGACAGCTTCCACCGCCCCCACGGCGGGCAGGCCGCCCTCCCCGCTCCGCCGCTGCCCCCCAGAGACCCCCGATCCCCCCGCGACTGGAGGGCCCAGCCAGTTCCGGCCCGTCCCTTCCGTTGGGGCTCCCCCCGGGCCTCACCCCGCGCTGCGGACCGGGCGCCGCCGCCGCCGCCGCCGCCGCCATGTCGGCCCTCAGGGAGCCCGCCAAAGCCCATGTCCCTTTAAGGCACGGCGCCCGCGCTGCCGCTCGCCTGACTGACACCCCAGCCTGCCAATGGGAGCGGAGCAGCGCGGGTAAGCCCCGCCCCGTCGCCCTCTCGGGACTGAGTGACACGCGGGAATCCCAATAAGAAGAGAAGCACGGCGCCACTCCGCCAATGGGAGGGGACACACCGAGGGAGGCGGGGCCTCTTTGCCGGAGGGAGGCGGGCGGAAGAGGCCGGCCTCTGTGGGCGGGAGCTGCCGCGACGCTGCCAATCAGCGCTCGGAGCGCGGGGCGGAATTGGCGGCGATTGGCTTCGGCGCTCGGGGGCGGGTCCGGCGCGAGCGCGGATTGGCTGGGCGGGCGCGGCGCGAGCGCGGGCCCGGGGCGGGGGGAGGCCGGGAGGGAGAGAGGGAGGGAGAGAGGGAGGGAAGGGCGGGGGGTGACGGCGCCGCCGCCGCCACAGACACACGGGGGGCCCAGCGCGGCATCGGCACCGGGGGCGGCACCGGGACGGCCACCGGGACGACGGCGGCTCCTCCTCCTCCTCGGCGGCCCCGGCGACACCTCCCCACTGCCCTCCCTCGGCCCGCCCGTGTCCGCCCCGCCGAATGGCGGCGGCGGGCGCGGCGGCCGCCCCGGCGCTGTATGCTTGCACCAAGTGCACGCAGCGGTTCCCTTTCGAGGAGCTGTCGCAGGGCCAGCAGCTGTGCAAGGTGCGGCGGGCCGGGCCGGAGCGGGCCGGGCGGGGCGGGGCGGGGCGGGGCGCGGGGCCGGGCCGGCCGGGCAGTAACGCGGCGCTTCCCCCCGCAGGAGTGCCGCATCGCACACCCCATCGTGAAGTGCACCTACTGCCGCTCCGAGTTCCAGCAGGAGAGGTACGGCGGGGGCGGGCGGGCCGGCGGGGCTGGGCCCGGCTGGAGCACGGGAGACCGAGCCGGGTCTGGTCGGTGCACACCGATATCCCAAAGGCGGTGCCTGGCGGGTGGTGCCGGACACTCCGGTGGTTTCCGGCGGCAGGGCGGGGAGCACTGGCCATACACTAAACCCCAAGAAGTTTCACCCCGACACGAGGGAGACCTTCACACTGAGAGCGGCAGAGCGCTGGCTGCTCAGGGAGGTTATGGAGCCTCCCCCTGAGGCGACATTCAGCACCCACCCGGACACGGCCCCCTGTCACTTGCTCCGGGCCACCCTGCCTGGGCAGGGCGGGGGACTGAATCATCTCCACGGGTCCCTTCCAGCCCGAACTAGCCCGTGATTCTGTGACTCTGTCTGCCAGTAATTGCATGGGAGGGAATGTCAAGGTGTGTATTTGTTGCCGAATTCAGCCTTGTGCCATTTCATCTTTTTAGCAAAACCAACACAATATGCAAGAAGTGTGCCCAAAACGTGAAGCAGTTCGGAACGGTGAGTAGGCTCTCGGTTCTAAAAGCTGAAAGTTAAGTTCATTCATACCTTAAAATGAAAAAATAAGTTCTCTTGCAACTAATCTTATTTCTTGGGAAAAGAAGTAAAAGCAGATATTGCCATTCAGAAAGGTGATGGAAATGATTGACATCTCTTGATTTCATCTGTGGGTTTCAGTTCCTTTTTTCAACTTGAAATCCGTTGGGGTTATATGTAGCTTAACAGTTAAGAATAATTTCAGTGTAGCAATTTGTAACAAAGCAATGTTATTTCACCTCACGCATGTGAAGTTATGCCCTTTGTAGTCTCAAAAGCACACACTTGATGACAGGAAAACCATTAGCCCTCTCTGCTCTTAACGAGTGGTAAATGGGAAGATTGAGTAATATCACATACTTTATCTTGTATAAGCCTTAAAAGAATGCATGTTAATCATGTTAAGCTATTAAGCAGAAAATTTTTTTAATATTATCTGTATTCATGTTACCTTGGGTTTTCTCATACTGAATTTCAATTTCAGTTCTGTTGGAAAAATGAATTTTTCTGTTATGTGAATTTGTGCATTGTATCTGAGCTGCCATGCAGATATGAGCTTGTAGGAGACATCAGGATAATCTTGTTGTGGAACAAAAGGGCATAACTTCTGTATACTTGACATAGACCATAATAGATGAAATTCAACTTATTTGAGAAATGTAACAGCTGTTGGTATGTAGTCAGGCGCTTTGTGAATATATATGTAAACTGAACAAAGAAATACTTTCAAAAGCTTAAAGTGTAGCAAAATGAATTGCAGGACAGATCCAACAATGATTTTATCAGTAGTTCATCAAAAAACAGAACTGCATTGAAGATAATCAGCCACTTCTAACCTAAGAAAACTGACAGCAATTTTATTTTCCAGCACCGTATTAGTTTAGTTGAGCATATGATACCAGAGTTGATAACCTGACTTGATGGTATCTGAAGTTGGTTTTTGGTTGGTGGGGCATTTTTCGCTTTTTAAGTTTCCTGCAGAATTGCAGGGATCAGGATACTAATCTTGGAACAGTAGGGTTATTGAATCCATGATTCAGTAGGAATGAGGGACACCCTCAGAAATTTCCAGTCTAAAAAAATTACTTGATTGTTCTTTTAAAGTTTTTGTAAGTTTTAGTAATGTAGTAAAACTGAGGGAAAATATCATCGTATTAAAAAAAGTAAGAAAGCAGCAGATGTAGAGGTGAGTAATCAGATAGTTGTGTATGTTTCTTTTATTGAGTATATATCTGGGTTTTCATGAAAAGTCCAGACTGGTTTTAACCAGAAGCATCAGTTTAGGAGAAAAGTTTAGTACTGAAGATAGAAATGGTAGGAAAAAAGGTTCTTTAAGATAGGTTATATGAAGCCCTAGTAGTTCCAAAGCATCATTGCATGATTTGAAATACCTCTGTTCATTACAAAAGATGCAAATGTATCGACTTCAGTTGAATTTATCTTTTTTCCAGCCCAAGCCTTGTCAGTATTGTAACATTATTGCAGCATTTATTGGCACAAAATGTCAGCGTTGCACCAACTCGGAGAAGAAGTACGGCCCGCCTCAGACATGTGAGCAGTGCAAACAGCAGTGTGCTTTTGATCGAAAAGAGGAGGGAAGAAGGAAGGTAGGCTTTGTTCCACATCTGTAGCGGCTTAGGCTAACAATAGACAGTGTTTCTCATTCATAGGAGAAAGACTAACAGAAATGTATCTTAAGTTCTCTAATATTAGATTAAAGTTGCTGAGCTGTGCTTTGCAGTATTTGAATTAAATTTTGTAACTTGGCAATTGTGATGTTAACTGATGAGCTAACTTACTTTAAATTAAATCACTCTTTCTAAAAATAGGCTTAAGTGTAAGCAGACAGTTGTAGCTGGGGAACAGAAGTTAAGCATCTGAACAGTTCCTGGTGCTTTGGTATTTATTTTATTTTTATTTTCCCATCCATTGGATCTCATCTATGTCCATAACTTGAATCTGTTTCTTTACCTCTTCTGTTTTGCTTGCCTTGCTTTAAAGTACAGCATAAAGTACAGAGGTGGACTTCTCTGAGCAGCCCTTTCTGTTCTATTTTGTTAAATAGCTTTGGTGAGTGCCACTTTCTCATTCCATAAGATGCTGAGGAAATGACCTCAAAAGCCTCTTGACTGAACCCAAGAATAATGCGATTTTTATAGAAGAATTTATTTGGTACAAGTAATATGTTGGCTGGACATCTTGATTCTGCCTGCAATACAGTGGGTTGAGAGAGGGTACATGGTGTCTAAACTAAAAAAGAGTTGTCCTTTTAAAAAGTTATTGTCATTTCTGTAGCATAAAGTCCAACATTTGCTGAGACTCTTTGTAGCATAACTTTAAATGACAAAAAGAAATAAGATTCACTTTACTAAAAGATAGCTTGCATATGTTGAAGAATACAGTAGCGATGTTTCATACCAAAGAGATGTCTGTGTTTTTCCCAAAGATAACAGATTAAATGAAACAAATTCTTCTTGCAAATATTGAGTACTTCTCTCTAGTTGCAAGTGTACTTGGAAATAAACCCTGCTATGAATTATTTCCCAAAAGGTTGATGGAAAGTTGTTGTGTTGGCTCTGCACGCTGTCCTACAAGAGAGTGCTGCAGAAGACAAAAGAACAGAGGAAGAGCCTAGGATCTTCACATTCTAACTCCTCATCCTCATCTCTTACTGAGAAAGACCAGCATCATTCAAAACACCACCACCATCACCACCATCATCATCGTCACAGCAGCAGTCATCATAAGTAAGTATTTCAAAAATTGAAGCAACTGTTGGTAGCTCTACATCTGTGTTCTGTTTGTACTGAGATAAAGTCCAAGTTAGTAAAAAAAGCTTTTTAAAAAATGTTTTAAAAACAGTAGCAGAACGTTGTTCTTCCATGGTCTGTCAAAGTCCTTGTATTCTTACAGTTTGAATAAAGGGAGTTCAGGACAAAATCAGGAATTCTTGGTGATCATCATACTAGTTCATGTTAAAATTATAGAAAATAAATAAGAAAGTAAATAAAAGTCTAGAAAAAAGCACACAGAATGGCTACAGAAACAAGTCACTTAGGGATAAACTTGAATATGGCTTTCTAAGCAGCAGCTGCTGTGTGATACTGCTGTTTTACACGCATTTACCATGGGTTAAAAGGTGTGTGTTTGCAGTGAGCGCAGAACAGCTGCTTCATTCAGAATCCGTGCCCTGACTTACTTCACCCTGAGTCGGTTTTGTGCAAATACTCGCAGGTAAATGGGGAGCAGAAGCAGTAGTGTACAATTATCTTCAGTCTAGGACCAGTTTGTATCTCTTTGCTAGTTTTTATTACCAAGTCTTGGTGGAATAGGCAGTTGTGAGTGGCTGTGATACAGACATGGGGACATAAGACTGTCAATTCAGTTACTCTCACTCTGATAAAATTTCACATAGTTTTGTCCCATCTTCTGCAACTTTTCTCAATATGTCATCTCTGACCATGGCATAAACAGTATACAAACCTTGGCACACATACCCAATCTATTTAGTCATAAACCCCAGAGTTCATTTGAGTTTTTATGCTGGTATAGTAGTAGTCACGTTTCTTTTTTTCATTGATAGGCTTATGGCTGCATAACTTTAGAACTACTTGTTTTTTGTGTTTCGTAGTAAATACTACAGCTGCAATGGTAATGACCCTAATCTCAGACACACAAACTCTTTCTAAGCTCCAGGTTTCCAGTGCTTATAATTTTTCATCTTGATTGAACTGGCCCAAGTGTGACTTAAAGTTGGAAGCAAAAGAAACTGGAATGATATTGGGAATGAGGAAAAGACAAATGCATGTACTTTAATTCAAAAAAAAAAGAGAAAAATAAGGCTTGGATTTTTAGGAATTTGAAGAAGAAAATTATTCTTGTCATGCAGTGAGTTATTGTACTGTTCTGTTCTTTCAAATCCCTGCTGAAAATTGAGTTACAGCAAGTTAAATCTACAGTAAGGAATAAATTAAAAAAAGTTAACTCTTCACGACAGAATAGAGCTTCTGAACACTCAGGAGTTGTACCAGTATGTGTATCTCTATACAGGTCAAAATGTTCCTAGTTTCCCACCTTTTTTTTTCTGTAGGCTGCCATGTGTCTTTTGCTTCTCGCCTAATGAATGAGACTTTTTCCTTGTCCATTTCAATTACTGTTAAGACCAGACAATAGAGACAATGAGGTAGAAATACAGATTCTTTGAACTATTTCACTCAATGCTATCTTCTACATTCTACCATTCCTGTATCACTGCTCTTTATTAGTTAGTTGCTTTTGAAATAATTGAAAGCAAATTGTTACACCTGAGAAGCAGTTATTTTCAGAGATCCAAAACTCAGCTTTGCTCTTATGCCACTGCATGTGCACTACTTCAGGCAATGCTCATATGGCAGTATGGGAATCCCAGGAGTGCTCCTTTAGACCAGCTTGCTGAGTATGAGATTAGCAATACAAAGGTCACAAAAATTGAGAGGTATCAGCAAAAAAGTTTAGCCATCAGTCTTGAAGTCTACTCCTTGTGACTTGTAATAGTGTAGGTATTTAGCCAAGAAATAATTTTATAACGTCCTGACATGGTAAAGCACGGTCAGGAATATAGCAGATAGTATCAATGTCCAGCTGAAAATTCATAACTGCTCATTTTTTAATAGGGAAAAAAAAAGGGGGTGGGAGGATTTTTCTCAAGTACAGATACCATTCACATAAACTCTAGAAATAATGGCATGTTTGGTCAGTTACCAAGTACGTTTCACATATTTCAGAATCAGCAATCTGAGTCCAGAACAAGATCAGGGACTATGGAAACAGAGGTAAATATGATAATATTTATTAATTTTCTTTGAATTTATCTTACAGTTTTCATTTAAAGAATTTATTTTTTCTTTAATTTCTGGCTAGTCTCTAGCATTCCAGCTAGGAGCATGAGTTAGTTATTTTATGTGTACCAAATGGTGATATTAGAGAGTTACATAGTATGAGGCTCTAGGTTTACATTTTGTTTGATTTCAGCCATAAATCCTCTGCAGCTATTCAGAATGAAACTCCAAAGAAAAAACCCAAACTGGAATCCAAGCCATCAAATGGAGATAGGTAAAGTTATATTTTTGTAAAGCTGAGCCATTTCAACCAAATAAAGTGCTGACTTGTGGCCAGTTGCCTTTTTTTTTTTTTCTTGTTGTTGTTGTCTGAAGAATGAGGGAGGTGAAACTATTGTCTAGCCAGATGGATTATTGGGTAGCATCTGGGTGCTGTCAATCAGTTAAATGACTGTATTAGCAGAAAACTAACACCGTTTTCCTCCTTTTAAGCTGTTTGGGGCAAAATTAAACAAACCTTATGAACAGGGCAACAGTTATCAATAAAATGGTATTCCCTGACATTGGTATTTTATCAATTAGATAGCAGGGTTGAATGTACTGCTTTAAGCTGACCCAGTATCTGGAGAATTCTTTTGGACCTTAACTTTCGGAGGCTGGATCTTTATTCTGTCTCTGGACAAATAGTTGGAATAAAAGTTAAAAGTGGCTGCTTCAGTCGAAAGGTATTTGTCCCCCTCAAAGTTAATACTGAATATTTCTGCAGGCCTATATAATGTGTGCCATTAGTAAGGTAATTTGCCAGTTGCTTCCATTTCTGTCAGGTACATATTTTTTTGCATTAGTCCTTAAGGATGTTTGTGGAATTATTAATTATCCAGTTTGAAATTAAATAAAAAACTGTGTTTTTTTTCCTTTGCCATTGATGTTGTAAGTAACTATTGTTTTGCACTTTTAGTAGCTCTATAAATCAATCTGCAGACAGTGGTGGGACTGACAACTTTGTCCTCATAAGTCAGCTGAAAGAAGAAGTAATGTCACTTAAACGTCTTCTGCAGCAAAGAGATCAGACTATTTTAGAGAAAGATAAAAAGGTAAAAGTTTCACTTGCTTAATAAGAACTATATAATTTTGCTTTCTATTTTGTAGACACCTAACAATGTCACAACAGTGAGATAAAACAAAAATCAGATGCAATTGCTTTATATAGCAGTTAATCAGATCTTGTCATTTAAAGAACAAGTTTGGGACTTTTGCATCAAGAATATATTTTGGCTACAAGTCAAAGAGGAATTCATCTTCCCTCACTTCAGCCATTTAGAAGTTAGCCTGTTACTCGAGCTGCATGCTGTAGGTGATGGATAAAATGCCAGCCAGTGGTTTGCATGCTTTACATGTTCTAAACTGAGTCATGTCAAAGAATAGTAACCATTCTGAGTTTAGCATAGTTTTTATGTAGTTTTAAACTAAAACAACTATAGTCATAATAGGTTGATGTCCAAATTTAAAGGTAAAGTGATGAAAATTAAGTGTTTTGTTTTTATAAGATTGGTAGCATTTGCACTTTGTGGTGGTCAGAGACTGAAAGAAAAGCTTGCATTAAATGGATGTCTCTTAACAAATTTAAGTGAAATAGTCAGGCCCAAGTGGCTGCAGTGGAACTCTTAAAAAAGATTCACCCTTCAGACAAACTAATGACTAACAAGAAAAGAGAAATCACTACAAATGCTCACTTTGCTTTTCATTTATTAGAGGTTATTTCTCTGCCATCTGCATAACTAGATGCTTTTAAGACACTGTAACTGTGGCTCTAGAATGTCTGTTCAGGATTGAGTAGGTTATGGAATTGGATTAGAAATAAACTTACTGTATTTTCACTTAAAATTTTGATTGTCAGTGCATGGTGACCTATCAAAATATTGATGGTTAGGAAAGACTCATTCATCCTGAAAGGGAAAATGCTTCCACTTTGAAACCATAGTTCAGTATCTTCATTTCTACACTTGGATCTGTTTCATAAAGGATATTGAACCTATTTTCGTTTATGTCACTTAAAATATACCTAGTGTTAGAAGTAATTGCTATTTCAAGCCTTTAAGTGTTTAATGTGAAAGAGCTGAACAGTTTGTCATGGATTCTCTTTAGGTATTTTCTTCAAAGGATGGACATTAGGCCCTGATCTCTCTCTCTTATAAAGCCAGGAGACGATCATGAGTCAGTAGGAAATTCACTTATCTCTTTTAATCTTTAATCTACTGGGCAAAGCTAACAAAAGGGATAGGTAAGGAAATGTCACCTGCTTCTGCATAACCCTTGCAGTGCTGTTTCTGTAGGGAGAACATCTAATAATTTTAATATCCCCACTGCTAAAACTATTTGACCTCAGAGTTCTTTAAACTTAAAGATTCTTTCGGGCATGAATTCCTCACTTTCAGAATGTCACTTACTTTCTGCAGCTGCTGCAGGGAGGAGAAAAGCAGAACACATTGCAGAGTGTTTGCATAGCTGAAAAATTCACAACAAATGAAGGCACTGCAGATTTTTATTTTGTGAGAGGGTAAATTTGAAGACATGTACTGGGATAAGAGCGTGAGTCAGGCCTGTGAGAGATTCCTGTTAAGGTCATGTCTCAAAATTTGTGTAGGGACAGCATTTGAACAGTTTGGAATGCTCCAAAAGGTAAACCTCTGAAATGTGTAACATGGCAACAAACAACTCAGTACAGCAGCTTTACCGACAGTCCTCGTTCATCTTTTTTTTTTATGAGTCAGGATGCCAGCCATGTCATTATCAGTGCTTACTGTTTGCAGTACTAGCCTTGTTTGTGTTTCTGCACAAAATGTTAGTGAGACACCAAAACATTACCCTAACCCCAACCGTGAGACTTGATCATTAGGAGGGGACCACAGTTTGCTGAAGGTTCACAGGTAGTGTGTTTGCTCATCTAGTTGCATACTTTGCTGTGGTGCAACACTATCACTAAGTGTTTTTGATATGTAGTGTCTTTGCACTGTTTTCCCTATAATTTACAAAAGGTATAAGTGCATACCTTCAGCAGCAGTCTGTGTACAGTGAGGTATAATATACCACTGTATCAACATACCTGCACTTGACCATTTATTTGACAGTTCTTTTGAATATCTCCTTTCACTACATGTGATTTGACACCTATCAAGGTTGGTAAGAGCGGTCTCAGTAGTCATTTTAGGAGTGCATGCTCTGGTTTATTATGGCAGGCATCTTTGCTAGCAAAGAGGCTTCATTTCCTGATAAATCCAAATCTACTGTAGAGGTTCAGAAGAGCGCTGTGAATCTGGGATGCTCTGAAGACCTGAACTTTTTAAAGAAGTGATTCCTAAAACTTCTGGGTCCATATAGAGCAAAACATTAGCAGTTTACCAGCCTGCACATTCTTCCAGAAGAAGCATTCAGCACTTGGGTAGAAGCATATATCACACTTTAGAAACACCTGCCTAAATGTATGTCACCTGGATCTCTGTCTCTCTCAGCAGAGACCCAGTGGCAGCAATACTACACCATACGCTCAGAATTAAATCATTAGTTAAGTAATTGAAATTACATTTCAAATAATGCAGTTTAATTCATTGTTATGGATGGAGAAACAGAAATTCTGGAGTGTAAACTTATGTTTAGGACAAATTGTAGCATAAAAGGACACAAAAGAATGCTCTCTGCTGTCTTTGTATGGAAGATTTTTCATGTGTTACCATACCATATAGCAGAGATGTAAGTAAAGATTATGATAAGCATCTCGCGGCTGAAAGAGCAGTAAAGATTATAAATCATCAGTCTTGTATTTGATTTTTTTTTTTTGACATTTAGCCCTCTTTATCCAAAATCCTGAGGGGAACAGTATGGTTATATAAGAACAGTTGTTTTATTCATATAAAATAGCTGCACTTACTTTTCAAACTGTTTATCAAGGGTTGAGCTGCTAATACTGCAATAATAAATAAATACAAGTATTTCCTGCAATTCCTGAGGCTTCCATAAATATTTCCCAGATTGATTAGAAGATGCATACTGTAGCAGTTCAAGGAATCTTCATAGCATCTGTGTTTTCAGTTGACAGAACTGAAGGCAGACTTCCAGTACCAAGAGTCTAACTTGAGGACAAAGATGAACAGTATGGAGAAAGCTCATAAGGAAACTGTGGAACAGTTGCAGGTGAGCGATTACTTATCAATACTTGAGAAATACTTCAGATGGAGTTATGTATTCAAGCTGTTCAGTCAGCTTGTTCACTCGGTATTGTTCACTACAATACAGTAGCACCAAGTTCTGAGTGGTTGTTATCTTTAACTGTGAATGCCTTGTACAGCGGTTCTGCAGCCAACAGACGATCTCCATATGAATTAAACTCAGTCTAAGAATCACCTTCTAACTTTAAGAGGTAGAGGCTTACCTCACGTACTTTCATAAAGGTTGTGTTATTTTTTGTGTGTCTGTTGTCTGACAATTTATCAGTTGTCATTGGGCTGTGGATCCAATTTAAGGACTCAGCCTTAACACACTGACGGTTAGACATCTCTTGTTAGAGCCTACTTTATCAGGAAGAAAGCCTGAAACAGTTGCCTTATAAATCACAGACTGAACAGACACTTGGTGCAACACTGGATATACTAAATTTTGCAGTACAAGAAATGTGGTTACTTTTTCTGTTAAAGATGGAATATGCATATAAAAAAGCACATACAGATCTTTGGAAAGTGATCATTACTTTATTTGGATGTTCTCAGCCTGTACATTTAGATAATTTGTTCATAAATGCAATGGGAAATTGGTACATGACACCACTATAAGAAACATTTCAGTAATTCATACTTTTTTTTATCTGTATTGCAGGCCAAAAACAGAGAACTGCTCAAACAGGTCGCAGCATTGTCAAAGGGTAAAAAGTTTGATAAAAGTGGGAGTATTCTCACATCTCCTTGAGGAACTGGTTATTCATGGGGTTTGCTACTCAATGTGCATTTGAGTAATTCTGTGAAGCCCTTAAAATCCTGTGTAGTGGAAAAAATATTTTTGCACACCAGATTAGTTGGCATGTTTCCTACATGTTTTTATAATTAATATGCAGCTTTTTTTAGTTACTGTTCAGATGAAATACTTCAACTGGATTGAAGAATGTTTTTATTTTTTTGATATTGGAAACTTTCTGCCAGCAATAGTATTAAACAACTGCATAGAGAACATAGCAGTGCTCTCTCTAAAAGGACAACATGCAATAACAAACTAGGTGTACTTTTTACAAAGTAGCAACCGAGTCTTTTAAACTACAGTGATGTGAGCCAAAAGTTTATGGATCTGCAGTGACACTGAACACTGGTTTCTGGCAACTATTCTTTTACTTTGTATCAAAATATAAATTTAGAATGGAAATCATGGTGCTCTCAAACAAGAAAGAGGCATATATGTATGTGTAAATACGACTGTAATGGTTATATTCTTAGTTATAACAAGTAATTAGTGTTTTACATTCTTGTGATAGGGATTGACTGAAAGATTATCTATTGTACAGTAACAGAGGCAGTGTGGTTTTTGTAAGATTTACTGTAGATTTTTCTTGCAAGTGCCTTTCTCCAACTGTTTATTTATAGGAATGTTGGTATTTTGTACATAAGGTTTTTATGTTTTAAAATCATGTTTAATAAATGTTTTATGTAAATATAAATGTGTGTACAGAGGAATCTGAAACAAAAATCAAAGTGGCTAGTGCAGTGCTCAAAGCAGCATTAAGAGCTACCTAGCTAATTGATGGACAGTGAATATTTGCTTTAGATAACCTTTGTAGCTTGTGTCTGTGAGGTGTAGAATTTTGGTAGTGCTGCTCATGCCAAACACTTCCTGAACAAAAAACAAAACGTTTTTTTGCCACACTGGCATTTTGTGGTTTGTTTATAAATTTTCGCCATTTGGCACAGCACCAATTTTAATTCCATAGCAGACATTGTACTGCCAATGTTACATCCTTAACTAGTGATATACACTCAAATTTTTAAAAATATTTATTTCCTTCCTGTTGTCTGATTTAATGTACTTAGTTGTAACTTACAGTGATTCTTCTTAATGAATTGCAAGACTCACATCTCCCAGTAAAGATACACAATGAGAAAAGAGTAACCAAAATTAATGGTCTTGAAATTAATTATGGGAGTGGATGTAGTGTCAAAAGATGGGTTGTTTTAATGTTTTGGGTGGATTTTGATTCTGAACTGTGTCAGTTTAAATTTAGCACTGCTCCCAGGAGTCAGATTCAGAAATTTCTGTCAAACAATAATTCAGTATACCCCAAGGTCTCTGTTCAGGAAGGTAAGTTATGAATCAGCATAAAGGGAAGTGGACTTACATGGATGAAGGTTTAGGTCAGCTCTGGGTACTGACTCGTAACAGGGTAGCTGTTGATATTTCAGTAAGCTTATTTGTGTAAAAGCAGCTACACATTTTTAATTATCTATAGTCCTTTGGCTGTTTGCCTGGGTACTGAACTATGAACACCTTTTCAATAGTTCAAATAAATTCCAGCAGTGACAGACTACTGAAAAATATTAAAAACTCAAGCTATCTTGTTTCATATGGTATATGTGTATTTTTATACCCTAAAATCAACTTTGTATGTTTACAAATGCTCTTCTTTAAACTTACTGAAATAGGGTAGAGAATCCTACTATCCTTTGGGGTGGTTATTAATCTTTTTTAATATACAAATTTATGACTTCTGTTAATTCAGAATTAGTATTTGGGTCATTTTTTTCCCAGTTGAATGGTGACCCACGGTCAACAAAATTGGTTTTAAATTATAGAAATGCTTGACAAAAAGAAACATTTGAATTAAGATTACTTAATGATAGCAGTTCAAGCTGCAGTCAGGATTTTTTAAAGAAACAAGCTGAACTTCTGTATTAGAAGTCATTGACTTTATGAATCCCAGTCAGAAAAATTTTTAGGGGCTTCACAGTGTTTAGTTCTAATTAAATACCTGTGGGTTTTCTTCCATAATCTAATTTTTAACATTAATTTTTTAAAGCTGTTAACTAGCCAGCTGAATCCTGGTCCTAAGAATCATGTCCTGGAGCTGTAGATTATTGACATAATAAACTGATGTTCTTTAAATGTGGATCTGCAAGGAGATTGTTGTACTGTATCGTGCTTTTTAGCCTGTTTCAAGACGTTGATTAGCGTTGACCAGTAATGGCCATTTTGGCTCAAGTTATTTATGTATTTTAAGCCTGTGAATATTGCGGCCCCCTTTTAGATAGGATGTCTAAATACTTGTTCTGCAGTGAAGCTATTCAACTGTCCACATGTATAGACTATTGAAATACTGTACTGGCACACATCTGACCGTTGACATTTTGTACCTTTTCTAAATCCAATGTTTCACAATAAAATCTTGTCAAAACATTGATCTGTCCTTTTAAAATTATTTGTAATTCTGTATTTTGTGTTAATCTTTCTTGCTACGTCACTCACTAAAAGTCTGTGGACAAAAAAAGGGCAGAATTTAATATTTAGATTTCTGTGAAGGTTAGACACCTTGGGCTGTCTACAAATTGTAACAAATTAGAGCTTCAGATTGCTTTGTCTCATGAAAATATTTTTGTTTCCTGCAACAGAATTATAATACATAGAAGTATTTTCTTATAGAGAAGAAGAAAAAACCCTAAAGGTGTAACTGAAACCTAGTGACATTTAATAAAGCCTTCAACAAGCTCTGTACTGATTAACACCAGCATTTGTGTTTAAAAGTACCTGAATTTCAGTCTTAACCATAAAGTTGTTCTTCCTTTACATTCATTGCTTATTAGTTGTGTGATTCTGAGATTTGAAGTGACATTGATAATTTCTTTGTCTGTTCCCTGTGCCAGGAGGAGTTAGGTACCCACAGCACATCCTGCTGGCTGTCAGTCACGGGGGCTTCTAGTGTTCAGAGCACCTGTGCTGTAGTTTGTAAATCTCATTTTAAATGTTCCTCAGTAATCAATATTTGTCTTTCCACAATCCAGAGGAATACTTCTCATTCAAGAATTAAAGGTCAAATTTAAAAACAACAAACCAACCAAAGAAACCCCCTTCCCCAACTCAATAAGAGAGTAAGATTCTGTATCTGTTTGATCAAGGCAATTACCTAGAAAGGGGGAATCTTTGAGTTTCAGAGCATCTTAAAACAGTTGATATTTTATATTAGATATAGTAATGAACAATATGCTATTCTGATATTGGGTTGTTCTTAGCCTCATATTAATGCAAACTTGCAACCGTGACTTTGAAGCCATTTATTTCTTAAACTGAGTGCAAGTCAAAACCATGTGTGGTACCCAGTTCAGGAATGGCTTCTATGTGACACATGCAAAATGTGTGTAACTGGCCATGTAACTGACTGACTCCCAAAAACAGATTTACGTCACTGGAAGCAAATTTCCTTAAAGAAGATTTAAATTTATGTAACCTGTTTATAGGCATTCAGACAGTTCTTAACGGTCTTCAGCAGCTTCAAAAGCTCTGAATCCACACTGATTTTTCTGAAAACAGTGAGGTTTATCTTTGTAGACTATAACTTTTTGAAATGGAGTAAAAACTGTGCTAGTCGTTTTTATTCCTTCAAATGAGCTACTAAAACGTCAGTACTGCAACAGAAGATACATTTTCTCATATATTATGTGCAATTGCTTTAGCTTCCCTATGGAAGAGAGACTGATACATGAAATTACTTCTGTTGAATCCCACAGAGGAAGTAGGGAGTATCACACAAGGGATTTTAGGGTGGAAGGAGGAGATGTTTGTGGTGCTCCTTGGGAAAGAAGGAAGGTAGTGGAGATGTCAGGGCTAATGGGGAAGAGAGACCTCTGAGGTACCATGTTACTTGTTAATGTGGTTTACTGAATCACACAGGTGGGTTTTTTTAAAGTGACGTATTTTCTATATGTGTAAAATGCAGCATTGCTTAAAGGAATCTTGTGTTTTGTTTTGGATTTTTTTGATGATATTAGAGTCCAAATTTAAGAAATGAACAGAATAAACAGTTTAATTAAATGGAAATAAAAAGTTGTGCAATGTAACATCCACTTTATAAGCCGTAGTCGAAAAAAACAGGTAAAACTGCAGTAGAGTGCCGTATAGCATTGACACAGCTGGGTAATGGTGCAAGTTTCAGTCTGTGACTTCAAGTGACTATCTGTTTATTCGTACACATAGACAGAAATTGTCCTGAAGGTATGTCACCCAGCAGCACTTGAATCACTGACATTTTCCTTACTTTAACCCAAACAAAAAACTAGTCTGGATTTGCTTGTTTGCCTTGGACAATGTTCGTTGTAGTATGCTGACACTGTTTGAACTGACCTTGTTGCTCCTGGCAATTTCTCTTCAGTATCTCTCCTAGCAGGTAAAGGCAGCTTTGCATTTTGACTGAAGGAGGTTTAAGTGCCCCGGGTGCTGATGTGCTAAACTAGCCAGGTGAAAGTAGAGATTTGTTTCTAAAGTGTACATTCTCCTTCTGCTAAGGGTTTCTGACTCTTGGAGAACTTGGAGTTCATCCATTTTTAAATGTCAGTTGGAAAACAGGCATTCCAGCTTCTGAAAAATACTGAAGGCTGAAGATAAACCTGCATCAGCTTTGCATACAAAAGGTCGGTATTAGAGGTGTAAGCAGAAGTCTATTTTTATAGTGTCTTCTTTTGATTGCAGAAGTCTTGTGGATGAACAAAAGTAAATTGAACCAACAAATAGGTCAGAGTTTGGACCAAGGCGTTCTCATTACTAGTTGGGTCAGAGGAACAGGATGTATTCCTAATAGGGCTTCTGCAAGTATTAGAATTTGCAGCCCAAGTTGATTTTTACATCCCGTCGTAACCCCCTCCCACTTTTTCAGTACTTAAAAGCAATTTATTTTGAACTGAGTGCTGAAAACCTTAAGATGTTTTCCCTTATTTGAATCAACAGATAAATGTGTTTTGCTTTATTTCAATAAAAGGTGTAGGGCATTCACAGTTTATCCTTCATCAGGTACATCAACTCATGTCTTCAATTTTATTTGTAGATGTTCCCTGGGAAACTTTTTACAACTTTCCAGAAAAGAGAAGGGCTGTAAAGCCATATTTGTTGCAATAACTTAAATCACTGCTCAAAGACAAGCAAGTTAATCAAGCTGACTTCACTGAAGCAGTCTAGTAGTGCCCATATAACCTGTTGCAGAGCCTGTTACAAAACACAACCAGGAACAGTAATTTCAATCATTCCTTCGGGATCTACAAGAATTTGCTTGCTGGTTACTTACCTGACTCAGGGTTCAGCATTCATTAATGTCATCATAGGCAAAAAAAACCCACCTTTATCATACAGTCAGGGAGTGGTTTAAATTGGAAAAGACCTTTAAGACCATTGAGTCCAACTGTTAACCCAGTGCTGCCAAGCCCACCCCTAAACCATGTTCCTGAGTGCCACATCTACACATTTTTGAACATTTTCAGAGACAGTGATGCCACCACTTTCCTGGGGCAGCCTGTTCCAATGCTTGACAATGATGAAGAAATGTTTCCTAATATCCAATACAAGCCTCCCATCATGGAATTTGCAGCTGTTTCCTCTCATCCTATTGCTTGTTGTTTGGGAGTAGGAACTGACCCCCACCTGCCTACAACCTCCTTTCAGCTGTAGCTGTAGAGAGCAGTATTGCTTCCCTGATCCTATTTTCTCCAGACTAAACACCCCCAGCTCCCTCAGCTGCTCCTCATAGGACTTGTGCTCCAGACCCTTCACCAGCTCTGTTGGCCTTCTCTGGACACACTCAGCACCTCAATGTCTTTCTTGGAGTGAGGAGCCCGAAACCGAGCAGAGGATTCAAGGTACGGCCACACCAATGCCGAGTACAGAAGGACCATCACTGCTCTGGGCCTGCTGGCCACACTGTTGCTGATACAGGCCAGGATGCCACTGGCCTTCTTGGCCACCTGTACACACTGCTGGCTTGTGTTCAGCCTCTGTCAACCAGCAAACACAGGTCCTTTTCCACTGTGACCCAAGTACAGGACCTGGTACTTTGCCTTGTTGAACCTCATACAATTGGTCTCGGCCCATCAATCTAACCTGTCCAGATCCCTCTGCAGAGCCTTCCTGCCCTCCAGCAGATAAACACTCACACTCAACTCGGTGTCATTTGCAAACTGACCGAGGGTGCACTTGATCCCCTCTCCCAGATCATGGATAAAGATATTAAACAGAACTGGCCCCAATACGGAGCCCTGGGAAACACCCCTTGTGAACAGCTGATAACTGGATGTAACTCCGTTCACCACCACTCTCTGGACTTGACTCAGCAAAGAATGCCCCTGTCCACACCATGAGCAGCCAGTTTTTCCAGGTGAATGCTGTTTTCCAGGGAAACAGTGTCAAAGGCTTTACTAAAGTCCAGGTAGATAACATCCACAGCCCTTCCCTCATCATCTACTAAGTCGGTTGCCTTGTCATAGAAGGAGATCAGGTTGGTCAAGCTGGTCCTGATCCCCTGGTTGTCCAGCACATGCCATCTACTGGCACACAGGATGATCTGCTCCATGACCTTCTCCATGAGGAAGATTTTCTCCACTGAGGTAAATTTCATGACCACTGTGCACAAGACAGCCTCCAGTTGTCTTATAACATCTGCAAAAGTGGAGTGAGCACTTGATACCTCCTCTTACTGGAGTGGCATGATGCTATTTTGCATAAAAAACAAATTGCCATGCAAGATGAATTTGAAGCATAATTCCTGCATTCTTTGGTTGAAGATACTTCAGTCGTTCTCCTGAGATAAATATGGTTCAGTTTTTAGGCTGTGATTAATAGCCCACAGTGCTTTCTTTTCCTCTTATTTAGCCTTAAAGGTACTGATACATAAAGATTTTTTTAAAGCAAATACATCTTTGGATCATGTTTACTGAAACGGATGAAGTGCACCTCTTCCCTTCCTGAATGCTAAATACAGTAGGAGAAAATAGAACTAAATAGGATGGCTGCCTACATAAGGTTAGCCACTAGATGCTGCTTAAACCCCACAGTATATGGTTGTGTGTGCTTTCCGCGCACCAGCCAGGACCCATAGTGGATAGCTGTTCCTGTTCAAATACAACACTGATGCTAAAATGAGAATATCCTAAATATTGAAGTATAATACTTTGGGATAGATTTTAGAAAATTTGAAATATGTTTTGGAAAATTTGGCTTAGGGTCATAGAATCATAGGTTGGTCTGGATTGGAAGGGACCTTAAAAATCATCTACTTCCAATCGCCATAGTGGTATTAAGCACATTTAGTATAGTTAAATATAGAAAAAAATTGGAGCTCTATTGTGTTTTCTCTGTTTTCTTTAGCTGAAGAAAGAAATATCCCCATTTTAGAGGTCAGGAGAGTGATTCATGGAACAATGCAGCTTAAATGTTGTCACACAAAAGGCAATGGTAGAACTCAAAGTAGACTCCAAGACTCCCAGATAGTGTGGAGACTGAGTATCTTTTCCCTTTGAAGTAGCTGCTACTTATAAGTTAAAGTTTTATTTAGTCATTGTAGATGCACAATAAATCTGTAGCATTAGTTGGCTGACTGTGCATCTGTACCTTAGAAACAATTATTAAATGTAACTGATTTATTCATAGCATGGATAGCAATAAAAAGGTGAGAAGATTATACTTTTGACTTGGAACAATAATGTTTAAGACTTACTGTTTTGCTTTCTTTGAGTCTGCTGTACTTGTAGTTCCAATTTTTCCCTGTATGATTCTGTTAGGAGCTATATTTGAAATCTTGTGACTTTATAGTGAGAGTTCTCATCACCATTTTAAAAGTCCAGGCTGTTTTTAACAAGTCTTGCATTCACAAAGTTGTGATTATAGTAGAAAGGAAAAGTGTTTTCATTTGTATACTCTCTAGCCATTTTGTGTATTGTATTAATATATTCTGTAAGGGATCCTAAGGAGGAAAGGCCCAGGGAACTATAGGCCGGTCAGCTCCTTAGTATAAGAGAGTCATGGACATATTAGATGGAGTCCAATGGTGTGCCACAAGGATGATGAGGGACTGGAACATCTCTCCTGTGTGGAAAGTCTGAGGGAACTGGGACTGTTCAGCTGGGAGAAGAGAAGGCTTGGAGGACCTCGCCAATGTCTACAAATGCCTGAAAGGAGGTGTGTAGAAGACAGATCCAGGCTCTTTTCAGCGGTGTTCAGTGCAAGAACCAGAGGTTACAGGCACAAAATGAAACACAGGACATTCCCTCTGATCACCAGGAAACACTCTGTCTACTTTAGGGACAACTGTGCACTGGCACAGGTCGCCCAGGTTGGTGGTAGAGTCTTCATCATCTGAGATGCTCAAAAGACATGATCTTGGGCAGCTGGCCCCAGGTGGCCCTGCATGAGCAATGGGGTTGCACCAGATGACCTCCAGAAGCAACTTCTAACCTCAATTGTCCTGTAACTCTGAAACCTAAATGAAGCAATATTTTTTTTTTCCTTTATCTATTAAAATGCAGTATTTTATTACAAAAAATTACGTTAGCAATGTTTTGATGTGTTCAGTTTTTCCCTCACTGTGTTCGGTTCATTTGAATGGAACTGAAAAAAAACACCAAACCAACAGTTTCTGTAATAGCAATTCACCTGTTAGGCAGCACACTGCATTAGGGAAACACTTCAAACTGTGTGGATGGTTGTTACATAACCATCAAGATAGTTTGCTGAGCTTGTAAAATACATGATTTTGCATGAAGAAGCATTTCTACAAGATGGTTTTGGTCGCAAATTTCAAGTAAGCAGAGCAGGGAGTAAACAGGAGTAACTTCCCATCTATTTCTTTCCTGTTGATCTGTTGCCAGCATGATATAATTCTTATACTATGCACACTCAGAAACAAGTCTGTTTGAAAACAGCAAAGTTCCAGGAGTACTCATCTTGCTGCCCAAATCTTTAAAGCCCTTTTGCATTTTTTTTGTTTTATGTTTAATGACAACATTCCAAGTAAGTTTGGTTTGAAGCATGTAGGACATCAAGAACATGGGTAGTGTTGTGTTTTCCCTTTATCCATAGATATGTCTTCCCTTTTGTTGAATGGCTATGGTTGAAGTACCATTGTATGTGGCATTCCATATTTATCCCTTTTTCAGTCAAGCCCCGAGAGCTGCACTTTTAAAATAACTTCTGTTTTCTTTAAAGAGGTTTTGGATGTGTATCAAAATCATAGGTCAAGAGTCAGAAAAGCAGTATTTTGAAACTGTTGGGATTTATTATGTATTTATGTACAATATTTATATGATTATGTATTTTTAGTTTATGAATTCGGTTGAAAAAGCAAACTCAAAGTACAGAGTAGTTCTTCACATCTTTCCTTGCATCAGGAGAATAGAGTCCTGCAGTTTAATAAGGAATACAATTTTCCCTATATTTTGTTGCTGTCATGTGGACAGATGCATTTTTTTTGCCGGAAAGGTATCCTTGCAACAACTCAGAGAACATTGTTCCTGAGGTATACAGTAATCAGATGGCTTCTTATTCCGTTCATAATGCTGTCACAGTTAACATTTTAGGTTGAGTAGATTAGGTGATAGTTAGGAAAGAAAAAAAAGGATAAGTAATTCAGATCATTTTGAAAAGCAGTAAATAGGAAGTTTATGGTGATTCAGAGTACACTCATAAACTTGGTTCTACTGTCAAGATTGCTATCAGGCTGACAAACAAACATGCTTTATCTCATAAAAACAAAAAATGAGTATGTTCTACAAAACAGCAAAAAAACATGCTTTTCATTCTTGGACTATAGTTAGGAACACAGATACTGATATATTATTTACCAAAATAGCATTAGAGCTTATAAAACCAGTAATTTATGTAGTCTAAAAATACCTCTGCTACTTTGGTAGAACATGAAAGAATTGGTTTTGTTAGTTGATAGAAAACAACCTCTTGACAGAGAAGTTTTGTTTTTAACCCCAATGGAAGTTTTCTGTAGGCTAATTTCTGTTTCTTAAATCTTACTAACATTGTAATCTTTGTTGCATTTTCGGGCAAAAAGTTTCATAAAGCAATCAATTTTATCACTACTTTTGTGATAGTTCTTTGTTAATACATTCATTGGCTTAGAATTTGAAGGCTGTGACCCTGCCCTCAAGGATCAGTGTATCTTGAGATTGTCCTAGCATTTTTATTCAACTAAACTACTTAATTGCTAATTAGCATCATTGACTTTTCCTCTTTGCAGTAAGATTTGTTCTTCCAGGAGCCAGTAGGTCAGTAATTATGCATCTGAAAAATAATTTTTAAAAGGGATAATCAGCTCCTTAATGTAAATACACTTCCATCTGTTGTTCTAGTGTTATTTTTTACCAACAGTAAAAATGTCCAATTTTGGGTGCTGGAGCTGGTGAAAGAGCTCTTCTGACCCCCGCCCTGGAGTGACTCTCCCATTCTTCCCACCCACTGCAATGGCTGAGGTCCAGCCCATGTTCATCTACAGTCATTCTCCAAGAGGCCAGCAGAGGTTGTTCACATCAAGTCACCACATGTTACTTCACAGTGGAGTATAGGTCTTAATGATTGACAGCACTGCAAAATCCAGAAAATTTGAAATACTGCTTCAATAAGAGCTCTGTTTTGTTAAAGATGGGAGCAGTTAGAATTGCTGGGTACTTCTGGTGAGGATGCAAGGGTGTTAAAAGGTGTGCTGTCAGCCTAACAACAACCATTACTGATAGACAGTGTGAAGATGGAAACTTTGAGGAAGAAAATATATGAGGCTCATTGGAGAAGGAAGAGTTAATACACATGGTAGATCCCTGAGGGGGAGAGCAGAACTTGTTCAAATTACGTCTTTGTTACCTTGTTCAAGATCAAGTTGAGATGCTTTCAATGACCAGTTCCACCAGAATAGGCTAAACATCTCTATCACCTTCTTAGGGTCATTCACATTGCCTATGAGGACAGTCAGTTTAGGTTTCCTGTCAAGTCATCAGTAAGCAATTTAGAGTAAAAAAATGAATTCTCATTTTTGTCCTCTGGATGAGCCTATTTTTCCTCATTGTAAAAGTGTCTTAACTTCCTAACAAAGGACGTATGAATGCTCTTTGAATAACTTTTCCAAAAGAGGCCTAAGTTTGACTTATTTCTTAGAGCTTTACTGCACATGCAAATTCTGGCCAGGGTATGCTAATGTGTATTACCTCCTGTATTCAAGCATGAAATCCTTGCTTCTTTTCATTTTTCCAGTCTTTCAAAATGCAAGTACACTCATTGATGCAATTTCAAGGCTTAAAGGCAGAATTGTGTGCCCTGCTGACCCTATAGTAAGACTGCTGAACAGACATTAGAGGGGAAAAATAAAAAGAAGAAAGTAATGAGTAGCTCTAATTTATATAAATTATACATATCATTTATATAAAACATAATTATTTATAATACACTATAATATTATAATATTAATATTGTTATGTATAATGTAAATATATTTTTATATCTATATAAAATGCCTAACTACCTGTCTTCTCTCACCTAGTGCAAAGCTGATGGGATCAGTAGCGTGGGTCCTATTCATACATTCTGTCCTTTTATAGAATTGTTTTCTCTCAAAATCAGTGCGTCTCTTTCCACACAGCCCACCTTGGTAGACATCAGTAGGAATGTTCTTTGCTTTGAAACTTAAATGGGTGGAATAGGGAGTGGTTTGTGGTTTGGTTTTGAAATTGTTGATTTGGATTTATTTTGTAAGTATCTCTTTTCCAAATACAAACCTGTCATCCAATGCCAGGTCTCTGTTCCTTCCTGTAGTCAGGAAGGGACTGTGACCTACCTGTTTATTTCCCTCACCTCTCCAACCTCACATTAATGACAGTTTCCACTCAACAATTCCAAAGCCATTCCTTGATAAACCTCTTGGGAACACCTGCCTAGTTAAGATGCAAATTGCTAAATATTGTGAAGGCTGATATCTCTGGTGACTGCTTAGGTAAAGTGACACATACAGATGTCTGTCTAAGAGAATGAATACACCTCCTATTATTATTTTACAATCAGCAGCAGCCCCAAACAATCTCAGAACAGTACCATAGCAAGAAAGTAGACAAGGCAACCCCAAATGGAGCAGAGAAGGCAGACTAACCTCTCTGGCTCATGTAGTTAAGAGATTTTGTTTGCTATATGCCCTAACCATGACTGTGTCACAGTTTACTCATACCTTTGTTTTTAAAGGAGCTTTTACTGGATGTATCATACTGTTTTCCACTTGTCACATTCCTCTTATCTCTGCATATTCTCCATGATTACATTAACTTGTTTTCAATTTAAGAAACAGAAGTGAGCAACCTTTCATTGCTGATCTTCAGCTGCTGAGTGTGATGCTGTGGCCCTAAATAACACAAATACAGCATCACTGTATTAGCTAGTAGCCAAGCTTGGTACTTTAGAGCATTTCTGCTTTCTGCTCTGGGATACAAAACATCATATGTGTTTTGCAGTAGTAGCATATTTCCAGCCATCTGTAATTGCCTCCTACTTGCATATGCTTAGTCACTGCATACAAACATACACCTTCTGCTGAACTTTAGTAAAGCTCATTATGTTTTCAGCTGTATGGTATTCTACAAAGGCTCTTTTTACAACATTAGAGCCCAGTAATCCCAATTTGCCTCCAAGGAGACCAGATGAGATAATTTAACCAAACCATTATTGTAAGTACATACTTCCTCATGTGCTACAGTGACATTTTGATAAAAGTTTTTTGTAACCAGATTTGCCAAGTAAATGAAAACATGTCAGTATGAAAAAAAAATTATTATTATTAGAGCTGAAATAATATCACAGGAATACTCTAAACCAACACAATTTAGTAACTATTTTACTTGCCCTGTATTTTTAATATAAGTCTTATATGATCCTTCATGTTATTGCTAGATTAATATTTACCAAAGTCACAGAGTATTCAAAGGTGTACTCACCTCTCCTCTCCCATCACCAGCTGGAACCCGAATTGGTTGTCTGTTGTTACCTTGTCTATGAGTCTGGGATGGAGCTAAATGCCAGGTCGGTGTACTTTGGGAATCCCTATGTCTCCTGAAAAAATGTCTTCCTGGAATTCCAAACAACACTTAGAAGGGGGCAGTTTTATCCTGAAACAGTGCTGAAATGAGGATGATGTTAGTCTTCTAAAAAAATTACTTGTGTTTGGGAAGGGAGAACATGTCTTGGAAGGTTGTCTCACTTCTAGCCAAGACAGGATCCTAGAAGAGAAACCAGGTACTGATAGCCAAGGTATTCTTTCCTTAATTGCAACTATCTGGAAATCCCAGAGTAGTTAAAAATGTCAGGCTGCAGACCATCTCAAGTATTCAAGCATCTTTTCTTCCTCACAGTTTGATAGCATGAAGCTTTTTTAAAAGGACTTTCTTTCACCCTAAACTACTTTTTCATCATTTCCATATTCTTCCAACATATGCCATTTTATAACAGTTGATCTATTCCTGACATTTCAGTCTATGCTGCTGCATAAACTTTTCCACTCCCTTTCCTGTAGCGATGAAGTTGCAGAAGGCTGAGTTGCCAGCTACACCATCAGAACTGCTGTCCTGTGGTATCCTGAGAGAACATCACAAAATCACTGCTGTGTAGTCTTGCTCCTCTTTCTCACTTCTAGCAATGGGATAGCCAAGTCCACAATCAGTTATGTCAAAGATTGCAAAGAGGCTTAGTAACTTAATTAAGCATTTATGGTACCTGTACATGGCAAAGAGGAAGTCTATTGCTGCTTGCTGTTCCTGTTTGATCTGCATCCTGGCTTTGAGAGAAAGGTTCAGCTTGTTGCCAATACTTAAAATGAGTAGGCAGGCTTCCTCAGGAAATCACCCTGCACACTTCTAGAGGAGGAATATTATTGCATGCCACATCTTGCAGGTAGAATTAAATTCTATGGAAAAAAAATTCCGCCTTGTCAAATTACAACCACTTCACAAGACAGCATTTTAGAAGCTGTTTTCATAGAGAATAGCTTGAGTTGGAAAGATCATCTAGTTCCCACCCCTGCCATGAGCAGGCAGGGACACCTTTCAGTAGACAAGGTTGCTCAAAACCCCATCCATATTTTATGTAACAAAAGGTTTTGTCAGGCAAAAGTATGTGGCTTTGATGCCCAGAGAAAAGTAGCTGTAATTCTGTGGCTGGTGAGCATGGCTGACTGCACTGTCAGAGCTGGTGCCTGCACAAGGAACCTGAAAGTGTGCTGGACTGGGTATGTGGGGAGACAAATTCCTCTTCTCCATCAGTAGTGCAGATTTGGATCTGTTTGTTCTTTTGATGAAGCCATGCCCCAAACTCTCCATCCTTGGTTCCATTCTCTATCCAAGGCAAATAGCTGGGCCTACGAAAATACATTAAGCAACATGAGATGGTCAAACACAAAAGTATTAGGGAACACAGAAACACTTAACTGGTTAAATGGAGAATGTTGTAGTTAAGATCCAGATTTTATGTTGATATTTACGTAAAATACTGTAATTATGTTGTGACTTCATTAAAACACAAGCCTTTCACAGAGAACAGGAGCAAAACATCTTGTCTCTAAACTGAGGCTGTAGAAATAATTCTTAAGATGGTGAATAACATAGTCAGTTAGCTAAAATAATGAGCTGTTTTGAGACATTATCAATGGACAAAGCAATACCAAGGGAATAAGAGGCATTAATTAAGGAAGGAATGAATGCCATGCATGACAGCAGAGGGGATTTCTGCTTATCCTTCTTGCAGTTTGTATTCATGAATTGCACCTCAATTTGCCTCTGGACACTAATTTTGTTTTTGCTTCTACATAGTGAGACTAGAAAAGCACAAGATAAGGTAAAGAGAACAGATGATATTGGGGGAAAAAAACCCAGGAAGTACAAATGTTTTAATAAAATTCAGGTTCTTATACATAATAGATACATGGACAGAGAAGCATAGCAAGGAAAAGTAAATATCTGACATTAGAGGTAGGAAATCTGATAAAGATAGGAAATTAGAGGGGCTTTTAAAACATGGGTGGACTACCTGCTGAATGCTGCTAATTAGACACATAGTAAATTTCTTTGTATTAAATCGAAAGTAATGCAAGGAAGATTTGAGCTTGATACTGCATCCATTTTAGGAGAGATGGATTGCTCTTCTGGTTCTTCTGGCAACCTTCCCTGGAGTTTGCGTCTCCTTTTAGTTTCCCTTCTACAGATTCTTCTCATGCTCCCTTTGTCTTCCTTGACTGTTTAGACTAGAGATGCTTGCAGTTCTTTGATGTTCTCTTTTTCCTCCTGTTTTTCTCCTGTTCATTGTGAAGAGTAAGAAGAGGATGCCTGTCCCCTCCTCGCCCATGGTGGATGTGGGAGGAGGTGTTTCTAAGAAGTCTCTGGGAGCAGGATAGTAGGTGTAGGGCCCTATAGAGGTGGGTTTATGACTGGGAGAGGCATCAGGTGGTTAGAAAGGGACTGGGATAGAAAGAAGATCAGAAGCAGGAGGAATCTTATTCTTTCCAGCACATGTCAGTGACTGCATAAGAGTCAGGAGTATTGAAAGTCCCCCATTCTCTTTTTCTGCACACAGATTTCTCAGTGCACCTCTGTCCTGGAGTCTTACTTCTGCCCTTCTCACTGCCTCCCACCCTGGCTCCAGTCCACCCTGGCTCCAGTCAACCTGAATGGTTGAGAGATTGGGTTTGATTTTCTTAAACGGCATTAGTTGGCCCGCCTTTGTCTGCTTGTCTAATTATAGCCCTGAATGATCAGAGTCTACTGCAGGGATGACTAACATCATTCCCTGGAGTCTGTTACATAGAGGTAAGATTTGTATGTGCAGGAGATCCTTCTTATTTTTGTTATCTGTGTATGTGCAAATGTTGGTCCTGTCTGAAATTTGTCACCCTCTGGCAGTGATGTAAGTAAGAGTGGTTCTGGAATCTGCTTCATGTCCCGATGGATAAGGGTATGCTAACTTCATTCAAAATCAGATGTGCTTTCTTTGTGCCAGATCCCTGTGATCTTCTTGAATTAGCTGGTATGCAACCTCCACTTGCCTATCAGTATTACACAACTGCTCTGCTATCATCCTTGATTTTCACATTCCAAAGCACTGGCATTATTTAAGTTAGTGCAGTGATATGTTACAAGGGAAAAGCTGTGTACATATGCTGTGTACGTAAGGTGTGTATATGGCTAGAAGCAGGTCAACAAGACCAGAAGAAAAGAGAGACACCAACAGGTTCATCTCATAAATTTTCTTTCCTTTAAAGTGTTTATTGTTTGCTTTTCTCCATTTGCACCATATTTTACCATTCTTTGCAAGGCAGTTCCTTGGCATTTTCTTGTACATACAAGTGTGCAGAGTTCATTTTGCTTGGGTATTAATGTTTTGAGTTTTTGCTGTCACTTTACATTATGTCTATCTACGCCAACACCATTAATGGCTCATAGGTTTCAGCATTTCACTTGCTACTCTCAGGAGTCTCTTTTTCACAGATAAGCCAAGGATTTAGATGTCTTCTAGGCACTTGAAGATCTCATGTATAGTCTTGAAAGTTGAAGATTATTTTCATTTCAGAGGCTGAGATAAAAGACAGGGAAAATAATCTAAAACTTACCAAAATCTCGGATCATAGCATCTTAGAACATCCTGAGTTGGAAGGGACCCACAAGCATCATCGAGTCCAACACCAGCCTCTGGCCCAGAAGCTTATTAGAAAAACAACTCTAAATTAATTCAGCCCTATATTTCTTGCCCCAAATATTCTATTTCTCTTTTAGTCATTAGGGTAAGCACAGGAGCTAAATTCAGTCCATTGACAGGAATCATCTGAGGATTTTTGCATTATTTATGTGCCACTTGAGTCTTCAAAACTATCCTTTTCTACAGAAGCAAATTTTACCCAGTGAGAGTTTTGTCTCACCGTGTAACCATTGGTCGCTCTCACAGCCAGGTCCTGTAGCACTATTTAGAAGCTCTTTCATATCTAACATAATGGTTTGCTCTCCTTGTTTTTCTGGGTTGTTGTGCCCCTACTCATTTAGCTGTATGCTGCTGAATAAGTTGCCTTAGACATTTCAGTGCCTCAGATGTCTCAGACACCTGGCAGTTCTAATGCTCAGCTTTTGAAGATGGTGACCTTTTAAGCTTTGTCCAGATGTTGCTGCCTTGCTTGGTAAGCATTACTGCTGTGGCCTCCTAGTCATTTGCTGTTCAGTTTTGGCAAAGCAAGGTTGATACTTCTTTGTCCTTTTCATTTTCAGTGGTTTTCTGAAATTTTCTAATCCACATTCGCTACAGAGCATATTGTGTAATTGTTTTTAATCATATTAATTGTGTATGGAAGTTACAGAAGTTTCTATTGTAGGACTTTGAGTCATGCATGTGTTTTCCAGTATCTAGTTTATTGTTCTTTTTTGTTTCCTGCTTTTCTTGAACTTGAAATCTGATCTTAAATCTTCCAAAATATTTTCATCTCAAAGATAATAGATTTTGCAATTAGTTGTTAAATTACCAGCACAATGCACTTACTGGAACTGTCTAGAAATGTTGTTTTGCTGTTTGAGTGCTTTTCTTGTAGGTATCTGAAAGGTTATCATATGCTGATCTCATTTATACCTGCTTAAATACAGAAAGGCTATGCTAAGGCAGAGGAGACACCTTCCTGTTTGACTCATGTGCTTAGGGTAAAAATCTGGGCCCACCTTGTTCTGACTTTAGTCTTCATTTCTTGGAGAGGAAGAAGTCACTTCTCCACGCAGTGATGATTAATAACTCATGCATCCCAAACCAGAAGATACATTTGAACAAAATCAGTCCTCTTTCTTGTTGTTAAGTTTTTTAGAGATGATAATTTGTCTCAAATTTCTTTTTTTTCTCATAATGCACCCTTGTCAGGGGAGCAATAATAGCAGGAACTTTGTTACTGTAAAATAGCATGTTGATATTTATTGAATTCTTTGTTTGCATGCTAATAAAAAGTTGACTTCCACTACAAACCTGCACACCCTGAACTTTGTGTGGAAAACAATGTTTGTTTTCTTGGAAAAGTACATTGGCACTAAAAGCTACTTTAGAGCTAAATTCTTTCTTTCTGATACTCCCTATCAGAAAGTGCAGAAGAATCTTCTGATCAGTGCCTTATTGCTCTATTATCTTGAGACTTCAGGTTTCACAGAACTACAGTCCTTAGAGTGTTTTTAGAACCCTGTGTCTGTCTTTTATTTGGAAAAACACTTCAAAAACTGTTGTGATAATAGCACAGGCTAGGCTGGAAGGCTAAAGAATCAGTTTCGAACAATGCATAGAAGAACAAAATTGAAAAGTATATCTGTGTATGGAAATGGAGAAAAATGTCTATTCGTAGATGCTCACAAACCATGTAGAGATGATTATGTTGAGGTGATGAGCTGTGGAATGGGATGGAGACAGATTTCTGTCCTTCACTGCTAGGATAACAGCATATTTATGTCAAACCATGCTTATATCAGGTCAAATCAGAAATGTTGCATGTAGTTAATTGTTCTTCGGTCTTTACTGTTTCCCTCTATGTAACTTATAGCTTCTTCTTCCAGTGTTATACTTCTGCTTCATCCATGCCTCTCTTCTTTTTGCAGCAAACCTCCTTTATGGTTTGCCAGTGGCATCAGCTTTGGCACGTAATCCGTCCTCATCTCCCAAAAAGCACCTTTGTGTGACTCTACACTCTTTCTATCCATGTGGTCTCTGCCTGTTTTTCTTGGATGTCCTTCCATGATTATAGTCTGAGGACAAGGCTGTGGATAGGTGCTGACTAGTAAAATAATTTTGTTTTTTATCTAAATTCATGCTTCATTTTGTCACTAAGACCATATATTATCTGAAGCAGAGGTAGTCATCATATAATTTCAAGTTTGTTTTTCCTTTTCTCAACCTTACACTTCCTTGTCTGCCAGTTTGTACTTCTTAGTGGCCCAGACTTTTGGAAGCAGCCACTGTGTAATGAAGAGCTCCTAGTTCAGCAAAGTACTTGACCATATGACTAACTTAAAGCATCTATTTAAGACATATGCTTATGTGATTTGATGATTGTTTTGCCAAGCAATTTCTGTATCTTGCTGGGAAAAATTACAACAATAATATGCCAAGAATTTGACTATTAGACAGTCATTAATGAATACACCAATATGGAATATTTTCTTTTCCAAATGAGCTGTTGCTACACCTTCTCTTTTATGCATGGAATTTTATAGCAAGAACACTTAAGTGATGAATAGCTGTGGAACTTAGTTATGCTAGCTAGTAATCACATGAAAGATCTCCTTATTTTTGCAAGGGATAAACTGGAGAGAAAGAGAATCAAGTATGGAGCAGTAATAAAGTAAGGGAGATGACTCTTTCAGCCAGTACCAACCCAGTGCAACCGAGGACAATTCAAATAACGTTATTTAGAAGTTTGCAGTCCAAGACGAATTAAGGTGCAGGTTTTGTTCCAGCAAAGACTTTTAGAATGTGAGTATTTCAATCAGAAGAGACTGAAGGAAGAGAGAGAAATGAAGTTTATCTGCTCACTTACTGAGGAGAAGAAAGTGAGATGAGATTTTCCTTTTATCCTTTGCGTGGGTTACCTGTGGGGTTAAGTTGACGGGAGTATTCTGCTTTCAACGAGCAGCTGGATCCTGACTCAAGCCGTGCTCCTGTTAAATTTGCTTCCACATGAGCAGCCTTGACAATGCTTCCTCCCTTGTTCCCATGAATCAGCCCACAGAACAAAGCGATGATAAAGAACATGTACCTAATTTCTTTCAGTCTGGACTGGCAGCTACTCGCCACTGTCGTGGGACACAGGCCAAGTCAGAATTTGCTGTGGCCCTGTGAAGAGCCTCATGCCACAGATGTTTCTGGGACCATTCCTCTAGCTCAGCCTTCATGTTTCAGTGCTCTGCGGAGGAACATGGATATTTTTGTCCATCATTGATCTTTGCTCCAACAACCAATGCTGTAAATGAATGGCATATGCAAAATGCTCATCCTAAGATTATGTTCTCCCCAGTGCATGGAAAAGAAATCAATAGAAGGAAAGTAGTGCAGTGTCACTGAGAATATTATCCTCCCCACAATAACAGATGGAAACTGGAATCCCCTGGGCATACAAACTAAGGGAAGCAAGAGCAAACTTCAAATGCAGGAGAAAAAAAAGATGGAATTTTATCGTTGTGACAAACTCCAAATCCCAGCAGATACTTTTCCGTGGTGGTGGTTGCCTACAGCAGTATTTGTTGGTGTGATAGGAATGATGGAAGTACTTGGTAGCATGTTTACAGAAAGCAATGCAATGAATCTCTTGGTGTTATGAGTGCCTGCAGACACTAAATGGAATATGTGGGCAACATCTGTGGGCACTGGATTTCTACATTTTACTACCTAGGAAGCATCGCTTTTCCCTAAAGTTCTTTAAACTACATTTTTGTAGAAAATGTGGGGAAATTAGTTGCAAAAGAGTAACTAGGCAGCTTTCAGTCACAGAAACGGTGAAAAAGATGTTCAGGGAGAGGCTAAATTGTAAAATTCAGCAAATATATAGGATTTGGCATTAAAGCTAGGGAAAAAAGTAACATTTTAATTCTCTGATACAAGACTGCTTATTCCAAAAGGTCTTCTGAGGTGACATTCAACCTCCCCCATACTGTGTTCATATTTAGGAGTGCTGGGGAGTTCCATACCAGAGATTGGTGTTCACTGAAGTTAGAAAAGTGTATACTTTAGGAGGCACAGAGCACCCTACTGCTACAGTCTCTCTCCAAAACATTGACCCAACACAGGCCTTCCTTGAGACATGACAGTTCAGTTTCCCAAGTTGGATCAGAAAAATATCTGAAAGGTCTGAAAAACTGAGTATGATAATGAGCTGGGGCCAAGGCAAGCTAACCAATCTGCAGCCCTGATTGACTTAGTTCTACTCTGGGCATCTGAAGGTTCCCACCCAGTTGCTACCAATTATGATGAAGATTTACTTTCATGCAGACCAACCCTTCCAGGGAGCATCTTTTCTCTTCTTAGTGTTCAGTATGGCTCTGAGCTCTTTCTGAAGGGCCTGGTCAAGGCACCTGCTAATGCAAAGGGAAACTCATTGATGAGTGGAAAGCGTGAAAGTCTTCTTCTGAGACTTTGAGGCATGTTGCTGCACTGCAAGGACCTGGCACGTAGCAGGCTCTTTGGGATATCACTTTTCTTGCAGGTGGCCTGCAAGTCTGGAACCCAAGGTGTGAACCCTGAAAGTTAACCTAGGTTCCTCAGATCTTTGCTAAATAAATGAGACAGGAATCAGAATGGTAGGATGAACACTGGCAGAAACAAGTCTGGAGTGCCTGAAAAGAAGGGTGACCTGCAGGACTCTGCTCTGATGAGACCCCACCTGGAGTACTGTGTCCATCTCTGGGGCCACCACCATAAGGAGGATATGGACCTGTTGGAGTGAGCCCAGAGGAGGCCACAAAGATGATCAGAGGGCTGGAGCACCTCTCCTGTGAGGACAGGCTGAGAAAGCTGGAGAACAGATGGCTCCAGGGAGAGCCTTATTGGTTCCTTTCAATATTTAAAGGAGCCTATAAGAAAGATGGGAATCAAGAAGAATATTTTCACTCTGCAATTAAAAAGTCTGTCTCCAGGAAGAGTAGGGAGCAGGGTTTTCCTTTCTTGGATGTTGGTGATGGTTTGATGCTGTGTTTCAGTGCAGGTATTTTGCTGTATCTCAAAAGTCTGGTTTTGCTCATTTGTGTAATTGTCCAACATTAGGATTTGGGATCAGGAATTTTTTCAGCTCAGATTGGCAATGACTGGTTGAAGAAGAGTTGAATTCCTTTATACTATGAGGCATTTTGCTTTCTAGGGCTGACCTGATGTTTATGCAACATACCCCTGCCTTTGCAGGGACACAGCCTATTGATCCTGCCATTCATTTCTCCCACTGCCTCACTATGGTGGCAGCTCCTAATCTTTCACTAGGACTAAACTTTGGTAGAACTGTCCTGTGGCATGGGAGCATGCAGAATCTGTGATTGATGGGTCGGTCTGGTCTGATCATGATTACACCGATATAAGAGCCACCACACAGAGCTGAACTCTGCAACAGACTGTGTGGTTGGTCCATTCACAGACTACATCAGAAATTCAGGCTGCTCCTACCTCTTCCTGAACATCTCCATAGCTTCTTCTTGCCCAGGAAGACAGCAGTCTGTCTTTCTGTGGTACAAAGCTCACATTGGAATCCAGCATGAATAAAAGAAGATTTCCTAAAGAAGAGACTTCTCTGAAAGGTTTCTGACAGAGAAAGATGAAGGTAAAGTCCTGGAGTCATGCCCTTACTGAAAAACAATCTCCACTGTGTAAATCTACTTACGTGAGAAAATGGTGAAGCATCTTTATTTTCCTCTCTTTCATAACAGAACATTTAGGCACGAAAACCCATAATTTCCAAGTGAGTCACTGGAACAGAGCAGCTTTAAGGAACCACCATGAAGTTTGCAGCAGGTGAAAGCAGCCAAAAAATGAGATAAGGGTGAGACATTTTGTGTTCATAACACAGTCAAGAACTTCAGTCCAGTCAGCTCATGTACGTGTTGTATTCATGTGGGAGACCATAAAACATGCTGGGGTTTTATGAATTGGATAAAACAGGAGCCTTTAGAACTACACATGGGCTCTAAGTATCTTAGCTTGTAACTTTATTTCCTTCAAAGATATTTCTTTTTAAAAGCACATGGTTATTAACTGGCTTTCTCAAAACATATATTACCACTCTGCACAAATTTAAGCAGAAATATATATATAATTTTTTGCAGTTTGGGTCACTAACTGAATGTGAATAAGTGTGGCGATTCTTCGACTTCGTATTTTTTGTATCAGAATTGTACATCTTCTTAAAACAAATTATCTAGTTACTCCAATGAAGATTTAGATTATAGTCTATAATGAATAAATAATAAATAAAGCCCTTTGCCATATTTTAGCTGCAGTTTAGACTTGGTAGCTTTACCTTGCCTTTTAGATACTATAATCTCTACAGCAGGGCAAAATCTTTCGGCATGCTTTGAGTTGCCAACATATTTGACCAGATACAAATCTCACTGAAATTAGCGTGACCACTTTCAATAGCTTTGATGTGCTAGGGAAGAGGCCCTCTTAAAGCAGGGGTATGATGCTCAAGGTATTTAATCTTTTGTGTCTTTATAGAGATAAAACATGAACGGTAACAAGGAGTCTTACTCAGCCTCGTGTTGGCACCAGCTACAGGAGTGCCTTGAGGAAGCCACAGTCTACCTGCTAAAAAGAGCAGGAGCTGTGGGAAATGCTGCAAAGCCTCAAATGAAAGATGTTAACAGCATTGTCCACCTCTTGACTGCTATTGAAAGCTTCAGTCTACCCTAGGCTGATTGCTGTTTTTTGAAGATTTCAAGAGAGCAGAGTTAAAGAAGCCGTTTGAAAGGTCCAAACCAGAGCCTAACTGCCACAAAATGAGACAACTGAAACAATAATACATTTTATGGTCATAAAAAAGGGCAGCCTGCCTCATTTCCTCTTCTCCCTTGCTCCTGACATCTATGGCACCAATGCTCCCTGCAAGGAGCCAAAGCAGACTGTTGATTGACACAAAAAAACACACTGTTTTTTGCTGGATTAGTCCTCTTAGTTTACTGAGCTGGATTAGCTCACAAAGGATTTGTACAGATGCTCACAAAAAAAGAGACAGGACTGTATAGTTGCATACATGAACCTGTGGAGCATATCAGTTTACCTTCAGAGATACAAGAAAAGACTTATGCTTGAAGGTTTCTCTTTTTCCAGCTATATTGATTGGTCTGATACAGCCTGATACCTCTCTGTACAAACTTGCCTGCTTTATCCTTAGAGCTTCACAACTCCAATATTACTACTCAATAATGCATACAGTGATCCCTTTAGTCATTAAAGGAAATCCCCAGGAGCCATCCTGGACTGAATAACCTCTGTGGAGCCCTTTGGAAAGGCTAGTTATTACATTGAGTGGACAATAAAGGGAAATGAGGTTTACATTTGCTTATCCAAAAGGCCAGAGAGAGTTCATAGATTATTCTTTGCACAGATAAGCTAGACCTAATGTAAACATTCCTCACTGGAAAGTATCTGCTGTTTGTTTTCCTAACTTTAACCATGTGGCTAGCAAAAGCAGAATAAATGAAGAAAAGACAGGCATTTTAATAATAAAGAACCCATTCTTTGAAAACTCATGTTACTTCTCCCTGGGAAAACAAAAAGAAGTTAAAACTGTCATTTCAACTCAGTGCATGAAACACTTACTGATTTGGCTGCAAACCTTTCTTGTAAGTAGAAACTCGTGAGATTTCAAACTTATCCCAGCAGATATTCTTCATTATGCTAGAGCAGAGCAAACTGCTCATTTTAGTTAAAGCATTGCTCCTATCCCCTTTATTTGGGTAATACTGAAGTTATACAAGGTTTTCTGTGAAAGTAATGGATATTTGTCCAAGGGGGAGCAGGAGGATTGGAGAGGAAGGTTCTAATGTTTTCCAAGTCTGCTTTAGAAAATTCCAAAATCCTTGGTGAATATAGATTAGCATAGCATGGCTCTTAAAAGTCTCACCCACTACCCATCTGTATCTTTAGGTTCGTAAATATTTGATGAAAAAAAACAACCTCTATCCTCTCTGCCAAAGCTTTTTACTGGATATTCCAAATCAACCTGTGATTAATTTGTTTGCTCTTCACTGTCTTTTTCAAATGTGACTAAACTTAACAATTTGTAGCATCAAGGTCTTGGGTCTCTATGGTCAGTTGTCCAATTGTGCCTGGTTATTTCAAAGCTAATGAAAGTGTGCTTTTTCACAATTCTCTTTCATAAAACTTTCCACTCACAAGAATAGACCTTTAATTTCTATTTTTTTCATTTAAAAAATTGCAACATGTTGTAGAAGAGTTGAAAACACGGGGCTGAATTAAGGAAAAGAGGGCTGGCATCAGAATGAAAACAGAAGACCTGGCTGTTGGAGCTGGTCTGATGCCACTATGTAGTGATGTTTGTGATAGCTGCCGTTTCTATGGCAACGTGACATCATGCTTTACTGCAATAACAGAGAAAGCAAATGCAAAGCTTTTGTTTAACTTTGATGCCATGAGCTACTTGTTGATATTGGGGAAGGGGGGAGGAAGAAGTACTTTGCCTCCCAGTTAAGCACATTACTATCATGTCGTAAGTATAGAGAGAAGTAAATAAAGGGGATCAGTGGTGTCCAGATTTCCCTTCTGTGCTCACGGAGCTTGCACACTCATGCAGGCATGGCACTCAACTTGCCTGTGGTGCAGAGCATAGCAGACTCCCCTATGCAGACCGCAATGGCCATCCATCGCCCGGCTCAGGAGAGCAGCTCAGCCGAGGCCACTGTTCAGTCAGTGGCAGCTGCTGGCTCAGGCTTCACACTGGGCTGGGTCTCCAGCTTGAGGGTTAGATGAGTTACCCAAACAGGGTGGCTGGAGATGTTTGCTTCTGGAGTAGGTTAGCATGGGAGGGTATGGCACTGGCAGAGCTAAAGAGGTGGGTTTATTTGAGTCCATGGCATCTGCAGGAACTGCTGAGGTGTAGTAGTGGCATGACTGAGGTGGGGAGAAGTGCTGTATGGGGAGAGAGTTGAGATCCACATTTATAACGGGATCTCCCAAAGCTCAGAGGGCTAAGATGGAGCGTGTGCTGATAAACAAAAACAGCTTCTGGCCATTGGGGTTGAGATCTGGTCCTCTGTACTGGATTAGGGTTAAGGTTTGGGACAAAGGGGCAAAAAAGTATATTTGATATATATTCCTAGAAGATACACAAGACAAAAGTAGAGGCTGTTAAGTAAATGTTCCAGGTTTGGAAGATCATTAGGACTGTAAAGAATACTGGAGTTAACACAGGGAGAAAAAGACAGGATCAGGGAGAGTATGAGGCTTCATGTTTAATTTTATTGTTGAATCATGCAACACCACAGCACTGAATGAAGGCTGGTTTCAAACATGGGAGCCATCTTTTATTTAGTTGTGAAGTAGGGGTGTCTGATTAGGATTAGGGTATTGGATACTGGGGTTGGGCAGCTTGACTGTGCCATCACCCCATTTCATCTGAATTTTCCCTTTCTGTCTATCCCTTGTGAATGTGCCAAACCATCACCATAAAGGAGTGAGATCAGCCAGGACAATCCCAATGGGGAACTGAAGTCCACTGGTATCATACTTGCTGTGCCACTGGCTGCCCATGTGAGTATCTCTGTGGGGCCTACTCAGTGCCAAAAATAGGCCATGAGCAATTGACTACTTTCCAGCAGTGCATCCTCACCTGAAGCTTTTGATTTTCTTCTATGTTGGTCTCCCATCTGGGAAAGTAAAATAATCCAAAGCCCTTCTTGCTATGACCGTGCCTGCTTTTGAGTGACAGGAGCGGGGAGCCACTTTTACTCCTCCAGTGTTTTGCATTCATCCCTTGCTGTTTGATGCTGAGCAGTCTCAGGAGCAGGAAACTCAGCTAGATAAGCCTCCCATCTGCTTCAATAGGACTCTTCAGGAGTATGTTCTTACGAGCATATTAAGAACACTCTGATGCCAACTAGCACTAAGCAGCTTGGGTCATTACCATCAGGCAACAAAATCTTCCCAAACAGGGTGGTCCCATGGCATCATCCTGATCTTTGCCCATCCTAGGGACAGCTCCTGACTCCTGCTATGCAGATCCACACATTTAAGTGGAGATACTGCTGCTCTGAAACAATGTTAGTAGAACCCAAGTCAATCTTTGCTCACTCTTGTGAAATATATCTGATGTCCTAATACTATTTTTCTGTGTAAATACCACGTATATCAGCAATAAATGGCATTGTTGAAATGACAGAAAGCTTAGAGATAATTTTAGGGAAGAATTACCTGTTTACATGCCTTCTGCCTTGCAATTATAGAAGAGTGCTTATTCTTTTTTTAATCTGCACCATTTCTTATTCCATAAGACCCTTTTGTGGTGTGTGCTGCTGGAGTGCATTTGTAAAACAAAATTAGCAAAGAGATCGCAGATGTTTCTCTCCATTCTCTTTTTTAGCCATACAAATTATAAACAATGTCTCTTTATATTAAGATACACTTTTCTGTCTCATATTGGTTTTAGAGCTGATTCTTTCAGTATGTTTTCTGTTTAGAGCAGCCTGTTCTTGTTTAAATATCTCTGCAACTGTACTCCATGTGAAAACAATGTTGCTTTCACATTCAGTGCACACATCTCAAATCCATATGTATATTACTGAACTGATGCAAGGACAGTAGAATTAATAACATCAGAGAGGGCCACAAAAAGTGAACAACACATTTCTCAGTAAAGTCTACACTGAGTCATCAAGTGTACTTTGACTTGTGTATAATGAGGTGACAGGTAGCAGTACCTGGAGCAAAAGTGCCTTCAACACCGTGACTTTATTAGGTGCACACTAATAGAGAGTCCAAGCGCTGATGGTGGTGGAGGTTGAGTTGTTTTTCACTAAGACTTTACTGCAGTGAATTGTCTCCTGGAATACATGGTATTCAAAAGCCTTAGTTCAGATTTCATAGTACATAGATTTTAAACTTTTTTTCTGTCCAAGATCAAAGAAATTACCCATATTTCTAATATTGTTTTCTTTTATTACCCAGATGTGCAGATATTCTGCATTCTGTCAAATTTTGATTTGATTGTGTTGATCTGCAGGTAAGAAGATGTATTAAGGTGAGTACTTCTCTCCCACCTCTATCCACAAATCAGTAACTAGTTCACATTGGTTTAAATTTAATATATAATCCCACCAAACATGTATTTTAAAGACAAACTGCATTAACATCACTACTCACAGATTCTGAGTAGACAGCAAGAGACAACAACACAACAACAGTGGCGGGGGGTGGCTGGGGGGGAGAGAGGGCTGTTATAATTGCCCAAAACTGGAAGAAGTTTATCATGAAACTGTGAACAGCTGTTGTTAAGACTCATTCTGAACAGAAGAATGCACCTCCTGATGTTTCTGTTCATTTGAGACTTTTCTGTGCCACATGGTGTCCATCATGCTGAATGCTTTCCCTATGGGCTGTGTAGCTAATAAGACAGAGCAAGCTTTATGTTGAACAGTGAGATGTCTTGAGTCAGCATGTCATATGCAATAAAAAACTATGGACTTGAGTGGTGAAAATGAATTTAGGATACTACTGATTGCCGATAAAAATTTTCTCCAACAGTGAACACCATACAAAAAAATGAATCATCCTGCTTGACCGGGTTTGGGGTTTTTTTGTTTTAATTTTGGGAACAGGATATGATTTGGGACTTTGACATGCTATTCAGTAGGACTTGAACTGGATTTTGTAGATTTTTTTTTTTTTTTTGGGGGGGGGAGGGGTGGAGATTAAATTGCAGTTTGTGTTTTTAGTGGTGACTTTTGGATTTCTTTCAAAGTTATAACTGAGAATGTTGCTGTTACTGCTGGAGTCATCTGGAGCTTTATTAAAGTAGAAACTTGCAGGAGATAGGGTATTAGACTGTAACAGATCTTGAAACTGGGAGTCCAGTCTCATGTCTGGTAAACTGAAGAGACTGAGGATAGACCAGAGGTAAACAATAACCTTCCTGATGGACCATGATGGATTTATCTGTTATCAATGTTGAAGCGAAAGCAACCAAAAAATCAGCAACCTTGAATAATTTTGGAGAAAGGTTTAAGTTTACCTTTCCACTTCTAAGCAGCGTACTTCAGTAGCAAAATTGCAGAAAACACACTCTGAAGAAGATTATAACCTGAGAGTACTTTTACTTCATTATTTGAAGTATGAGACTATTTTCCCTGCATGCTCTTGGATTTCTCTCCAGGTTTGGCAATATGAAGCATTTCCAGACCCAAAGCAGCCATTTTACAACCAACAGCTGTCTCTCCCTAGTCCAGCTGGCAAGCACCTTCCCCTCTGCCTTTCTCTTTTTTTATTGGTGATAGGTTGTGTCTCATTATATCTCCTGAAAAGCTTAGGCAGTCATGAAATGGCAGTCCTTCCAGTCTCTCTTGGGGCTGGACTCCGGTGAAAGGTCAAACCGTTTCCAAATGTCCTCTTTTGCATACAGCCTTCCTTTAAAGCAGCCCTCAAAAAAGAATCCAAATGCAGGCAAGACATTTGCAGCTGGCTCATGTGAAGGAGCATTCATTAAGTGTGTGTGAGATGGTTTATATATCTTTCTTCATGAGAAGAGAACAGAAGCTGGAAGAGGTCCAGCTGGTGATTGCTAAGTCAAGTCCTTCCCCTTCACCTTCATCCTGTCCCTCCTTTACTTTTACTTCATTTTAAACTCTAAGCCTTATATTCTTCCAGCTCAGTGTCATGCAAACCTCTCACTTGCACTGCCAACCTTTGGATGAGATGTACTGGGCCTCAGAAGTGCCTGTCCTTCTGCATCAGCTCTAGAAAGAAGCTGAAATGACTGACTACCGTGCAAACATCTATCCTGCAGCCATCTGGAGACAGGAGAGAGATGGTACTAGTCACAGCACTCTGAAAGCAACTGATTCATAGACAAGGGTATGGAAAGCTGAAGAATGGCACAGGGCTGGCAAACACTTCAGCACAGCACAGCAAAAGGTACTACTCTCCTTTGTAAAGGCCAGGCATTTGTTACTTGCTTAGAACAGTTTATCAACGAACCACCAACTGAGGTTTTTTCCTTTCACGGCCAGTTTTTTTGTGTCCCTTATATTTTTGAACATTGGGAGTTAGCCAACTAAGAGTTAAAAAAAGGTGTTCAGACATTTAAGATACAAATGTGGGACCCAAGAAACATGTTCAATATTTGCCTCTGGGAAGATTTCCTTCCTTAAGGAGGTAAGCGTCCAGGTCCTTAGTATTTTTAAAAATTTTGTTTCGGCAGTTGGGATAAAATCTGCAGTTCTTCTGAGGCTTCAGGATTGACTTTGGCACAGATAGGATTTTACTTTTTGTGTATCTAAACCACAGCTGAACATCTGGAAAACAGGGGACCTTTCATTCCTATTTAGTCTTTTAGATCATCAATATTCAAGGCATTTTCTTACAAGCTAATATAACAAAAGCCTGCCCCACTCAGCCCACAAGGCAAGAAATTGCTATTAGTGCTTCTTCTGACAGCCTGGCAAAGAGAACACTTAACACTTAATGTAATGAAGAGGTGAGAAAAGGTGGGTATTTCAACTTGCTGGTTGCTTTGTATATCCAGGCTGAAATTTTCAAAAAGTGTGGAAGAATTTTTCCCTAAATACTCATTTTGTTTATCAAGTGTATTGGAAGGATAAAAGCAAAATTTGGTCTGTGTGTGTGGGCATACATGCGCACACACACACACACACACACACACACACACACACACACACACACACACACAGAGCGACATGAGTGCCTGTGAGTCTGTTTGTTGTACCATAATGAAGCAACCTCCTGGAGCTGAGCTCGATCCTCAGGGGAAATACTGACTTGTTCTTTCCAATCTGCTGAGAAGAAACATTTCATTTTTTAATCTGACTCACTGAAAAAGCTGATAGCAGCCGTACTGAAGAGCCTGCCTTTTGAATAAACACTGACTTGCTTATCCAAAAGGCAGTAAAATCACCTTTGGTTTGATGGATTCAGCTGCAGTGTTGAGTAATGAGTTGAAAAATAACACTGCACAGACCTGTCAAGGCACCTTGGCATGATCAGACTCAGCATTACACAAGCTGACAGCAATCTATGGTGGGAAGTCACCTACTGACAAACTTTTTCAAACCAAGTCAGCTTGTGGGTCATATAATATAAGTTACCATTGTCTCCCTGAATCCTCTCTCACAGTGGTTTATCTGTAAACCACTGGAAGCGCTTCTTGAGCTTTTTTGGCTTTGATCTCCACATAATGACAGCTGTGACCTGGGCTATGCAGGAACTGTAACCTAGAGGGGTCCAGGCATGCCCAGCACAGCCCCTCTGTCCCGGCCAGGAGATGCTGGTTGATATTAATGCTGAGCTTACTGCTGCAGTAGCACCCAGTCTGGACTGAGGCCACTCTAACCACACCACGTGTGGTGGTACTTCAAACAGTACTTGATGCTTATTTTTGACCTGCCCTTCTCTCCAAGGTGGTAAATATGGTAAATGGCTGCCTCTCTCTGCTGCCAAAAATGACAAGGCCAGAAGTTGAACAGCATTTTCACATCTTTTCATACACCTAAATGAAACGCTGCTGTTGCTGTACTGTACCTCACATACATAGGTGAGCCACTTACTGCTGCCATGTTGCAGAATAATGTTAACACAAGGCCCTTCTCCTGGGCTCTGGGCAGTGCTGGATCCTGCTGGCTTGTGCTGAGACTGCAGAGCCGGAGCAGTCCAGTTCAGGTAGCAGCCAAGGCTCTCAGGGCTGTCAGGGCAACAGGAACAGGAGTTGTGGTTGTATCTCCACCAGCAGCATGCAGCTGGAGACAGATATTGCTGGGCTGTGCCCAACTGGTCAACATCACCATCCCAGCTCTGCTTTTCTGGCTGAGCACTGCAGGACAGTGCCGTGTTGGGGAGGGCAGTGCCTTGTCCCTCACCATGACCCTAGGCCCCCAGCTCACCTGCCCTCACCTGCTGAGGTGCAGTTTAGTGGGCACACTTTGCCACATCATTTTTAAAACACAAGGACAGGTCCTTGTGAGCTTGCTGAGCAGATGTGGGTGAAAAGCAATGCTATGCTGCATACATGACTGCAGCATGAACCCAGGTGCCTGGCAGCGCTCCCTGGCATGTGTCCTGCCCTCTATGAGCAAAGGAAACAGAGACCTGGACAAAGGCTTGTATGTCTGTGTGTCTGATCCACTTTTCCAACGGCAGAAAAAGATATAAAGACCAGGAAGCTGACCCAATAAAAAGGTGTTGCTTCTACTTCTAAAGCATGTCTTGTCTAGGTCCTTAAATTATCAAGGCTACAACAACCTTATCAATAAATGTACCTGTATTTCACTGCATAAACCTTTTATAAAAATCTTTTTTTCTTTCTGTGAGTTTCCTCCCTACAGTACAAGAAAGGTAATTCAAAACAGACTCAGGAATAATGCGATACAGTCTCTGTAGAGAAGCCAAGGTGACCCTTTATATAATCTTTAAAACCTCAGAAATTTAGATGTTTCTTTTGCCTTGTGAGGACCAAAGCCCTGAAGACCTGATCCCTGATATGGATGACAGACTTGAAGAGTGTGAACATGACTTAAATTGATCATGGCACTCCACATTAGGCTGTGCTGGAAGAGTTTGCTGCTATGCTTCTTGTCAGGGCTCTGTGCACAGGTAGTTTATACAGGCTTATCTGATGATTATTGTCTGCTATAAACATGTATGGATATGTTAAATGTATTACACATATTACAGATAATATTATAGATAGATGCAAGCCATTGCTGTAGGTAACCTACTGAACTGTTAGTCTTTGTAAAAAACCACCAGTAGCAGCTCATTAAAAGTGAACTTACCACGACGGGTGACCCAGCTTGCCCTAGGATGGGGATGGTCCCTACCCAGATGTTTCAGATAAATTCTCTGTATCTGTCAGCATGTTTTGATGCTTGCTCAACAATTGTCCTATTTGCACTCACATAAACTTTTTGTGCTTACCTACTTGCTTTTGGTGGGCAGAATAAGTTTCCCTTGGCTTTATTTACTGCAATGTCCTGAAAATACCCCCACTATCTATGTACGGTCTCCCATGTTCCAGAGACGCCACGCAGAGCTAGTCTGCAGGACTGTGTGTATGTAGCAGAGGGCAGACTCGGGCAGAATCCTCCAGACACCTCTGGGCAAGGTGAAGGAGATGCCAGGGGGAGCTGATGGCTTGTCCCCAGCAGCAGAGCCCTTTGAAGGCAGTGTTACAGCAGGCAAAGCTGTACCAGCATGCTGTGCACCATCACTGCCCTCCATCCAGCTCCCAGGCAGTGCGTATGCACAGGCTCTTTAATCGCGACTAAGAAGCAGTTCCTGGACTCGCTTCTCACGAAAAGTCCCGTCTCTCTCTAGTCCATTGCTGGTCTGCAGTCTTGGGTTCCCTCTTATTTAATCCCAGTCTGGCCCCAGCACCCTGGGTTGCCTCTCCCCAGCAGTCAGGGTGCCATATGATGAGGGAACTGTGGGTTCAAAGCGCCCAGGCAGTCGAGAGTTTAAGTATTCTGCTTCCTAGGCATATTTTGTAACCCAGGCTGTGAAAGATGTCTGTCTCCGTGTCCTCACAGGGACTGTAGGAAGTGAAGAGGCTCAGCCTCATCAACAAGTCTGAAGCCAAGAAAAGGTGAGATTTCAGAGACAATGCACTCTTCAGCATTGCCTGAATCCCTGCTCAATGTGTCAGCTCTCATTTGGGGTTGCTGAGCTTTAGCATCTCACTCTCATGTACAGGGAAGAGACATGAATCCATAACTGTGGTGCCTCTATCAACTAGATAGCACTTGGAAGCTTAAAGCTTTAGTGCTGCCACAAACATTTACCTTGAATGAGTTTTACATGAAGTTCGAACAGAGAATTATCCCCAATCCCAGCTACCTCCCATCAGCCTGTGTCCTCACTGGATAGAGAACTCAGGACAATATTTTGTATTCCCTCTTAAACACTGGTAGTCTCTTCCTTAAAGACCATTTAAAGCATCTCAATGGCTGCCACACGAGCACAGTACAGTCTGAACTTTGAAGCTAGTCTGTACTCAGGCAGGAGGTGGGGCCAGAGTATCTGCAGGGGTCCCTCCCAACCTACATTTTTCCCTCTAATCAATGAAGAAATGCCTATAGGCTGATTTAGTTGCAGAAACAATGCTGGGGCCAGACGGTGACCTGCACTGTGATGTCAAAGCAAAGCCCAGATAAAAGTTCATCTGTGCTTTTGAGATTAGGATCCAAGTCCTTTTTTTTTTTAAAGTACAATGTAATACCTCATTGTTACAAAACCTGAGAGCAGTGTCAGACAAATCCTGCTATGTAGCAGGATATCAATATTATCACTGACAATAAAGTTACAAAGGCACGACTGATAAGAAAAAGCCCAAATTCCACTCAAGTATTGATTGCCAGGGATTTATTCTGGATATGTCAATATATTTGGAATGACTCTGTTGTTTTTTCTGGCTATGTGATATTCAACAAATCCCCCACCATTTAATTATTTATTTTTTTTTAGCTATTTGTATTCAAAACCTGCAGGAAGCAAAATAACCATCACAATTGTTAGGGAATCTGTAGTACACCCAAAGCTCAAAAAATAAATGTTTTACAAAGTGCCCTATACACCCCAGATGTGTGCTGAGAGAAGAGGTGGAGTCAGCACCAAATTTAATTTGTCCTGCCTTCTCCCTGGGAAATACCTGCCAAGGACTCACACATGTGTGTAGTAAGGTACCTTTTGTTCACATACCCTTGTTTGTCAAAGTTGCAGGAGGGTGGCACGGTCAGATATCATTTCTCCAGGCCATTTCCAGATTCATAGATTAACAACTACACCTTGAAATACCATCCTCTCATGAGCTGGGCAGCCAGTCAAGATCCTGGAGCATGCTTTCGTGTGTGGTCAGTATGGAATTCTGATCTACAAGCGAGTGCTGCACTTCGTACTGCTTGCAGATGCCTGTCTGCTTCTGACAGCACGATCTCATTGCTGTTTAAATGAAAGATGACTGTTATGCTATACTGCTGGTAACTAGAAAAGCTACGGTAGAATGCGAAGTGATCAAGAGCCAGGAGTTGCTCTCCATTGCAAAATCCTCTCTGGCAGGCTCATGGGATGCTATCACCTACCAGAGGTGCTATTCCAATCTCATACTTAAGCAGGAGCCAGTACCCAGGTCCCTCAGGGCAGCAGTGCACAAGGCAAACAGCAGCAACAGCCTGGCAGCCTTTCCTGAAGGAGCACAAGGAGGCAGGTTGTAGAGCTGTTTTTGAACAAAGAGACAGTGACAGATCTGAGACAGGAAAGCCAAATTTTGCAAACCAGTACAGTGTGTCCTACAATGCAGTAAACATCATTAAAATGATTTAGTGATTTTATATATGTACATGCTACCTTCCTTCTGGTCATACTGTGACCGCATGTCTCCCATGTTCCTACAAGAAACTGGGCACTACTTTGTCTTTTGAATCCATCCTTCTCATGCTTTTCTCTTCAGTTTCTACCCAGTGTGCACCTTCTTCCCTCTTCCTCTAAACAATTCTCCATAAGTTTTCTGGCTTTACAGCAACAAGCACAGAAGTAAGAGGTGATCTGAGAGTAGAGAAATGATCTCCCACAGAATGCTCCAGCTCTAGCAAAGCTATAAACAGTTATCCTGCTAAAGATGTTACCAAAGACTTGCTCAGCATGATGACACAAGGCTGAAAGCCAAGGGTGAAGTAATATACTAATTACTTTACCAACACAATAGCTGAGCCAAAAGCAGAATATAAAGCAATGAACTTAAAATTAAAATTGTTTATCAAACTCCAGAGTGTTCTGATCAGGATGTAAAGACGTGTCTGCCCATTGCCTCACTATACCTCCATCACAACGACCCTCTTGTCATCAGGAAGGCAGGTTCACCAAAGACCCAGGAGAGCTACCTCATCACCAGGAAGGGGAAGAAGAAGCAGCTCATTCAATTTCCACCCCCATATAAGTGTAAGCCTTTGGGTACTAAACACTGTTAGCTTTGGCAGTGCAGGAAAATGGTACCTGGAATGTGTCTTACAGCTGACAGTGCTGTGACTTTGCAGGGTATGCTTTAGTCTTCCTCTTCCTCGTGAAGATTATCATCTTCTGCTGATATAACATCAAGTAAAAAGAATTGTGCTATTTGATAGCAATTGTAGTTCTTACACAAGGCTTACACCTAACCTTTGTGTTTGGAAAAACAGGGGTTAGAGGGACTCTCAGACTTCTTCTGGATTTCTAATCCTTCTCCAGAAGATAATGGACAACCTGCTGTGTAGTCTGTATCCTTAAGTATTCTAGGACGAAATACAGATCTAAAGAGAAAATATAAATTAACTTATGCACCTGTACAAGGCTTTTTTTCAGATGTGGGATACATGTCAGTTGCGCATCAAGGAATTGGTAATTTCATTAAGACCATAAAATTAGATATTCCCTTGCCTGAGTCACCTGCAAAACCTGAACCTCTACATGTCCTCCAGCCACACACCCCCTTTTCCTTTGGTCTTTGCAGCTTCTCTCCTGGGCCATTCCTCCTAGAAGGGTTGGGGGGAAGATGTTGGACTCCACCTCTCTTGTTGGCCTGGGGTTTAACCCTATCCCTCTGCTGCTGGACTGGGGTTTGGGACATTGACCCCAGAGGTGGGAAGCACAGGTTGGAGGCTGCAGATTTCCACCCACACCCCACTGTGCCCAGGCTACCCACTGACAGATGGAGGGAAGCTGGAGAATGCTCTAGTCTCCTTTGGAATCCTTAGAATCTGGGAGGTTTTGGGACTGCCCAAATGGGTTACCAGTGAATCACTGCCCAGCTGACCAGTCATGGTGCTTGAGGACCAGGAACTCACCTGGGGCACTTGGTCCCAGCATCAGGCCTGCACCCACCTCCATGGGGTGTTTCTCCATTCTCCTTTTTCTACTCCTCCACGAGCCATCCTGTGCAATCCTTTCTCCAAGTTCCTTAACAAAGAAGAGTGAACCAAGGGCAGCCTCAGATGGCACCAAGTGGCTGGAGGATGGATGTTCACAGTTTTGGTGGTTTTTTTTTTTTTATGTATCCCTAGTGTTCCCATGTTTTTCTTTGCCTCTTTTTTTAGAAGACAGTTGCATCCTCTTGCTGCTCCCTGTGCTCTTGTGCTGAGCAGCTCATTGCTAAGGCTCTGCAGGACTGGACTGGCTTTGCTTAGGGCATCATCACTCAGTTGCTGATGTGACGTTTCCTGGTATAATGTTAACAGTGCTGCTCTTCAAGATTTAGCACTCAAATCCTCAGCAATGTGTGAAGGGAAAAACACTAATGACAGAACATGTTTTTCTGTTTGCTTTAAAGATGTTTTCAAAAACATGGTGCGGGATTTATTTTGCTCAGACTGAGTGGGCACTGGAAAATGGTGCCAACAGTTGAATTTTGAAAGACATCTGAGAAAGACCAAAATGAGCTTCCTTGCTGGGCAAGCCAGCAAGGAAGAGCCAGAAGTCATGAAAGGGTGAATGGGAGAGAGCCTGGCCACATATTGGCTGTACTGGCTGAAGGCAATACAGAATATTGGATGTGCTATGAAGGGAAGCAGAATCTGGATGTGTCATGACTTTTGGGAGCACAGGAAAAGGAAGACTCAACCAAGCCAAAATTCAGGTCTGAATGCAGGTTTTAGAATAAGAGGGGGAAAGTGGGGAGAGGAGAAGACTTAGAGAGGGAAGGTGCTGCTTGCATTCTCTCAGTGGGTAAACAGCAGTATCAAATCTTCCTTATGCCTTACACCTATCCTACATGTCAGTTATGGATTGGGCACATGAAGCTATCCATGGCAGTCTGGTTCAATTCCCACCAAGCTTTGAAGCAACGTGGATGCTCAGCTGTCACAAGGTGACTTTGGGAAATCTCATCCAATGTGCGGGGCAAAAAACCCCCAGCCTCTTCAACTGTACCTTAAATGGATGTGCAGCGCTCACTGGCTCCAGGAAGGGACATGAGCTGAAATCTGATTCCTCTTGTATGACTTGACAGCTTTCAGAAGCAACCAGGTGTTTCTTGAAAGATTCCTATCCACCTAGTCAAGGGTGGTGAGAAGATAGAATGGGGAAGACCATGGGGCAAGTTATCTAATTGCAGGAATTGATCAATATGACACACTTCATCTCTGAAACATGCTCTTTTCAGATGAATCAGAGGAAAATTCAAACCAAAACAACGTAGCAGAAACAAAGCTGGAATTTTTTTTTTAACAGCATTTATAATGCAGTGATATCCAGTTGATCTAGGAGCCTCATCTAGCCATTGAACAGAAATGCATAGTTTCCCCATAGTTTATAATCTACAAGGCAGACACTCAAGGAGGTGAAGAGTGGGATTTGTGAATGCTTTTGAAAGTTATAGAGCAGAGGGACCCTGTTTCAGAGGGACACATGTCCTTGGGTCACACAGGCGTTTTTTCAGAATCCTGTCCTAAGAGATTTCTGCAGAGAAATGCATAAGCTACATGAGGGATTGTGTTTAGCCTTCCCCAGCTCTCCCCATTCCCACTAAGAGCAGTATCCATTACAGTCTAAACAGGTCTTGCCCATGCAGTGTTAGTCACAGCCTTCTTGAAGGTCACCAAAAATCTGTAGAGATTGGCAGAACCTTAGAAAAAGCAAAAGAATAAGCAAAGCTTGCAAAATTCTCACAAGTGCTCAGGCCGTCCAGGAGCTCACATCAAGACATCTGTGCCAAAACAGCACCCTGTGTTTTCAAAACATTGAAGATCTGGTATAAATCCAATCCATGTGAAAGTTTTATGAGGAATATTGCACTGGTCAAGTGGTACGGAAGGGATGCAACTTTGCAATTGGAACTTGCTGGGAGTCTGTGTCATGTCACTGCTGGCATCTTGTCAGGCCTGATGTGGGAGCTGGGCTTCTTGTCCTCAGCCTCCACCTTTCCCTTCCCATAATAAATAGCCTTTTTCCAAGCACTGCTCAGCCTGTGAAATGTGGCTGCATGTTCACCTGTTTTGCCTCTTGGCTGGGTGACAAGCACATGGGAGGGCGTCACATGCCCCATAACCTGGGACCCTGCTGGGATGCATGAGGGCAGAGAGCCTGCATCCTCCACTGGGGGCTGTGGAGACAAGGATGAGACTGTTCCTACCGAGCAGTCCCACCCTGCCTCCTGAGCCCAGTGCTAAAGTACGGCCTCTCCATGCACAGACAACTTCAGCATTTCAGCCTTCTCACCATTCTCAATAAGTCTTGCTTAAAGAGGTTGACAGCCCACTCTGGTAACACAGATACAGATTGTAGCTAGTCTGAATGTCCAGACCCTTTCCTAGTCTGCGTAACGGATTTAGTAGTAGATGGAGATATACTTTAACTTTAGAGAGGAGAACCTTGTTCCTTTGTAAGTCAGTTAAGGGATCTGCATATGGTGGTAATCAGTTCTACACAGGAAAAGCCTTCTCCACCAAGAGGAGAAATTCATTCTTTAAATATAAATGGCCCCCAGTGAACTGCAGTGTGTCCGACCAAAACCAAAACTGAATGTTTTCTCTTGCTGATGGTCAGAGTTTTAATGGAAGTGTAGCCTTGCTCAGATCAACCCTCTGTTCTTGAGTTGTCTTGCAGAATTTCATCAGAGTGCAAGGAGCTAACAGGCTGGTGTTTGGCACTGAGCACTTAACCCTTTCAAGCAACAGGAGTTTGTGAGCGGGGATTTCAGAGGTTGCCCAGCTATTCAAGGATTGGCACAGAGGGAAGTTCATAACATCCTTTCCTCAAAATTTCAGTAGTTACTTCATCTGTGCTGGTGCCACATTCCTCCATAGAGGTTACAGAAAAGGCACAATCAGGTTTTCACTTCAGGACTATGTAAAGGGGAAGAACCAAAATCAAGTGCCTGCTGCAAATTTTGGATATGCTGTTAGCACAGCTTGTCATGCAGAGGAAATTTTGCAGAGACATCAGGAACTAAAAGGGAATGGATTAAAACTTACAGTGTGAGCAAACAGGTTTCAGGGTCTGAGCAAATTAAGCATTCAGAAGCTGCAAAAGGACATGTTCCTTATGCTGTTCTGCTCCTTCCTGCCTGCTATCATATTCATTTGAGGCTGGCTCAATAAATGAAAGGCATGAAGCATCAGTCCAGTGTTGCTTGAAGTGTCCTGCTGACACTTAACAGCCATTTCAGGTTGTAGTCTCACGTCTCTCAAACCATCATAAATTTCAGGAAGTCACCATTAATCTGTCTCTGGCCTCTCCCTGTTCTAGTCCCACACCTTCTTCTCCACCAGGCTGTCAGGAGCAAGTAAACATAGGATGGGTGGTTGGGAAGCAGCAACTTATAAAATAGAGGGATGGAAATGCTGTTATGTAGCATTTTGTCTTTCTTATTTTCCCTTTAATTTGAACCTAAATGATGCTGGGTTTTGCTTAGCTAGGTAGTTAAAACATCCATAGCTTTTAACAAACATGACACCCAGCTGAAAGGGCTCAGCTCTTCTAAGCAGGGAAGGTTTGGTGTCAGTATTTGTTGAATCATCATTAGGAACTAAAGGTGTCTTCTTTGTAATACATTAAGCAAAGCAGTGTCAGTGTTACACTGATGTTTCAGCATCAGAAAGCAGAAATGAAAAAGTGTCGTTAAATCATGTGGTCTGGTAGAGGAGAGCTGACTGAACCTTGGGCTCTGGGGAGTTTGGTGTTCATTGTCTCTGGCAGTGCAAGGTCTCACTCTGGTCACACAACCCTGTATTGGATGGGGAGCCACTACCTTATGTAATCCAATAGTTCAAGGATGCATGTTGTGTGTCTTGAGCTGTCTCCTTGACATGAAACCTTCAGAAGCACAGGCTGCAAGGGACCTGCTGGGTGAGCTAAAACATCAAGCACTGCCTACCATGCCCTGGTGAGAATCTGTTTTTAAGCAACTGAAGTGTCTTGCTCCTGCTGAAAGACTCCTCCTGAACTGATGAACACACTAAACTCACTGACAGTTTATACCCACTTGTTGCTGAGTGAATATCTCCAGCCTAAACAGTTTTTCTTCTCCTGAGGTTTTTGTCCTGGTGATTTCGTAGACAGCAATCCTGTCCATCAGGTTTCATTTACTGCATCAGACATCTCCAGCTCTATTCACATTTCTGGAACCTTGGCAGAAACAATTTCTGGCAAGAGCTATGTTTAATTTCCCTGGGGCTGGGCTGAAAGTTTTGCTGTGGGCTTGCGCAGAGGACCTGTCAGCATGACTCCCTTTTCCATGTTCATGGGGGAAACAAAGACTTGTACCCCCTTTGTTGTCCTCTGAGTAGTTGGTGGCCAGGTCAGTGGTACCCTGGGCTTCACTGAGGCCCGGCAGCTGCCTGCTGAGGGCAAGAGGGCAGAGAGATGCTGACTCTGAGCAGCTCCTGCCACAGGATGGCATTGGGAGGCAGCTGAATTTGGAGGCCACAGAACATACCAGCTGGCTTCAGCAAGAGTGGCAGGAGCAGGGCTCTGTTCCTGCTGTTCCTCTCCTCCAGCTGCAGAATGCCCTGACCCACCCTGTGGTTACTCACTGTGGTGAGTAGTTTGTCTCTGGCTTTGTGCTCTTCATCTGTCACCTCCAAAGGAACCAGCAGTTTGGCACCAGCAAGACACTTCAGCTGAAAAATTGTTTCAGGAAGGCTCTTGGTATCCAATGAATTGCCTGTGTATCTCCCTTGTGAAGACTTAACACTTTTGCTTCCTTTACTATCACAACTGCAAAGGTGGAGTATAATTTCCATTTTCTATCCCCTTCACATCTCTTGAGCACAAGGCCCAGTTATGTTGAACCTGGTCCCAAAGTGGATTTGCTGGCCAAGCAGGTGTTGAAGAAGCTGTGTGGAGTGAAAACAGCAGGTTTGTGGAGGGTGTACAATTACTGGACCTGCAAGGAGATCAAGCACAAAATGAACCTGAAGGGAGGTGCATGATTGTCCACACCGGGGCAAGTAGAGCTGCCTAGGACACTCCCCAAGGCTATCAGATGTAATTGACACCCTTTTGAAACAGTAGCTAGAGGTGAGATGGGGATGCCCCAGGGCACCTCAGAGAGGTTTAGAAGAAAAGGAATCATAGACCTCCAGCAATTAGAATGTAGAGGACTGAGGTATCACCCTAGATGTCATAGAACCATAGAATATCTTGAGTTGGAAGGGACCTGTAAGGATCATCAAGTCCAACTCCTGGCCATGCACAAGACAACCCCAAAAATCACACCATGTAACTGAGAGTGTTCTCAAAACACGTCTTGAACTCTGGCAGGCTTGGTCTTATGAGCTCTTCCCTAGGAATCCCATCCCAGTGCCTGACACCACCCTCTGGATGAAGAACCTTTTCCTGATATCCCATCTAAACCTCTCCTGACAAAATGTCAAAAACATGTTTAGGTCATAATCCACGTCTCTCTGATATTTGTACAGGCACCCACTGCTGCATGTTGGAAGTGCCTCCTGCCAAGCAAGACTGGAATAATCTCTGGTGTAAAAGAAATTCAGTGTTTGAATTTGGCATACTTCTGGTATATTGATGTAGCTACATATATTTGGCATGCAGTTGCTTCTTAAGGAAGTAAAACAAATACGTGCTCATCTACCACAGCCTCTGTGTTTACCCAGCACTGAATCCAACAGCACAGCCAGACACTCACTCTGCTGTAAAATTTCCTTTCTGAACGGATGTCAGAGGAAGGCCACGCTTAAGCTGCTCTGCAATGTGAGCCATGACACGTCCTGGAGTCCTGGTCTGCAGCATCTGAGCCTGACCATAGCGAATTTCTCCACTGCTGCATCCTAAAAACTGAAATTTCCTTCGGTGAAAATAAATGGGGAGAGAAGGGGGATTCTCACCTTGATATGGTTTCAGAATAAAACCAGGGCAGGGACCCAGATCCAGGAATTTAAAAACATTCCTGTCTTCAAATTTAGTTTTAATTACTGCAGAGAAGTGTGCCTGCACAAGCTGTTTCAGACTGGCACCGGCACTGTGCCTGCAACCGTATCCCCATCCACCAGCTGTGGGTACTGCCAAGCTGAAAAATGGGCCAGGTCCCATTCCCTTCTTCTCACCTACAGGAGGAGCTGTGTTGTCTAATGGCTTAGGAGGTCTGATTTTTCCCTTTCTGGCATAACTCCTGACCCACTGCATGACCTTTGGTGATCTATCTAGGTGCTCCAGAACTCATTCTCTTACTGCAAAAAATAGGGTTATGATACCCACCTTGTACACTGGGAGAGGGCTGTCAAGCTGAAGCTTCTGCTGGAACACAGACTCATGCTCAGAATATTGCTTGATACATTCATAAGTAGCATTTTAGGACCCCTTTTCTGTAAGCAAGAAACTCAAATCAGCACATCCAGTTCTGTATTCCCCAATCCTGACTACAAAAACTGTGAATCTTCATCTTGCAAAAAGAGTACAGCCAAAGGGAAGAGCTGTTTGATTAAACAGCCCCTGTCTCAAGCACCAAATATATCACACGTGAAAACAGACCCTGAGTCCAGACCTTGGGAGCCAGTTGCCCAGATGCCTTTGAGGATCTGGGCCTAAGGGCTCATTCCAACCAGCTGAAGTCAATAGGACTATCCCTATATTTAAGTTTTTGCTGGATGACAGCCAAAGGTTCAGCATCTTGCAGAACTGGCTCTCATGATGCTGCATTCCTTAATAGCTGGGAAAGAGAGCAACGCAATGTATAGCAGAAAGTGTCCATCCATATTAGTGGGTATTAGTAACCACTTTTAAAGGCCTAATCTATGTAAAAATGTTTTCGCTCCACCATCAGCAACTTCCCAGCAAGGACAGGAATTTCCCACGGCTGACATGCCCTGAGCAAACAGAAGAGCTGAAACAAAGAGCTGGGTAATTAGCTGGGAGGGCGGGCGTTCCTGCGCCACGCAGGGCACCCGCCTTACCCAGCTGCGATGGGGCTTCATGGAGGGACCTGCAAAACAGACTTGACTTCGAAAGTGCACGGGGTGAGGGCTTTAGTCGTGCTTTTTTAATTTTAAACAGTGATGCCTGTGGCTTTACAGGTTCATGAAAAGGCGGGCAGACAAACAGAAGTATGAAAGGAGCCTTATTAAAACACGCCATACATTATGTATGAACTTGAACTCTTCCTGACCTCTGTAGTCCTGGATCCGCCCCAATCCATAAACATCTTGGGCCAAATTGTGTGGTGCTGCAGTAAGTAATTTGAATAAAATCACAAGCTGTTATTTTCAAGACAGTATCCCCAGTTAAGAAAACGCAGGGTGCCATTTATTATGAGGATGCCTATCCCAGAAAGGTACCTGAATAGTGTAGCTGCATGTTAACAGTTGTCTGTAGCTCCAACCCCACTGTAAACCAAAGCACAGCCCCCTCCCAGGCAAGCTGCTAACATTTTTTCATTGCCACTCACTAGAAAAAGTATATTTAGAATGTCAAATGTATAACTGCAGTTAGAGCTAGTTGAAATATTCAGCATGAATACATGACCTGGTACTTCAAGCTCTTTCTTGGATGACAGATTCTTTAACCTGATCTTGATTATTGCAAAAGGCTCAAATTCTCATATTTAGCTTTGAAGGGGGTTGTGGAGGGGTGTTAATTTGGTTGGGTTTTTTCATTGGTTGGTTTTTTGGGTTGTTTTTTTTGCTGAACTATGTGAGCAGACAGAGCCACAAGGTTATTTACTGGTTGGTCAGCTCAGCTGTTTGCTTGTCCTGGCATAGTCTAGGTCACCCAACATAAAAGTTGTTGCTTCTCTTCCCTGATTCTCAGCCTCACATGTTTCATAAGTCTGAAAAGTTATATTAAATATTCTGGTTTCAGTGCAAAGTATCTTCCTTAGTATGTAAATAGAAATTTGAGACTGGCTTCTCCTCAGAGCTGCTCAGAGTCCTTTGAAGCTACTGATCCCAAATTCCTGGACCTCCCTTCTGCAGGCAAGTAGGTGGCTGTGAGCATGCTAAATGCAAGATTTGCCTTTCCTCTGCCACCACTGTGTTGTGGACTCTTTGATAAGTCTCTTCAGCCATAAATACTTCTCTAGAGGGCAAATGTTCGCTGGTTAGGGGCCTCAGAAAGTTGAAAGAGGAGGCTGGGTAGACTGGTATGGATTTAACAGGCAGTTTGCAAAACCTTCCAGTGAGTCCCAAGCCAGTCAGCAAAGCCATGTCATCAGTGCAGGAACAGTTTTTGGCCCAGACCTTGTCCCCTAAAAGAGAGGCCATGACTGCAGAAGTGAAAGAGAGAACTACTGACTCATGTTATCTGGAGACAAGAAGAGGAAGCCTCCAAGAAAATTCTGAAAATTCAATTAAATTGGAGGCACCTTTCACATCAAAATATTTTGAATGTAAATTAAGGTTCTTTGGCAAGTTCTAAACTTCTGAGATATTGATTGATTCTTTAATTTTTTTTAGCAAATTAATAACATTTCAGTGGTGAACCATAGAAGGTAATTTTTGAGTTTGTGTGTTATGAAGTGAAGCCTGCAAAAACAAAATATAAAGTGTCTCTGGAAATAACCATCACAACTGTGATAATTGCTGACAGTGGCTGCAATTCCCAGTAGCTGGTTGTACTCAGCTTTACATGAAATTGATTTGACTTTGCATTTACTTTTCCACCGGGGCTCAGGTGATTTGAATCCAGGTTCAAATTAAGTATGATTTCCCTGGTTAAGATGAAGCAATGTATCAAATGCCTAGGGAAAAGAGCAGAAGGGAGCTGGAAAGCTCTTTGTTCAAACTTTTAATTATTTTACCTCATTCACAGTCTGAGTGGCACAAGGATATGTTTTTATTTGATCACATCAAACTTTCAGTGCACTACTTTTTTTGCTCTAGCTAGCACACTGCTTACACAGCACGGAGCTTTTTTCTCCTGACATTCACAGATGTGAGCTCTGATCCCCATGCTTCAGAGACAGAAGCTGAAACTAAAAAAAAAAAAAAATAAAAAATTCCCAAAGTGCTCATTTCTCTGCCTGAAAACCCAGCCTCTATCCCGACATGACTGTAGGCTTGCTTAGAAGTGCTTGCTGAGTAGAAAGGACTTTTCCTGGACCCAACTGCTGAGCTTCTACTGAGAAAAGCACCTAAGTTTTGTTTACACATTTCTGATTAATAATTCAGCTGTGTATAATGTCCATGAACATGTCAGGTTTCTCTTTCAGGGGGGTTCCTCCCAAACTCTATGGCCTTGCTGAGAAACCTGGATTGCTCATTGCCCTTTCAGCTTCATGGAAGTCTCCAAAGGGCTCAAGGTAAGGGCTGCCTTCACAGGGGAGCTCCATGGCAGGACATGGCTTGTGCTCATGTTTCCATTGGGCTGAAGTTTTTCTGAGAGCTGCCCTCCTTTGGCACATTTTGGGAAAATGCCTTTAGGAGGGAAAACACAAGCAAGGACACAGTGGTTATCTCTAATCAGGTGACAGCCGTACACCACCCCAAAAATGGGTGTCTTTGCATTCACCCCCACTCCTTTACTTAGGAAAGGAGACAGGCAAGCAGCTCCTCTGGTCTCTGCTCCCTGTGAGGACAGCAACACTGAAGGAGAGCAAGAAGGTGCTAAGGGAGAGCAAAAAGTGCCACCCCACCACAGGCATCCTCCACCCCTCTGCATCTGGCAGCAAAGATCGGGAACAGACCACCTTCCAACACTGTCTGTGTCAGAGGAACATTTTAATGTGGCACTTTGTCTGCTGCTGGTAAAATTTCCCGTTGACTTCACAGCAACCATATCTGCCACAGGGAAGAGAGGTCTTTCACTCTGGTTAACCTGAACCTCAGTACCAACCTCCCTGAGCTTTTCCCATCCTTGCATAATGCCAGAGTGAAGACAGAGCTAGGCAGAAGATAATACATCCAGGCCCTCCAAGGACAGGAAGAGTCCTAATCACCAGAACTATTTTTGGAGATATCTTTTAGCTTTATCCCCCTTACCCCTCTAAAGCTGGAGAACAGAGCCAAACACCCAGAGGGAGAAAAGAGGATAAAAGAATTTTTCTTCCTAATGGGAGGAGGGGGCACTATCAGAGTCATAGAAAGAAGATCAAAAAGAGCTACACAAAGCAGAAGGGCAGGTTCTCTCGGTCCAGAGGAATGAATTGTGAGCCAGCAGAATACCTTAGTAACAGATTTCTAAGCCCCACATGTCTGTTAATTACATCCCACCAGCATGTTCTGTTAACGCATTAGAATTCTGAGCTACACCTTCAAAATCTGGGGATAAACTGGGTCAGGGACAACTGAGCAGCTGTGCCAGGGGAACTCAGTAAGTATCCCAGATGTGGTAGCAAAGTGATCTGAGCAAGGGGCAGAGCCAGCAGTGCCACCTTCCCTTCCCTAGGCGAGCACTGGTGAGAAGCTTTGTGCAAAATCTGCTCGGCTTGTAACTGCACCCCGTTCCTCTGTGCACATGCAGCTCATCCACAAGGATGTCAGCCTTGCAATCAGTATGGTTTTCATCAACAGGAACAAAGACATGTGAACAGCTACTGGCGAGCTGCCAAAACTTTCCCCCATCACATTTTTCACAGTCATTTTGAATATGACCTCAAGAAGACCTGTTTGTTTTGCCATAAAAGGCAAAGGGTCTAATCCTATGCAGTTTTGTGCTGATGCTTCTAGTTTTGCAGGCATAAAAGCTTCTGCCTGAAGACATTAGTAAAGAAAAGGGAATCAAGAATGGTTATGTCCTGGTTCTTCACAGGATAAGGAAAAAATTACACGTAGACCCAAGAAGGAGGTGTGGTACTTAACACATCAGCACTTGCTAATAAATGCAACCCAGGCTTAGATTAGAAGTGTGTGTGTGTGTGTGTGTGTGTGTGTGTGTGTGTGTGTGTGTGTGTGTGTGTGTGTGAGCATGTCTGGTGAAAAGAGAAACGCAGTGTAATTTACTAGTGATGACTGGCACAACTAACTGATCTCTGCCACTGGAGAAAGTAAGAAATTATTCCAGTTACAGTTCTTGCCACTTGACATGTGGAACATGCTTGGAAATTCCCTCCCAGCAAAGAGGTATGCATTGCTCCTGAAACAATGATGCTTAATAGTTAACATGCAGTTCAGGATCAGTTAAATTATTCAGTAGACTAGGTCCACAGACTTTGTCCTGCAGTCAAGAGGTACTGGTCCTCAAAGGACCTCAAAGCTTCTTAGCTTGCAAGTGAGGATCCATGACATGCATTTTTGCCAGCTCCATCCCTTCTTTGCTGGGTGTTCTGAAGATATTTGTTCACCTGAGCATGTGGTGTTTTTTTCTCCCATTCCCACTTTTTTCCTCTATTCAAAATGTAAACTAACACAAGATGCATCTGTTAATTTCTAAGAAAGAAATAAGCCTACAGTTCAGTGCCAAGTGAGAAGTCCCTCCTCTAAAGGGACGTTGACAGTGATATTGCAAAATGCAATTTTGTAAAGACATCATAGACTGCATCAGCAAAATATTTGCCTCCTCGTGATGTTGGAGTAAACATCAACAAACTACAGATTATCTACACAAAAGGATAAACTATATCCTACTGGGTATTCACGAGGTTTTCTTACATATGAGCTGGTCAAGTCAAAGTTTTTCTGTGTTGGACTCACTTGAAAAACTGTTCTTATGGCGTTGAGTGACACTGGAAGATGAGCACCAAGAAAGCAGAAGCAACCATGTAGAGAGCTGTTAACAAACCTTCAAAGGGAGAAAGTGCAAGTGGGGGAGGCCACTATGCAAGGATTGGTGTTGGAAAGCGAACATACAGCAGTCTTGCATACTGGTTTCATTGTCCAGGAAAAGTTCATCCTTGTGAAGGTATTTCCTCCTACCGGTGCCAAGACCAAGGAATGCTGGAGTTACTGTTTGCAGAAGTTCCAGTAGACCTTGATGGAAGTTTGTTCCAACTGGCACACTCCTCTTTTGGAAAGATGTTCCCTTGTTTGCTTTTGTTGATTTGTTATTAGTTTGGACTAGTCCTGTTTATCCATCACGGGTACTTGTTCTTTTTTGCATGATCCATGCTGTTATTTATTAAATTTCTCGAGGAATACTTAGTTTTCACCTGGACTGAACGACTATGCACACAAATTGCCATCAAAATTATTTAAATAGGTGAAAGGATAGTACACTGACAAAACTGGAAACACCGTTGCTATGCTGAAAAGCTAACATACATTCTTTTCGTGTCTTTTAAGAAATGTGTTACTTTAGGTAAGAATTTATGCAGGAAATTAACTCTCACAGAATTATGCTGGACACATAATATTCTGCTCCTTTATTTTCTATTATAGCATATGCAATTTTAAATTTGTGAGGTCTTTGGAGGGATAAAGTTCCTGAAATACTTTATTTATCTTTATTGAACTCTGAAAGGGGCAAATAGAATGACCTGATTAAAACTGAGTCAGTTGCCTTGACCTTGACTTGAGGGAAACAGAGGACTACCACTGGGGGACTTTACTATGAGGAATTAAAGCAGTTTAATACAATCAATTATTTACAAAAAACAGGCCAACAGTACTAGTGTGATATTTAGAAATTTCCAAAGGTTGTGGGTAAGGGTAACTGCATCAATATAGCATATACTTCTAATTCCATAATATATTTGATTCACCATATGCTTCCTAACAAAGAAGTTACAGTCATAGAAAACCCATAAGGTACACATTAAAAGGATAAAACCCAGCAAAGTCTCAAAATATAATCAAAGATAACTGGAGACTAGTTGTTGAACAAGTTCTTTCCTGAAGAAGTCTTTCAGGTGTCTTTCACTTGCCCAAACCTCTGGAATGTTCTTGTCACTGGTTTGAAGAAAAAAATCAGATTGATTGCTAAAAACATTTCCAGGTGACACAGAAACAGTGGAAGAGGTCAGAAATGAAGAGGGTAGGACAATCTAGATGAGGCTGATCCTTAGACAGCTGAAGGGAATGTCATGTCTTTAGGTGGCCAACAGTTTGGTCATGTGGTTGCCCTTCTGAGGAACCAAGACATGGGCAAAACTAGGGGAAGTCATGGCAGGATTGATGTGCTGATATCCTACTTCCATGAAATGGCCATTCAGCCCTCATTAGCACTTGGCTGAAGAAATGAAGGGATCTCAGCTAACATTAGGGAGGTTTTGTTTCTTCTGTATTTGAAGATATCTGATTATTCCTGGAATACCATGTCCAGTCTGGAGTCCTCCTTTTGTCTTGTAACATTAAAAGTTAGAGAGAACGCAGAGAACCACAAACAAGATTGAAGGTCTGGAACAGAACATGCTTTTCAGTGGAATTCAAAAATGTTGGGCTATTTATCTTGAATACAAGCAGGGACTTTTGTCACTGTTTAAAGGAGTCTGCATAAGGAAGAATAATTAAAAAACAGAAGTTTTGTACCCTCATAGGCATAGACATAACCAGATTCAGTGCTGAAAAGTGCAGCTGGGTAAATCTGTATTTGGAGTAAATCATGATCTGTTGATTTTGAGAGATATCGGTCACTGAAAATCCTTACTGAGGCTTCTGAAGGAAAATCCATTACTAGTTTCTTTGAAACTAATACTATACCTTCTAGGTTAAGCATGGATTCTGGACCTGTACTAGATCTTAACTGAGAAGCAAGTTCTAAGCAGGTGACTAAGCCATGGAACTAATCTCTTTTGATCTCAAAATGTAATGAACATTACACATTGAAGATTTGTGTTCCCGAGACTCACTCACCACTGTACAGATATATGTGGGTTATCTACATCCCTCTCCTTCACCTCCTCCCCTAAACCATTCTGAATCAGTTATTTCCCTTGCACAAATCTTCCTTGCCCTTGCCCTTACCCTTGCTCTTCCGTCTTCTCCACCCTATATTTTTGGTCTACTCATGTCTCAGATAGTTTGCTCGAAGGTGCTATAGTGTGCAGTCTGCTGCATGAGTCAGAGCTGGTCATAATGCAAGAGAAAATACCAAGGTTCCCATGCGGGGTTTTGAATGTGGGTGAGGTGTCCAGCTCCAGGCCATACACACTCAGGCATGAATTGCTGCACTCTAGGATCTTCACCTGGTGACATAACTGACCAAGCACTTACTCTCCAAAAGACTTCTTCTGGAAAGAGAAAACCCACTGTGATTTTTGTACCTGTACTCAGGGCAAATGTCCATCAAGTTAGGGACTACTTTTCCGTCTTTCTTCGACCTCTCTGTTGCTTTATCTGATTACTTTGGAGTGAAACTGGTCCTGCCTCTCCCAGGTCTGGAGTCTGGGGCTGGCTTGGCTGGTTACTGTAACTGCAGCGGCAGCTTGGACAATGCAAAGAAACCCCACAGGTATTTTGGCTGTGCTCCAGCATGTCTCTCCTTCACATGTGCAAGCTGCAATTCCTAAGAGAGAATTTGGACAACACAGTGAGGGTGGATTTCCAAGCATGAGGCCAACAGCATATCCTGATGTACAACTCATTCTCACTGTCAAACCAAAGTCCCCACTTTCTTCTAAGAAAACAGCCACCAAAAATGTATTTTTCTACTTTCAGCCATGCTGGCTGAAATTAACCCTATACATGTAGAAATCAGCCCAGAATAGACACAGAGAACTTAAAATCCTGACAGTTAAACTTGTACCACTGTAAAAATAACTGCAAACAGAAGTATGTAAAGTAAACATCATAACAGTGATGCCCAGACAGCCTGATGATAGACAGAAACCCAGTAACCTCTTAAATGCCAGCATGACTCTGTAGCTTGCTACAGCTGCATTGGTTTATAGACCACAGTTATTCTAACCAGTGGGAGCATTTTACTATATTACATTACATTTTATTATATTACATTAATTCTGTTAGGGCTTGTTTGGCTGCTTAAAAGAAGAACAAAGTCTCACAAGAGCCTTGGTCCCTTGCAGAGAATGCCATATGAAAATCACCTGATAAATAACAGTTGCTGAGAGCAATTGCTCAGCCCACATGCTGCCTTGCACAGACATGATCCTCCACAGAAAGATTTTAAGAAATCAGGAGAGCACCTCAAAAAAAGCAGCAGGAGGGATGGAGGAGTGGGGGAAATGGTGTACGGAGGCTGGAAACTTCTGCCAAGCATTGCCGTGCAACTGCTCGCCTGAGTCAAGTGGGTTTTCTTTAAATATTTGCAGCATCAGAGCCTGGGTTGGTAACTTGAATATTAATGTAGTACATTGGCACTTTCTAAATGGATGCCTAAAATCTCCCAGGTCTCTTCCGGCCTGTGATCCTTTTCCTTCCCAGCCATCTTCACTCTGTACAGTTGTACCAGGTCATTTTAAGAGGGGGAGAGAGGCTCATCTGGAGAACTGCTGCATATTTATAATAAGGCCATCTATTACACCAGTGCAGGATGGAATTGAAAACATATGGTGCCCTGGGAGCAGCTGTTTCTTTTTTTAGGCCTCTTATGCCCTTCAGAAATGTCAAGATAGAGAAACGAAAATGTCAGGAAACTGCAATATGCTTACTCTAAAGGCCTCCCATTGGTGACGTATTTATAAAGCTGTTGGAAATTTGATTCACACCAAACACAAGGGATGAGGTTTTAAAAATCCCATTAACAGAGAAGTCTGCTAAAAACAATCCTCATGATCCGTAGCTCGGGGGGACCTTCTGCTTATTGGACACAGATCCTTGTGCACCTCTGGAGAAAGCCCCTGCTCCTGTAGTGGTGGTTCGATGCCACTCACTTGTAGGGTCTACAGAAATGTCCCCATACCTTTGAAGCTGTGTCCAGATAGCCAGGCACCTGAGGTTTTACCACAGCGGTGAGTTGCTGCAGTGGTTGGTGACTGTGAAGCTGGATGGGACAGTTCAGTGGGATCCACATGCAGTCCTCTGTTCTGTTTAAAAGGCAATAAATGTGATCAAACCAAACAGTCACCTGACAGGCTCTGCACACGTGATGCCAGCACTGGGACAGTGGTTTGGGACAGTTTCAGTTCACTAGTGAGTATGCAGCCACAGGGACCTGTTACAGGTGTCTCAAAAATCAAAATATTTTGTAGAGGCTTAGCCAGAGTTCCCCTGTGGCTGATCACTTTTTAAAGACCCAAATGCCAGCATCAGTGTGGTACAGTATAGGCATTGCAGGTTCCACAGACCTGGGGCCAAGCAGGAGAGAAACAACTAAGCCCCATTCCCTCCCAGGACTATAAAATCCTCTTACCCACAGAACCAGCTGAGAGATTGGTCTTACATAGTACACACAGAGAGCAGGGCTATGAAACCAGCTGACAGGAGCTGCCAGTGGAACTGAACTGTCTCCAGCACAAGGCAGACTAAAGCTACAGAGCTGCTTTTGCAATCTGATTACAAATACAACCTGCTGCTGTCTCCGATGCAAAGCCTTGGCTGTGCTCTAGCAGCAGTGACTCATGCTGGAGCTGATTTGCATCCAAGGTTCCCTCTGGGGATCTCTTCCCAGTTCCCTTCCAGCTTCATGGAGATCAGAGCCCTCAAGTCATCAGCTGGCAGTTTTAAAATTCCCAGGCAAGCTCCAGCGGAAGCAGCAAGGGAGTTGGGAGCGTGGTGTTCTTTCAGCTTGAGGAGGACAGGAGAATACACCTGGGTGGCTGTGCTGGACTGCTCATGCCATGGGACAGCAGTCACATCTCTGTTTCCTTGCTTATGGCAAACAACACAGTCTGAGAGAAAAGAGGAAGAAGCTTCCAGAAGTATTCTGGAAGAGATAGTGGAAATATTTCAGTCAAGCTTCTCAGGGTTTTAAATAAATTAGACTTATCAAATATTGTGGTTTGGTTGGGGACTTTTTTGTCATTTTTGGCAAAGATTTCTGGCAAGAAGCACAGAGCTGTGACCACATTGCAATTCTTGCTATGGGCTGTATTAGGGGAAAAGGATGTGGGAGGTCTTGGAATAGAGAAGGGCTCAAGGAAACAGCTATGCCCTGTTTCCGAGCCCAGAGTCTGAGATGTGAGGTGGAAAAATGGTGAAGTGTGGATAGATTATAGAGGGTCAAAGTGTTGTACCACTTCCAGAATAGGGTTGAGGGAGCAGAGAAAGCATAACTCAAGAAGCTTGCCCCCAGAGCAACAAGTTCAGCACCTCTGACATCCTGGCAGGACAGGCTCAGCTGATTACCTTCTGCCTGCAGCTCACATACACATGTGAGAGAACTTATTCCTACTTCAGTTCACCATATGAGGATAACAGCTCTGAGGCACTTTCCTCAGAGCAAGTGGATTTGAGTAACTCATTTGCAGGTGAGAGCTGGGGCAGTGACTCCAGTGAGGATGCAGCCATACAGGTCCATTCCAGACTCTCTTCTAGGGAAAGAGGCAGAAAATACCATTTTGGAGCACAGGGTATGAGACGCTGGGCAGAGCAAGAACAGGTCTATGGGACCGGACAGCAGGGTTCTGACTCTAAACCCTTGTGTGCAGTTCACATTGCTCTTCGATGTTTTCCTCCCTTCTGGAAGCCCCTGCTACAAGGGAGAAAGACCATGCTGGAAGTCATACAGCAGAAGAAGGCAATAAAATGAACACCAGCTTATGCAGAGCAAGGAGCAGAGAACAAACAAATGGTAGAAACACAATATTAAAGAGAAATTAAGAACTGCAGGAGCAAAATGGGATATCACAAACTCCTGGAGAAGATTAGCCATGTGAGTAATGGCACATAAAAATTCAAACAACCCACACTTGCAGGAACAGTCTCTGCTGGTCTTTCACATATTTGTGTCTCTTCTTCCACCCCAGAACCAGTCTGCATGTTTCCAAATGCAGAAATACCTTCTGCTGTCTGTAGGTGGGAGGTAATAAGCCTTACTTCCAGCACCTTGAGCTCTATTCCATTATCTGAGAGCAGGGGAGAGAAGGAGATGATAGAGGAGTATAGATGGTAGTGGCTGAGACTGAAGAGACTAAAGTTGGAGATGAGGAACAACAAAGAAAGGAAAGAAGGAAAGAAAGAAGGGGAAAGGAATTGCCTGAAATCCAGTCAACTCTTGGGCAAGTTCTGATCTATATGGACTTCTGTGGGTGCTGGGTAATATATAAATTTGGATATGAGAAATACCAATGAGAAATGCAGTAACCAAAGTCCCTTGGTCCTGCATGCCAGGCAAGGGATGAAGCACCTTCTGTGTCTATCTAGTGGTTTGATCTAATCCTTCTGTGTTTGTGCTCCTGCTCCTTTGCTTCAGACAGATAAGACAGTATTTCACTTCCCCATTGCAATTCCAGGTTTCAAGTGGATCCAAGGCAATCCAAGTCAGATGTTGCGAGGCTTCACTGGCACAGATTTCTGAGCATGAGGATAAGAAATTTGGCCCATGACTTGTGGGTAAGTGTGGTTTAGAGTGGCTGGGGGCAGGGCTAGATGGCTGGTTTTACACTTTGCTTTGCTGTTGGTTTGTAGCCAGATAGCCATTGTCCCTCTGAGAAACCCTCTCCCTTCCACTGAAACTTCATCTGGATGGGATATACTGATGGGAAGCCCATGGAAAACCATTCCAGAGGGAAATTTTAGAAGTCCCTACAGAGAAGTAGGATTTTGCATTCCATTCCAGAAGGGATTTCTGTTGTTGCAGTGAGACACCTCCCACCCTCATTCTCAAAGGCTGGGATAACTTGTCTACTGGCATGGAGGGCCACACGTTGCACAGGGCAGTTCTGGGAGAAATGCAACCACCAGCTGTGAATCTGCAGCCTGGGATTGCTCTCCCAGAGTGAAGAAGTTGCTGTCAGCCAGTGCGGAGGCACTGCCGAGGCAGCTCCACCCCTGAGCATTTCCCTTGACATTGAGCAGCCTGGACAGGAACAGAGAGAAAAAAGTCTTCCACATAAACTTGGAGTGAATCATCCCCAGTCAGTTCCCATCAGCTTGGCAGTTATAGGAAGAGGAACATGCTCTGCTTCAGGTTGGGGTAGATGTGTTTCTCCTCAAGCAGGCTCATAGTGCTTGTAAGGACTTCGTCATTTGTTCATGGTGGATGTTACATTAGGGGAGTTCACCTCAGCAGAGGTAAAACCACCTGGGTGTTTGAAGCCCTTGGGAAAATACGACCTTTGGCCTTTCTCCCTTAATTTCCCCTCTTAGCGTGCTGGAGATAACAGTGCTTATCTGCCTCTGTCAAACATGTTGAGATTTGCAGGAGAGGAACGCTGGGTGCATGATGAACATTGGTATCATCCTCATCACCCCTTTGCTGAACCCCATCAGGAGGAGGTTGCTGAGAGTCAACTTTGCACCAGTTTAACTGTCTGTGCAGGGAAGAGTCACAGCTGCTTCACTCTTCCTAGGCTGGGAAGGGCCCACTAAAAACCTTATTTGAGTGATTCAAGCCCTCCAGCAAGGCTTTCTAAGGAAAGTCCAAGATACCAGCAGAAGTGGGTACAAACCATGCACATAAAGAAGGATAGGGCGAAGTTAGTATTTCACAGTCATGATCTACAGCCTGGAAATGTGATCATGGCTGGGAAATGTGGGTTTATATTTTTTTCTAAACTAAAATAAAAACAGAGCCAGAGCTCCAGCAAAATATGGAACCAGGGAGTTCTGGTTTAGCATTGCAGCAAAGTTCAAGTTTGTCTTTAACATTAATTAAATCTTTTGCTGTTGTTCAAGAGAAAGTACCAGCTAAGAGACTGTCTCTGCCTCCAGAGCTTTTGATGTGGTTAATTTTTGGAAAGAAGAATTTGGGACTCAGATTTTGCAGTGCTTCACTATCCTGGCCTGAAATAAATTCAAAACCCCATGCCAAAAAGCAACAACAAGAAAGATATTTGTGAGTGGGTTTCTGCTGCAAAGCTGGGATGGATGGATTGATTTGAGGCAGGTGGTGAGTCTCCAGGGTGCAGGGCATAGCCACAATGGAGGCCAGGGGAATGAACATTGCCCGTGTTAACTTTTAGCAGGTGCCATCCAAAAAGAGGTAAAAAAGGTGCTGGTGCTGACACAACAGAATGCTTTTGCAATAGACCTCTTTAAATAAAATCATTTATTGGACGCAGCTCTCAGTTTACTTGGACTAAGAAGATTGGAGGGAGGATACAATTCAGAACGAGAATGAGAATGCATTTCAAGGGCTAAAACCTGAACCACTGAGACTTAGCCAGTGACTTCATTGCAACTCAACAGTAAATCCAGAGTCACTATTTTCTGTGGAGTGCAGATGTCTGAATACCATCCCTGGATGGGAATAAAAGGAAATGCTGTTTACTGTGAACAAAACGCATTATGAACAAACTCCGACACACCCTAAACCAACTTTCTTTTGAAAGCCAGCAAGGGTTTCATTAAAAGCAAAATTTGTGAAAAGAGATTTACAGGATATGTGGGAACTTGCTTGAATGATTAAAAATTAATTATAGCGAGGGGGAGGATGCAGGAACACGTTATTTTAGGATGTCACTGAGTGGCTCAGACAAATCTGTTTCTGAGATTATAAAGTCAACCCCTTTTCTCCCATTCCCTCCCTTACATCTGTTTCTCCTGGGCTGGCTGGACACTGGAGCAGATGCACCTACATTTATGAAAAGCACAGATGATTCAGTGGTGCAATGCTGCCTGCTAAAACAAGATCTCCTTTATCCCCCAAATCACTTGTAATGTAACAGAATAGCATGCTGAGTTTTCTGCACCTAAGAGGAGAGGAAAAGCTGCCATTGATTTCTCAAAGCTTCTCACTTAACACTTGCCAATTCTGCAGTCTCAGAGATGCCACACAAAGCCACTCAGGAGATGTTGAAAGCATTGCAAAAATGGGCTGCTAGTGTCAGAGCCCCATGACTGGGGAATGACCCCACTCTGCCCCCACCTATGTGCCCCACACTCCTGCATACAAGAGGGCTTTTTTTTGGCCTGTGCACATTTCAGCAGTGCTACACCATTCTACCTTGCTCAGAGAGCCACTCAGACATAAACCAGCAACGGAGCAGGACTTCTTTCTGCTCTATTCTCTTCTATTTTACCAGGTCTTTATCATCCACAGTAACATTATTGCAACCCAGTGTTTACAGCGATCTCTGTAGCACATGTCTGAGGCTTCACAGATGTATAGTGGAGCTGCAAGTCTTTCCTCCTGCAGTTCCTTTACCATTAATATCTAACTATTTCATTTCCTCCTGCCCCAGAGCTGTTTATCCTTGCTGTGAGCTCCTCAGAACGCTGATCACCCCTTGGGCAGTGCCAGCTCGTGTGAGGGAGCCAGGTGCTCTCCAGCTGGCAGCCCCTCCAGAAGCAGATGAGCTGGCCTGGGGACGGACTAAGATCAGGATGGCTGGAAGAGCTGCTCAGTTACCATTCTCCAGGGTTTTCTTCAGCTGTGGGGCTGGGAAAGAAATTGAAGAGAATTTAAAGCACTTGTGCAAGAAATCCAAGAGAGAAAGGATAGTTTGATGGGGAAACGTTGGATTAAAATGCTTAATTTTGAACTAAATTCAGTCCCTTACAGTGATATTTAACCCCTCTGTGCTTTATTTCTTGCTCTTATCCAGGGATGATGTAACTCCTAGGAATTAAAGACAGTGCTTGACTTGACACTGTAAGTCCCCAAATACAGCTTAGTGCTGGGTAAGGCCATGTTCTGTTGCATATCAGAAAGGTTTGTCAAATGCAAGTCTCCAGTTGCAAGATTCCTGCTGACCTGGAGAAAGACCAACAATGGACCCATTTCTTTTTACCTCTACACTCTTTCCAGGGCTTCCTCTGCCTTGTGTTCACACTCTACTCCAGTTTTCTGGTAGTAGGGAGGAAGTCAGGATTAAAGATAACTTGTTAGTGAGATTTTCTTAATGTTATTTCTATTTGGGAAACATAAGTGTTGACTGGGAGGAACTATAAAGCAGTGAAAATCCCACTACCCTACATGTAGCATATCCAGCTGTTATATAATACAGAAAAAAAGTATAAATCAGGCAATGAAAGTATTTTGGTTCTGCCAAGGCATGGGACTGTGAATCTCTGAAGAAGTGGCTGAGGTCATGATCACTTCATGGACGAGACATCCTCACTATCCCTATGCAGAGGAATCCCTGCTGCAGGGCTCTGTCTGCTGCTGTGAGCTCTCTTTGAGTATTTATCCTCTTTTCTGCTTGTTTTCTCCACTAAACCTCCTTCTGTCTGTGTAACTCCCCTTCCACACCTCTTTCTTTTTCCATTCACCCTGTTCCTCAGCTCAGTAGCACCCACCCAGCACCCTTTTGTAAAATACGTTTCTGCTGCACTTGGAGTAAAGGCATCCTGGTGAGGGTACAGCAACGGTCACCTTTAAGATCTTGACTTCCATACGACAGTTCAATGGCAAGAGAGCTGGGGCCTGTATGAGGACTTGGAGACAGGCAGCTTGTTTTATTCCTCCAGCATATGTCTGTGTGGGAAGGAGGGCAGTGATCCACAAACAGGCTGCTCTCAGCAGGGTTTGCAGGCTGTGCTGGGGACTTTGGCCAGAACTGTGTCTCCAAAGAAGCTGACGTGGGCGCTGTGGCAGACTCTGCCGTTGTTTCATTCACAGTGCATGTGGGAGAGTGGCCAACCCACTCCCTGCTCCTGCTGGGGTCTCTCACCCTTCTCCAAAGATGCAGAGCTGCACGGCATCCCAAATTTGGCATCCCAAGTCCAGCATGCCATCCCAAGGCTGGTGCCTTTGGCAGATTGAGCCTGGAGCCTCAGAGCTGCCAGAGGAGCATAACTGGGAGGGGCCCCCTGGGGTGCAATAAATGCAGTAAATGGGGTCCTTTCCCTCCTGGGGTGAGGCCATCGATGCTGGGAACAGAAACATGTGAGACATAAGGTGCACTTGGGATAGGATTGGCAGGGTCAGCTCCCAGGGGCGTAACAGACTCTGTCGGTGCCAACTGCCCTTAGCTCTGGAAAACACCCACTGGAGTCAAAGGAAGTTCACTGACTCAGTGAGTGAGGCTGCTGCCAGGTCAGTATTGCAGCTGAGATCCATGTCTTTGCACCCATAGTCAAGTTATCTCGATTTTCTTCTTTATGCAGTATTCATGTAATTTTTACACAGAGAGTCAGTGAAGTTTCCATCCATCTCTTTCCTGGGAATCCCCTCTGAGAATGAGGCTAATGTGCAGTTGTGGCTGGGAGCTGTATAATCCCTTGTATTATACAAGAAAAAAAATAACTGCCTTGTTTTCTTTCAATTGTTTTTTCCTTGTTTTCTTCTTACCTGAATTTCTCAATCCTACCCCAAAAGCATCCCACCAGACAGTTCCTAGTGCTGCTAATACTAAAAGCATTAGCAGAGGTCTCCCCCTTTCCCTCAATAACATTATGTTCACGTTCATCATGTTTTTCCTCTAGTTCTTGCCACACCAAGTATATGCTCAAGTTGCCTGTCAGGACACTCCATTGCTGATAATAGTCAGTAAGTCTTTTTTGGATGCCTCATCCCTGGAAGTGTTTAAGACCAGGTTGGATGGGGCTTTGAGCAACCTGGTCTAGTGGAAGGTGTCTCTGCTCATGGCAGGGAGGTTGGACTAAATAATCCTTAAAATTCCCTTCCACACCAAACCATTTTATGATTGTGTGATTACATGATTCCTGCATTGTTCTTAAGGGATTTTTCAGTCTCCTGGTAGAATATTCCCATTAAATTTGATACCTTTAGCTCCACAGCTCCTTTATGAAAAGTAAAAAGGTAAAAAACCACTGATTTGTTCCCTTTTCTTTCTTTTTTTTTTTTAAAGTTCATATTGTATTTGTTCCTGTTTGTGCAGGATACTCATGAGGAGTTAACAAGCAGAGTCATTAAATGATGCAGCATTTCTTCTGAGTGGCCAAAACCAGGCTTTTTTCCTCCTCTACAGAAGATTTTAATTTTTACTTCTAAATGAGCTTGTTGGAAATGGGCTTCCTTATCCCTTACATCTCTACATAACAGTGTCCCTCAAGATCATTCCAAAAATGCTACTGCTAAGTTTACTCAGTCAATAGAAGAGAAATCTGGAGGGATCACACCCTCATAACTGCAGTGTACCAAAGCCTTTACCATGTCCACAGAAGACAGGACACAGAGTGATCAGATGAAGTTACACAGAAGTTTCAGTTTAGGTATTTCCAATGGTGAAGATAAGCCTGGTAATAGATTGCCTGGAATTTTACATTATTTGAGGCTTTGTGAACAGCTTGGGCAAACCCCCATCAGGGATGGCTTGGGAGATAATCCTGCCCATGGGTAAGGCAGTGCAGTAGCCAAACTCTCAAGTTTCCTTCCAGCCCCACTTTATATGATTACATTGTACAGCCTGACTGGAGAGCTCTCAGGGCAGGCTGGAAGGTCTGTGAATGCTGAAAGGCTTTCCCTTTCGGGGCAAGTCTCTCCAGCAGTGTGCTGGTGTGGTGTATTTTTTTTTAATATATATTTTTAAATGAGATGAGTATGGAAGGCAGGCTCCCAGAGTACAGCTTTTTAAGATCTGGAAATACTAATGAGATGAACTGTTATTTCTAGATTTAGGTAATAGACTGATAGCACAATAGAAAGTTGCCTGGTGCTTCTAAAACACTAGTAACTGGGATAAATAATTTATAGCTGCTTTGTTTTTGTTGAATCCACTCCCAGTGATTGGGCACAGCTCAAACTCTCAAACACAGGCGATACTGGAAATTTTTCTATTATTTCTTTCTTTTCTTTTTTCCCATGCAGCTGAAGTGATGCTCTGCAGATTGCTCAATGGCCACCATATGTTCTGTCCTGCAGGTGCAACAAATGTGGTGTTTAGTATGTGTGGACCAGGGCTGTTTCTCATCCCAGATGACCTTACCTGACAGGATAGTCCTCCGGCAGTCTGGTGGCAGTGTAGGGAGTCCAGATCAATGCCTGTGCTCCCTCTGAACAGCTATTTCTGCCCCATGCACCCTGTTGCTTCAGTTCGTTTGCTGGATGGCAAGGCAAGCTTTCCAACACTGAGTAACATCAGCAAACATCTTATCTCAGGGGCTAGTTGTGGTAGATAATTTTCCTCAAGTATTCACACATGCTCTGCAGTACAGCTGGGATGTTTGGAGAAGGTAAAAAGAAAAGCTCACAAACACGACTGAGTCAATATTTGTTTTTTGAATGTTAATGAACGTCTGCAGGGCAGTGCTCCTGCTTTGTGCTCTGCAGCTGCTGCTCTGCTGGAGGAGTTCTCCTTTCCCTGGTTGCTCCCATGAGCAGCACCTCCAGGACAGCACCTTGCCCTGAGAGCCACCACCAAAGGAATCGAACTTTCCTGATGGCATAGAGAAATCACAGGGACAATTGATTGCTGTAGGAATTTAGTACTTAGAAAGCTTTGGGGACCAGCCTGAGTGAAGTCGATTGTTTCAGTTTAGCAAAGCCGGCTCTGGGAGGGTGCTGTTAATTGCATTGGCAATCCCTGGAAAAGCATCAGCATTCTTAGTGCAAGTGAGATATTTCAAAAATGTGTATGGTCAGCTGAAAGCTCTGGAGATAAAAATATATTAAATTAATGTGGAAAATGTCTTTTCTGTGTTTGTTCTTGGGACTTTGAGATTTTACAGTGCAGGATGTTTTGGATCCTTCCTTGACAAGTCAGAAATCACAGGGTTTGATTAAGCAAAACCTGAGATCCTTGTATATGAGCCTGGCTCTTATAGTCATGTCCTTAAAATTAGAATCTGCTATGATCAGTCTTGCCATGAAACCTCTGTTTATGGCATGTAGGCAGTGAGATGTCCATCAGCTCAGGTATCTGCAGGCAGGCCAGATGCAGATTTCTGCAGCCAGGCCTGCAGTGACCTGTGGGCTGCTGGACCACGGGGATGTTGCAGTCTTTAAACCAGCTGACAAACACAAATGCTGCAGATGCTGATGGCTGGAGGTGGAAGGCAATCAAACCCTTCAATCACACCTTGCTGATTTAATCATCTACCTGCCAAACGATGTCTGGGTGTCCCATGATACTATACAAATACATTAATTACTGCTGTGTGCCATTTCAAAATAAAATATAATTTTCACCTGGGCTAGAAAACACCATTCTGCTGTCAAGCAGTCTGCAGCCCCTCAACAGACCCTGCAGACCCCTGCACACAAGGTGTCTCTGAGAGTGCCACTGCTACACTTACATAGAACTGGTTTTGTTCTGGAGCATTAAGTCATTTCTTTCTTGTTTATGAGATTAGGAAATGTTCGGAGCAGCTTTCTGGATAAAGCTCTGGCTGAACTGAGCCCTTATACACCAGAGGATCTGATTTGAGGAGTGGAAAAAAAGAACCATACAAATGGCCAACACACAAAACTGAAAACAAGAGCTGACTAAGGCAGTTTTTGCTGCATACAGCCCTGGAAACACAGATGTGTTTCAATGAGTGTGATTTGAGAGGCGATGAACTCATCTGGAATCCTTGTTTGTTCCTTTTTCCTCCTCCACCCACTGGTCACCCCCAGGAAAACAGCAACAGCCATGCTCTAGCCCTGCAAGTGCTCCTTGCCTTTCTTTGTTTTTTCTTGCCTTTCCTTGCTTTTTCTTGCCTGTCCTTGCTTTTTCGTGCCTTGCCTTGCCTTGCCTTGCCTTGCCTTGCCTTGCCTTGCCTTGCCTTGCCTTCCCTTCCCTTCCCTTCCCTTCCCTTCCTTTTCCCTTCCATTACAGACTGTCTACAAGGACACAAGCCTTTTGGTTTCTGACTGCATCTCTAAAGTCAGTGGGATGGGGATACTGAGCTGCCACAGTTGCACTCAAGCAACTGGGGTGCACCCTAGTTGGTCCTTGCCATAGGTTTCGTGTGGTGGCTGCTGGCTAGAGAAAGGGGTAGATTCAGGTCCAGGAGCAAGGTCTTCTCCCTGCTTTCTCTTCCAGCAACAACCAAGCAGCACTTTGACAGAAAGAGACAGAGAAGGGTAGCACACTCTCCTCTGGCAGCTCAAGGACTCTGTGTGCTGAAATATCTTGGAAATATTTCCTCCTTCATCAGATGTAGTTAGGGTGGACCAATATTCTGGGCTGGTTTTTTGATGTTGGGGGATGAACAGGACATAGATAGAGCCACAAACAGCAGGATGGTTTGTGCATCATTTCCTTAGGAAACCAGGCTAAAATTACAAAGTGGAGTAAACACGAAGAAGTTTGACACACTGGGGAAGTAGGGACTGAATAGGAGAAGTACCTAAAATTAAAGTGTTCTGGAAATAATAAGAGCAGAAGTGACAAGATTCATCACAGAAAGGAGTCCATTTGCTTTAAGGAGAAGGAAATCTGGAGTTGTAATAGGAAGGTACCCTCTGCTGCAGCTGGAGTGGGTATCACAGACACTGCATGCTCACACTGCAAGCCCAGGGCACCTGGATCACCTTGGGCTCTGTATGAGGATGGAGGCCCTAATGCTTTCCTCTTCTCACCCTACGATTTGTTTGTGTAGTTAGGAACTGCTCCATAAAAATTGTCCCACTGCCAGTACAGGGATGGGCAGATCACCCCGTGGAGGATGGCAGGCAGGGTTTGAGTTTACCACTGAAAGCATTTCATACACAATGGAACTAAACAGAAAACATTTTTACTTTTATTTCCTTTTACTGAAAATAGGTAAGATTCATCCCACCTGCCAAACCTGGAGAGTGGTCTGTTCACTGCCCTCAAGTTACCTTCCTGCAGGGTCAACAGCCCTCTTCGCACAGCCAGACACGTGAGGACCAAGTGGGTCAGAAAAAAGGGAAAAACATCTAAATCCTCCTACAGATTTATTCGTGACAATGGATTTCATTATTACGTTATGCCCTCAACTTTCCACCCCCCTCCTCCTCCACAAACGCGTAATCGCATCTCAGATCTCAGCAATAATTGCTCTGCCTCGCTGACAAACACAGCAAAGAAACAGCGTTTGTTGAGGGCTAAGAAAGCTTTGCAAACATCACTGATTAGCCAGATCTCCCAGCTTGGGAATGGGTGACAAGTTCAACTGGAGGTGATGGGGGAATATCCATGTGAAAAAAAAATAATAAAAAAATAAGATTAAACATTTTAATACGCTTTTTGTTGTTGTGCTGTTATTTGAGACACAGTGCTGCTGCTACCCCTGATGGGGTTCACCAAGTATAGTCTCCATATTTGCATGAAGGACTTTGACTTTGCTTGTTTGAAACACAAATGGTGCAGATGTGCTCAGGGATGATGGAGGCTCAGTGCTGGGTTTCCAGCATGGGTCTTTGCCAGCACAAGGCACATGCTTGTCCTGGAGGAGCAGCAGCTCGCACACTTCAGCTGCCCTCATGTCCTAGTGGAACATAGCATGTTAACATCAACAAAACTATTCTTTTACATAACAAACCCTAAGCCTGCCTTTGGCTACATGCAGGTCTGGTGCAGCCATGCTGCTGGCACCCTGTCCCACCTGGTGCCTGGGATCAGGCTCCCCGGGCAGGCACGGGCACCACGGTGCCAGCCTTTGCTCCACCAAAGAGCTTACACCTAAGGAGCTTACACTACTGTGTGATGCGGTACCAGGAGGAAGGGTTTAGGTTAAAAAGCAGCCACTGTGTGGCCCAGAGACTTCCTGAGCTTTGCTGGGATCCTTTTGCTGTCACTTTCCACTCAATGGCTGTTATTTCCCCATTTCCCCATCCCTTTCACCCTATTTAACAGCCCACTGCATCCCTCTGAATTCTGCTGCCTTGATCTCCTCTGTCCCCTCACCTCTGGTGCTTGAGACTTCTTGAGGTACTATTTTGCATGGTGCAAACAGAGCTAAAAATAGAAATGGTGGGCAGAGACCCCATCTGCAGATCCCTAGACACTAACAGCTGATGGCTTCAGGGGGATTTAACTTCTTGAACAAGTAACACAACTGTCTTGGGCCATGTGTGACCCCTTCTGTCACCTCCTGCTATCTCATGTCACCTTCTGTCTGCTGCGGACCCTTGCAGCAGCTCCTCTTAGGCATTTCTCTAAGCAAGGGGATGAAAAGGGGAGGAATCACCAAGTTTCTGGTGCTTGAGGACTTTATGATGTTGGATTCATCATACACCTTTCAGCAGAGCTATGGAGAAGAGTCTATTTCTTTATGAATGGGGTATCTGCTGTTATAGGTACCTGCTCAAACCACAAATCCATCCTAAAGTGTATTCCACCACAGGAAGCCAGTATAACTGAACTTGTAAAAGGCTGATTTCCAACTGACCAACTAATAACTACCCTTTCTGAATTAATGAAGAAAAGGCAGAATTTTTCACTTATGGACCAAGTCAATATAATTGGCTTGTTCAGGAAGAAGGCTGCAGACTAAGGGTTTATGATAAGAGGTCACCTATTTTTTTTAATCAAATCTTTTTTCCAAAGAAAAATCAGGTTTTCAGCTCTACAGAAGTTTTCACAGAACATATTTGCTTAAAAATTGTATTTAATTTCCCTTATAAGTGGTCTTCTCTGTGAAAGTGCTGATCACCTGCCAGGGCTGTGGCCCTTGGTGACACCCCTGCTTCCCAGTGCAGGGTGGGCACCAGGCTGGGTGGTTATTGATCCTCAACGGCAAAGCAATGAAAGAGTCCCAGGACCTGAGTGCTCTGAGTTAAGTATGGTATGATCTTTATGTTACCACAAGTCTCCTTGTCAGGCTCAGGATTCTCACAAGACCAGACCACAAAACCAGATCACTCTGTCTCAAAACAATGTTCATTTGGGAGAGAACGTCAAAATGGTTTTCTCCAATATGCAGAAAGCTTTGATGGTGCCATGACCACTGCTGTTCACATGAGCAAAACTGTCAGTTCTTCTGTGCTTCCCTGTGTGTTTCTGTCCTCCACTGGGTCTTGGCACATGCACTGGCACTCTGAGGATGGGCACATATTTATTTTCCATACAGCCTCCAGCACAAGAGGATCCATGCCCATGACCAAATACTCAAGAAAAAATAACTCTTACATCTGCTACAGAGTGGAGGTAACAATGATTTTGTTTCAGGTCTTTAAAAATAATGCCACCCAATCATTAAGAATGCAGAAGACTGTGTTATGAATTTATCCTCCACACCTTCTAAAAATGTCCTTCTACACATCATATTCCCCTTTGAAACAAATGGTCAGCAGCAATAAGGTTTTTTACTTGAAGCAGCAAAACTGCACTCAAGGTCAGAACAATATCTGCGTTATTTACTGCAGGGTGAGTTATGATCTGCCTACTACATACAACATTTTCTGTGTTTCCTATTGATGCAAATCAAAAGCCTGTATTGTCTTTTTGCTGATTCAGTGCTTCAGACACCCATTACACCAGCATTCATTTATTCCTTTTTTATATAAATTTATATTACAATGTCCAAAAAAAGCCCCTATTTTTGAGTGAAAGATCTGATACCGGCTGTAGCTGAGGGCTCTGTTTTGTGCTGTCCAGCTCCAGGTCCTGTTCTGTGCAGTAAGTGTGTTTCAGTGGAAAATAAATTACTTCATCACACCCATGAAATGGGAACAGCAGGTCTGGGAGGTACAGGAGACTTGAAAACTGAACAGCAGGACCCCAGCAGGCACTGGGAAAGAACAGTGGCAACAAGAGAGGTTGATGGAAGGCCCCTTGTGAGACAGGGGACATGGCATGTCCAAGCCCATGTGCTGGTGGTCACTGTGCTATGACTGATGCAGGTGCCATCACACACAAGACCTATTTTCATAGAACCATTGCATGATTTGGGTTGGAAGGAACTTTAGAGATTGGTCAGTTCCAACCTCCTCTCCAGGGGCAGGGATGCCACCCACAAGATCAGATTGCCCTGTCCCTGTCAGTTCTCTTTGCTTCTTGTCTCTGTCTCCACCCAGAAGCTCCTGAACAGTCTAAGGAAGGAGCAGGGAAACAGGAGGACCTTGAGGGCCGATGGCACTGATGCTAGGACAGGGTGGGAGCCCAGCAGCTTCTGCCCAGGCACAGACATGGGGAAAACAGCTCTTGGGACTTCTCTGCTAACAGGGTGATACAACACCCGGATCACTGTTGCTTCAGCCAGCAAAGTCTTAAGGGGGAAATTACCCAAGGCATGATAGTGATGGGACTGCCTAACTCCCATCAGAACTAAACAGATCCTTCAGGCACTGGGAGGTCTGTGGTGGTTTGTTGAGAGAGTTTTTCAGTTCAGGGGATTAATGTCCTAATTATGTAATTTTCTATTACATGATTTCAATGAGACTCTGGCCACAGACTCCAAGCGGAGGCAAGCTCATACTCAGTAGGGTGAGTTGATCTAAATCTGTGCTTGGTTCTATATGCCCCAGACTGCTTGAAACCTTTTATATCTTAAATTAGTTGAATGATGGAACATTTTATGTTCATCATGACTCAGTACTGTGGGTCTGTCTCAGAAACCTCATCAGAGCAGTCCAGCACACCTGCAATGCCAAAGAGCAGAAGATGCAGTGGTTTTACCCCATCAAAGCACTAAGGAAAGGAACATCACCTGTAGGTGCTTACCAGTCTAATCTACCCACAGAGTCCTTTTAATTTATCATCCACTCACCACCAAGCACAGATCTCTTGACTTTCTTCCCTCTAGCCTCTATCTTGACAATACAGACTGCAATAGTCATACTGGGTTTTTGCCCATTATTCATTTCAAATGGCTGAGAAATCCATCAAATGGTCTAAGCATCTATCCCCATTTTCACCAGAACATAAAAATATTTCCCAATGGTAACATCAATCACTTTCCAGTTGTCTGGCAACAGTAACATTACAGACAAAGATTTTTGGAAACTATTAGAGAGATAAATACTACCAGCATATATTGCATTATGTGAAATTTTCACTTTTTGCATATAGGTGGAAGAACAAAGGCTACCAGTAATAGTGGTGTCTGGGTATTCCTGGCAGTGAGAGACAGCAGGGGGTTTTGATGACATAATGATTGAATCAACCAAAGGCAATGATATTTTAGCCTTTTTCTCTCTAAATGATCACAAAAATCATGGTCCATAAAGGCATCCTTAGATGGAGTAAAACCAAAGGGCCTTGTCTGAATTACATGTGGAAGAAAAAAATAGAAGTACTGAAAATTTGTGATTTCAAAAGGGGAAATTAATTTCAAAGGGAAAATTAAACTAGATCAAGGACTTGAACACCCAATGAAGTCTGACATGTCTTCATATAAAAGGTGCAAGACAATTCATTGAAGCACAGAAAACATGTTGCAGCTAGAAAGGATAAAGGGGAAATCACACACACAAAAAAATTGATATAGACCTTGTAGGGGTTGTTTAAAAGACAGGCCAATTCTTCAAATGAAAAGACAATTGAAGCAAATGGACTTGTGTGCAAGTAATATTAAAGGTACATAATGAAATTAGTAATTTGCTGTAGTTTAATAAGGGATGATGTTGAATATAGGAGGAAAAAAGGGTATCAGGAAAATGAGAATAGAAATTATCACACCTGATATAGAAAAAGGCTTAAAAAACCTAGTAGGTACTCAAAATCTATGGTGTGTTCTATGTATCCAAAGGTTGGAGAGCCAACATACCAAACTGCAGGGGCAGAGCAAAGGAGACTTGCAAGTTAGTCAGGCTGACAATAAGAGCAAATGCAGTGCCTACACTCAAGCAGGAAAAGGAAAGGAATAAAGGCAACTGCAATGTGCTTGCTTCACAGCAACAGTATCAGGCAGGAAAATACACTGCATGGAAAGAATAATTTGAAAAAGGGACATAGATGGAAAATGGATTAAAAAGCATTAAGAATTGTAAAAGTCATGCCAGATGAACTCGATATCTTTCTCTGATGCAACTGATTTCTACACAGGGATCTGCAGTAAGTCTACTATTTAGTGTCATGCCACAAGAGAATTCATTATTTGAACTAGGAAAAGTAGGGAATAGTAAAGTGGGGAGAGAGCTGATTCAAGAGGAGATGGCAGAGAGTAGTCCTGTAAGACTCAACATCTGCAGGGAGGAAGGTCATTCAGAGGGTTCCTCACAGAGGAGCCTTTGAATGGTTCTTATGGAATATGTCATTAATAATCTCAATAAAAGTGAAGGAAAGTGTTGGTGAAACATCCCAATGTCACAATATTAGAAAACAGTTGATCAATAGGAGGACATGAGTATCATTCAGGAAGATTAAAATCACCATGAGAACAGGAGCAAGAGAGGCAGAAATGTGATTATACAGAATTGGAGGTCCTACACTCAGAGCACGGAAGGATATTTGCAAACTTCTACCAATTTTCACTGAATCAGCTGAAAATCCTATACTAAGAGAAAAACATGGGTGTAGTAATCAGCTGGAATAGGTCACAAACATACGGCTAGGATGCTACTGCTGGGGAACTCCTGATAGAAGGGGAGAGGTATTATTACCATCTGGAAAACAGAGTAGACTGCGGGCAAGTCATGTTCAAGAAAATGAAGTCAAATATGTGAGGTGTACAGGATTGCTGCGGGGAAGCAGAAGGGAATGAAGATCCTTTTTTATAAGATGAGATAAAAAATGTAACCTTATTCAGTCTGACTTAGCAGTACAAAAGCTCACTATAGATTCGTTTGAGGTAAACGTGGGGTGGGGGCAGGATTTAAAGGAGAACATTGGCATAAGAACAAATGGGAATAAACTAACCGCAGAGCTGGAAATTAGGTTTCTCCTCAGAGGCATGAAGTTTTGGAACAGCCTTTCATGAGAATGACTGAGTTAAAAAAACACAACTACTTTCAGGGCAGAGTTAGTCCAGCCTCAGGAAGGGGTTATATGACATGGCTGATCCCAACAGCAGGGGGAAGGCAGGGGTGAGATTTAGTGAGCCAGAAAACCTAGGCTGCTACTGCAGAACTTGTTGGCATTGCAGCAGTTGCAGCAATAACTTTTCTGTTTCATCAAAGGACAGCTGTGCCCCATAGCAATAGGGCACATGGGGGAAAAGCTTTACTGAGTGTATATGTCAGCACAGTAAAAGTACTCCTCTGTGTGTGTCTGTCATCTCTGATCCCGAGCAGCAGAGTGATTTGTAAGGTTTCTTGCACAAAGCTTCTTGCAAAAATTGATCCCTAAAAACTGCCAGAAAGTGTTGCAAAATCATTGGAAAGAGCTGGTTAAGTGGTTCTTCCTCAAAATGCAGGTCACCAGAAATGTCATTGTAAAGGTGTGACAAAGAAAGTATAAGCAGACATAAGAAAGGATCACAAGCATTACTAATACTGATCTAATTGGGTGTGAAAATTAAAAGCCAGTCATTTTACCACCAGAAGAGTTAACACTACAGGTTGGGGTTCCCTTGTTCACAGAAGTAGTGATGCGACTTTATAAATAAGGGCTCTCAGCGGAGCACTTCTATTCACATGACCCTACTAAGAGAGCCACCACTGAGAGGAGTTTATCTACAAAAAGCTCTCTTAGTTCAGCTCTGCTCACCTTGGGAAAACAATTTAAAGCACTGACCATGGTAACATCAAGGTTTGATTCAGATTGAAGACATTTAAGCAAAATGCCTACATCTTGTCAGCTGACACTACTGAGATCACCAGTTCTGTTACCTCTTGACTTGGGAATCTGCTGACCACATGCTGGTGGCAAATGCCTGCAGAGATACCCAAATATAGCTGAGGAATGACAATGGTATCAGAACACATGGGCAAGTAGAGGCCTGATGGAAGAGTTCTGCCTACTGGATAGCTTATAATGGTTGGGTGAGATATTCTTTACTGTGAGGGTGGTGAGGCACTGGAACATGTTGCCCAGAGATGTTTTGGGTGTTCCATTCCTGGAAGTGTCTAAGGTCAGGCTGGATGGGACTATGAGCAACCTGGTCTAGTATGAGGCATCCCTGCCCACAGCAGGGAGATTGGAACTAAATGATCTTTATGGTCTTTTCCAACCCAAACTATTCTGTGATTCTATGGAGTGGCTACTCAGAGCACCCCAGCTGTCTGTGTGTGGACCACTGACTTGAACCCTCACCTCCAACAACTACAGTGGGACCTTAGAGTTCCACCTTAGAAGGAATCTAACTATCTTCACCTAAATTGAGTTGTCCAGTAATCTCGATCTGACATTTACACAAGATATCACTGTGCAGAGCAGAGGAAGACAGATACTCACCTGTGGACTTCAGAGAGGGAAATAAAGCTTGTAAAAGTGCATATGACCAGAAGACAACCCTAAATAAAGAGGGTTAGACCTGTTAAGATAGATTTGGTAGTATTCAGATGTGGATTGATCCCATGGATTAAAGAGGTTTAAATGTAAATTCACACCAGAGTCATGATATTTCTAGCAGTCAGTTTTTACCCTACTTAACTCAGTGTCCCAGCTTTTGTAATTTTATAATGATTATCCCTGAATTCCAGTTTCATAAGTCTCAGCTCCTTGAGTCTTGGAATCAGCTCCTGAAAGTGCCAGCTTCTGTTTTTAACAGTTACGGGGGAAAAGCTTGAAAGTGTGACTTGACCATATGCCAAAAATTGAGAAATAAAAAGTAAATAAAACAAATGCCAAATTTTAATCCTTGTTTTTATAAAGATGTAAACCACTCTCTATTTTAAAGCTAATCTCATGACTTTGAAGGCCTGGCTCATTATTCCTGAAAGCTTGATATTGGCAACACTGGTAACTCAGACACTGTTTCAAGAGGATTTGCAGAAACAGGCTGAAAGAGCTACAGTGTTCAGGAATAATGGGTCCCCGAGGAAAAGCAAAGGAATGCTTATGCTCTGTAGAAAAGCTGGTAAATGGATAATTCTTGATCTCCTGCTCTCAGATTAAAATAACAGAGAAGGGACAACAAAGCCTGCCAGGGAGATGTGTCTGGGTGTGTGAGATGCAGAGTGCAAGTAAAAAGGACAGCTGTCTTTGCAGTAGTTCTGCACACTAACACCAGGCAGACAGAGAGGCAGCAGTTCTGACTGTTGGTCTCCCAAGGGAGCTGACATTGGAGAGGAGGTGAGTGGAGTTAGGATGCAGGCAGAAAACCTTTGACAATGGAGCATCCTTCCTCATTTTCCCTACAAGCCTGGGTTTGATACATTCAGAGGCAAGGCAGAGACAACCAGACATGAAGCAATTTGTGTTCCCATCAGTCTCCACTTTCCCTTTCCTTTTCCAGGCTGCTCTGTGAACATCAAGATGCTTATGAAGACCATATGTCTTTGGAAGGGTTTTCTGTCTTGGACATGTTATCACAAGAACTCCACAGACTGTACAAAACTCTGAAGCAAATTCTCTTCCAGTACAGAAAATAATGCTGTCATGGGCTGAGGGACATATTCAGCCTGCTGGGTCATATGGAGGCACAGCTCTTGGTCAAGGAATGCCCCCCTCTCAGGGCTCCTTTTAAGCCTAATGACCCTTGATGTAGCTTGTCCCTACCAACCACTTTCTTCTGCTCTGAAAGATCACACACCAGACATGGCTTGTCATCTGCCAACCAGCTGCTGAGCAGATGGAGCTGCAGAGCAAGAGAGAGGTTCCTGTACTCTGTGAGGGGTTCCAGTCCTGCACTGCAAATGCAAGAGAGACAACCGCTCTGAGAGAGGCAGTGGAGAAGGAGACAACAGCAGGAGTCTCACACCGAGGGTGTGAGGTTGCACAGATCTAGTCAATGAAGGGTAGGAGGAGGATGTTCACAACAGACCTGGAGCTGACTACTGTCACTACAAATGGGGAAAAGGCTCAAGACCCCATCTCCAACCCACATAAGCACCCCAGGTTGCTGACTATGGATCAGATGGGGAAAAGGGCTTGGATTTGTTGCTTGAAGCAGTCAAGCCATGGCACATAGCAGTAAGCCTTCTCAGCATGCCTGTGCAGAGCACCAGCTTGACATTTCTGAGTTTGTAGCTGAGCACTAAATGGAAAACAGAGACCGGAGAAGGGGGTTTTTTTCCACCTCTGGTTTTGTGGGGGAGAAAACTAAAATTTTGTTCAAAAGCAGTTTTGTGCCTGCAAACAGGATTTATTTTTGTAAGATTTATTTTTAATTCCATCCAGATGTTTATTTATAAAATAATTTAGGACTTCTATCCAAACAGACATCAAAGAAACCTTTTGGGAGTAGCACTGTCAGTAGCAAAGGGTTTCAGTGATCCACGAGGTGAGGGAATGGGTTTGAGGAGTGTCAGAGTGCATTGGGGGAGCACATGCATGGATCCAATTAGGAATCTATTCTGAGGTCACTGAAGCGTGACAGGAAAGATGACTCCTTTGGGAGCAAGATGCCAACTATTCCACAGTGTGATGTGTGGAATTACAGAGTATACACACTTTCCCAAAGGTAGCACCAGAACAACCAGGAGAACCTTTGTCTTAAAGAGACTCATGTGACCTACTCGCTGTGGCAATTGCCTTGGGTCATTTCCAAGCCTTGGAGGAGGTGCATATCCTGAGCAGAGCACATGGAGTGCATCTGCTGCCCCACAATGGTGAAGTACCTGCTCTGGTTTCCCAGATTTGGGAAGTGTGCTGCTGCCAGAGCCCTCATGGTAACATGAAGCCAGGACTGTGTCCTAATTTCTTTCACATAAATCACACCTTGGCAGCACTGGGTTTTTCTCTTGCCTGCTCCAGGGCGGTCCCAAGCAGCACGGGGTGCCATGGCCAAAGTGACAGCTTCCAGGATGGACTTTCTGCTGCCAGGGAACAAAGATCTCCCATGCACCACATCCTCAGGGGCACAGCCAAGGAGCTGGCTTCTGCGGGCTCACCTTGGCTGCATGGCACTGCAGGAGAGTGAACAAGCTGGCCAGGTCTTCATAGATAACCTTTTTCTGCCTGGCTGACTCAGAACATGTGGGGGGAAAACACAGTTTGGAAGAACTTACCACTTTTGAAGCAAGGCTGCTGGCAGGCCTGTGCACTGCAGCGCTGAGAGCAGCAGCAGGAAGTGTGGTTGCATGTGAAAACAAGCAGATTTGAAACAGTATTTAGTCCGAGGGATTACACAAATAATACCCCAGTGACAATGGAGCTATTTACTCAGTTGACAGTATGAGGAAAGCATCTCCTTTTATCTGCTTATGGTGGTTAGTGGGTTTGTCTCTCTACAGCCTCTGTTGCTACTTGCTGCTTCCCTTGATGCTTCTCTCTGGTACTTTTGTTTCAGTTTTCTTTAGAAACCTTTTTATTTGAGGAGGGTGTGGGCTTTGTGCCACAGAAGAGCAGCTGCAGAGATGCATAAAGAACAGACTCACAGATGCTCGAGTCTGGGCACATTGGTTGCCCTTTTGGCCAAGGAAAGCATTCTCCTTCAGCCCACACTGCACAGAGGTGAACATTCCACCTGGAATTTGTAATACAGTAAGAGCTGGGAGTATCTTCCCATTAACAACTATCTGTCCCCTGCTCTGGTGTCTGGGATGACCATGCCAGCTAAGATGCTTACTCAGAAGGCTTCTGAAATCACTTCTACAGTGAAAGAAAATACATGGTTGCGAGGCCATGCATTTGTGTCCTAACCACACCGGGCAGAGGCAAGAGTGTTTGAGCACAGAGTAGGGATGGGACTGAGGTGCAAGGCTGTGGCTGAGCAGTGTGTTTGCAGCAACTTGGGTCTCTGCAAGTGATGCTCACCTTGGCTGCAATGCAGACCCATGTCCTGCCTCTGCTCAATGGAACTCAGACAGCAGCAGGTCATCCAAACAGGTTGCCCGCATGCAGAACCAGGGCTGAGGCATAGCTGGCTTCCTGTGAGATGTGAGAGCAGAGCTGAGGTTAGATCTTCCTCAAATGGCTGAAGTGGCTGGGACACAGGCTTCCCCACATCTTCAGGAGATATTTCTGCTTATTTTGTTCACATGTGTCTATACTTGTCCCTCCCCCATAGAGCTCACATATTGACCATGGTACCTCACCAAGGTAGGCCATGGAATGGTTTACAAGAGATCATGGCAATGAGCTAGGCTTCAAAATTCACACTTGGGGGATCACTGCACAGTTCACAGCTCTGCCACAAGCACCTTGTGACTGTGCTTATGGAGGAGCTATCAGATTGTTAATGGAATCCAGGCTGCAAACAACCCCAGCAAAAGCCACCAGACTCTATCACCTCACTTTCTGCAGGGATGATAGACAGATCTGACAACAAATAGAGTAGGTGGAAAAAACAATCCCATCATGTTTTCAAAACACGGACATGAACCATGTAGACACTGTCCATACCTGTCCAACCTCAAAGGTCCATATCAGGTAACTAACCCTGACCACTGACCAGCTGGTGTGTCTGGTTTGCGTCTGTTCTATTTGCAGAGGAAGAGCTACTTCAGTGTCCATGCAGCTCAGATGGAACCAGTAGTCGAGCAGGACTTTTATGATATGATCCACTGAAACACTTGCCAATTCCGAGCCACTAAACCAGTCAAGGCAGCAGAAACCTTTGGCCACTACAGATCTGGGTAATATAAATAGGTTTTATTACACTAAGTTTAAGCCATCTAAGAACTAAAGATCAAGGCTAGATTAGTTATTTTGTATTCTTCTCTAGACAATTTGTGGTTCTTTTCAAAGACCAACTTAGGTATGCTCTGAGACATCTAGGCTGAACTGTTCTTTCAAAGTGCCTTTCTCCATTGCCCAGAGTGGGACCCTAAAAGTCTTTGAAATCTTAGGCCAGATTTCTAATTTTCAAATACTCAAACACAGATAAAATGAGTTCCAGTGTCTTTCAATAGTGTGGTAGAGACCAGTGAAAGGTAAAATATTTAACCCTCCACTCACTGACCACATATCTCTCTTGTGCAGTTAATTTTGTCTGTCTGACGTTAAAGACAACCTCTTTGCAATTGACTTTCTTGTTGAAATCTTCTCCCGGTATCTTAAAAGTCCTGTTTCTATAAGTTTTTTTTTAATGCTTCATTGTTGATTTTTAATTTAAGCCAAAATTAAAAAAGAAATGGCTAGCAAACACCAAAATTAAAAAGGCGAGGCATTATGGTTGTTAGATCAAACTTACATGAAGTGAAGGTGGATTTTACTGAATTATCTTCTCATCCTCCTGTGCTGCTGAAGGGATTCATTGAGTGTTCTGTGACAAGTGATGATCTCCTCTTACCCACTCCCTGGGTCAGTGTCCTGGAGCTAGTTATAGGTTGTATTAGGGAGCTGTAAACACAAAGATGTGCTGCTCTTTCAGCTACTAGAGACAAAAAAAGTGGATCTTATGATTTCCTGACAATAGAAAGGCACATGTGTTTTCTATCTGCTGATAAAGAACCCAGTGATGCTGAGCTTTGCTGGAGGAACATCTGTGTTTTTTAATGGACACATAAAACCTTCTCTTCATGAACCAAGATTCATTTCACGTTCAATATGTAATTCTACCGGTCTGCAGAGAATTCTTCTGTGGCTCTCTAAATATTTGTCATATATTTTTCAATTCCAGAAGACAGATCAAGAAATGAAAAATTTCTATTCCCCAACCCACTCTTCAACTAACCACTGGTAGTTAGGGGAGCAGTGTGTATGGAGGAGGAAAGAGGAAACCTCCTGTGCAGAATGGAGACATGGAGCAGCAAATGGAGAATGCTCATATAGTTGGGCTGAAAAAGTATAGATAAAGGGGAATGAAAGAGTGGGACCCTGTCTGGACAGAGAGAGAGAAGAAAATCTCCATCCATAATGATGGGGCAACTTGACATAGAGAAAAGGAGCTAAGACTCACCCTGTTCTTGCACACATCCAGAACTGCCCTGCTAAAAATAACTGGAGATGGCCCATGGAGAAGAGGACAATAAGTATATTTTAGATATTTAGAAATGTTTAGACAACACTCTCGGGCATGTAGTGTAATTCTTGGGGTTGTTCTGTACATGACCAGAATTTGGAACTGATTATCCTTATGGGTTCCTTCCAATTCAGGATATTCTATGATTCTACAATGTCTAGAAGACAGCAGCTCAAAGGGTTGTGAATAGATATGAATGTTCAGCAGTAATTTAAGCTGGAGCCATGGCTGGGGTAGAGGCATTAAAAACTGGGATAAGAGATGCAAACTGATATGAGAAATCCTTTCTCCAAATGGGAGTGACTGACCAGAGGTAGTGATATGATGAGGATATGACTAATAATATGAGATGGGCCCAAACCACAGACATTAGGCCTGTATTCAGAGATGGATTCTAAGCGCAGTGGCAACAAGAGCCAGCCCATACAAGGGCAGGACTGAACTGTGAAGGCTGGATACAAATGAGGTCTTCTACAGTTTCAACTCAGAAATTTGGGGTTGGCTTCTCTTTCTCTTTACTGAAAGTGGCATTTTATTATTTATTAAAATAAATGATGGCTGAATGTCCAAAAGTTTGAGGCTGAAGTCTGTTCCCACTACTGGTATGTTTACCTTGAACAAAAGTGAATACCTGAACTTGAAGCACAGCTCAAGAATCCCACAGGAAAAGAAAATTTAAAGAACCAGAAGTATGCAGGAAGCACAACTATTTTGACAGATATGGGCACCTTCATGATGAATCCTATCCAAAATCCCAATACACAGAGGCAAGTGGATAAGGGCAGAGACTCTGCTGATGTTCAGCTCAGGCTCAGCACTTAAAATGGTGAAAGAGACTTAACATGGGGGAAGAGACACTCCATTTTAGCTAAAAATTTTATTCTCTAATACCTACCATACATTATATATTTTTAGAGTCGGATATGGGAAGAACATCCCCTATGGCTGCTTATATATATTGAGTTACAGCTCATTACGTGGAGGAGAGGAGCTGCTAGCCTACAGCAGTCTCAGACTGTTCATACTGTAGTGGTGAATGAATTAGGTGGTCTCTTCCTCTGACTCATTAATCCTTAGAGGCATGTTGTCATGAAGAAACAGGAGACATTCTTCAGTTAAATAGCAGATATAGTTTAAATTAAAGGGAGGTCCATACTGTGGCATCTCAATCAAGCTTCCCTGTAGTTTGAAAGAATTGGATAATCTGGAATTTCACTTTGAAAGCAACCCCCTACGTTTCATTGAGTATCTATAGGAAAAGGCTGCCTTCTGCATAACCGGCAGAGATTGATTCATCCCATCGCACATTACTTTTACTGCCAACTTCATAGCTTTTGATTGCACAATGCAAAAGTGATAACAACACTGCAGGGCAGCAGGATGACTCATCAGGCATTACTGCTCCCTGTTAGCAAAGCCTTTTCTATTTACCTAGGTGCTTATATGGCCTTCATCTCCATGGTGTTTGAGTGCTTCCCAAACAAATAAAACTCTGTCTCTTCCCCTGCTCCCTCTGCAGACCCAGCTGCGGTGTTAGGCTGCCTCACAGCAGTGTGGGTAGCTGTGTGGTGAGCTGGAACACACTGCTGTGTCCCAAGGTGCTGAGACTTGCACACCACAAGACATGTCCTATTCCTACCAGACACTTCCTAGCTGTGAGATGGAGACTGGGAATACAGTCCCCCAGAAGAGAGGTAAATAGGGAGTTCACATAGTGCCTGTTGGCCACACAAACATAGCCAGTCTCCTTACAATTTTTTTGTTTGTTTGTTCCTTTTTAGAATAATAAACCTCCTGTGCTTAAAAAAGTCTTTCCTTATCACAGATGTTTCAAAGGAGAATGGAGTCAAGCTTGGCTCCTGACTCACTGAACATTAGGTGTGCCTTGCACCCTGTCCCAGGGCAACAGTGGAGAAAGCAGTGCATTTTCAGCCTTGTTCTGCAAGGAGATGTTCCCAGAACATGGGTCCGGAAGGCAAAATGAGTGTGACAACAAATGGGATTACCTCTACATTGTCCTTTGAGAACTGGCAGGAAATAGCTGCCTAATAAGTGCTGAAAATGGGGACAAGTTCTCTGTGGACAACCCCTCACAAATGTGCATGTTCATCATCATCCCTCTGGGATGCTGGAGGATAATAATGCCACTGACCGACAATCAAAGGAGAGGACAGTTCCTCTTGATCCTGGGTCTGTGTGAACCCTGGCAGCCCAAGTGAAGATCAGGTCTTGATGATCTTGGTCCTTAGCTTACAAAATCAACACTAAACCTAAACTGTAGTTGCCATGAAATTTAGGGCAATGGATTTAACTCCCCACTGCAGTCATGTCCAAGCACATGCAACTGCAGCTGGGCCAATCTGTCATTTTGCAGTTAAGGGAGGCCACTGTTGAGGACTGATTTAAACCTGAGCTGTCCTATGGCCCAAGGTGCATTTGATGCAGGGTTGAGTTCAGACACTTCAGGGAGAATCCTAAATCCCCAAAGAGAATCCCCAAAGGCCAGATCAGGGTCTGTGACTCCAGGTAACACCCACCTCTGATGATGGCCCAAAACTCCAGAAGAGAGGAGAGACCCAGGGCTGATTCAGATATCATGGGTCTCCTCACCCTTCTTCAGATCTTCTGCACTCAGGGACTGTGATGGTGACAGGATGTAGCCCACAGCAGTTGTCTACCCTCTCTCAGTTTAAAGCCATTACCCCTTGTGCTATTGCTACATGTCCTTGCTATAAAAACTGGCAAGATCTTCATAGCTATGTGGCAAGGATTAATAGCTTAGAGTTTCTAACCATATTTTATACCTCCCTAGTATCTTCCCTGCAGTTGTGTAGGGTCAGAATCATGTCTGGCCATGTCATATCTGGCTCTGCAATGCACTAAAGTCATCTCATGAGGCTGGTCCTAGCATGGGGTTCCATTTGAGTCCTTGCAGTGGAAAGTGGGCAGCAAGAGTCAGCCATGGCAATTGTGCAGGATCCCATAGGCCTGCCTGAGGGTTGATGTCACCCAATCCTGCTGCTGAGCCCCAGGTGGTTTCCTCCCTATCCCAGACATCAAGGGAAAATACAGCTTCTTAATTTGTAGAAAGAAGATACCAAGATGTCCATGTCCTCCTCAGAGAGCCAGTAGGCTATACTAAATTATAAAGTGCAGGAAAGAACTGTTTTGGTTTGTTTTTTATGAGAAAATCAAGTTTGAGGTTATGGGAATTCCATAAGGGACAATCTCTCACAGTAGTGAAAGATTATAAAACTGAATTACAGTTCAAACCAGTAAGTGTTACATTATGCACGGAGACACGTAGACTGTAAGGCTTAACACCAAAGCAGCCAACACCGGAGCAAGGCAAAGGGCCTCCTTTTAAAATTTCAGTTTAACAGTGCCTAACACAGAATGAGTAATAATGTTAAGCAACACAGAATGGACCATAAAACACTGCTATATGCAACAGCTATTATCCTATGTGCTAATCTTCATATCACATTATTTCCTCAAATAATCATAATATTGTGCCAACAGCCCCTTTATTCTTGCTCATTATTTCTCAAGCTGGCTTCCTTCATAAGGAATAGGGCTTGCACTAACAATGCCCTCAGGGTCTCCAAGTGAAGCCGCGCTCGGCATACCCAGAACAGAGGAAGTATTTTTCTTGGTCTGTTTCTTCAGTTGTCTGTATTTTTTCCTTCAAGCGATTACAAGGTAGTAACAAAGATTTTCGTAGAATAGAATAAAGAGATCCCTTATCATCACAAGTCTTTCAGGCACTGACCACTCTTCTGGTTTGTCCCGTCACATGCTTTTTCCCCTTGTTCTCACTCTCATCAGACGGGTTCTTATGTTTGTGTCCCTCTTGGTGCAGTCTCTGCTCTAACATTGTACAGCATGTTCCTGCTGAGAACTATCAGGTCTGACTTTCTACAAATAAAATACCATCTTGTCATTATTTTGTCACACTTCAGCTTCTACTAAATAACTAATTCACATCCATAAACCTCCTGGTTGCCATTACAGGCAGGCTGCCAAGCAGTTTAGATGCAATCTTGTATTATGTTGTTTTTATACAGGTTTCTCAAAACCCAATGTGAATAGACTTGGGATTTGTGACTTAAAGTAAGACATTTGCTTAATTTTATATTCAAAAGGTTACTATCCAGAGCTGGAAATGTGAATGTAACAATTTGGGGCTCCTATGCCAGCACAAACAAATTTCTCATGCAGCTTATATACAAATTCAAATGTCTTTTGTCTACGTGGAATAAGTTAAAATAAATAAGATCATCTTGCCTTTTGCATCTCCCTACCTATCTGTGTGCATCCCTTACATTAAAATTTCTGGCACAGGATGTGGGGCAGAGTGAGGGGAGTTGGTATTTTTTACAGCACCTAGCACAACAGGAGGGGAAAGCAAAAAACAGTGAAGTTGCCATTTGAGATCACAACGGGCATGTGCATCTTCCCTGTGGCCCATGGCAGGGCAAATGCACCGTTTCTGCCACACAGAAAACAAAGCCCTGGATGTTGATCAGATGGGTCAGGTGTAACACTGATAAGGCAGAGGGAAGAGGGGGGTCCAGGGTGGGAGCCAAGTGGCCTCTGGCTGGGTTGAAGGAACTAAAATGGTTTTGAGCATTGACAGCTGCAGAATGCAAACTGTGTTTTGGAACATTTTCTTTCAGTGGCCTCAGAAGTTTAAAAACCATCCTTCATGTTCTCCTACCCTCCTGTTTATGACTTCCATAACAACACTGTCCCATCAACCAAGAGAGAATGGCTCTAGCAAGATTTTTCTTCCACTTGTGTACTAACCAATTTATTGACTCATGGGTGCCTGTTCCATCCATCTAATGACACAAGTCCATAGGTCTTTGCAGATTTCATGCAATAAATGTGTCAGCCATTAACTTTCCTTCCTGTTGGGCTCTTGAGAAGATAAAAATCCTCTCTTTCTGCAGTAAATTTCTGCTATAAATCCACAGATGCAATTGCACACAATCTAATTTCTGGCTCCTGGGCCCACATTCATCCTTGTCCAACTATTCTTCTTGACTGAGTTGATTAGATTATAGACAAGGGCAGGTGCTCTAAATGCAAGGTCATGTAGCTTAAATTAAATCTAAAGGAGCTGCAGTAATACATATAATAGAACTTTGACATCTTTACTATTAAAAAGCTGGGGACAAGGTGCCCAACTGGCTACACTCTGGTATCATTTAGCCTTGAGAAGACTAAGGTGGCTTGGTCCTCCTTTGGAAATCCCTAGGGACTTGGTTCCTAGAAATGCTCATACCCTGCTCCCAAAAGTCAGGTCTCTGGAGCCACTTGATGTTACCATAGGTGCTGTGTAACCTCTGGGTGGCATGCTGTCCCCCTCACTGCCATTGAACAGCCAAGTAGAAGGAAACAGGAGGGACAGCAGAGCAAGCAGTAATGCTGCAGAAAGTCACAGTGCAGCTCACTGTACACTATGTCTGGCCTGCAGTGTACAGCACAGTGTAGGCTATCCCACTGGATGTGAAATGAACAAACTTGGACCAAAATCCAAATGGTTCTTTTGTACACAGAGGTCCTTGCCTACTGCAAAACAGGTTTAAACCTGTGATAGTCTAAAAGGCTTGTTAGCCTGGTGTACCATGCAGTTATTTTATGCTACAGACAAAGCAGCTTGCAATTTTCAGGCCATTGTCTTTTCTTTCTTCCTTTTAGAACAAATGGATGATGGAGTTACACAATATGTGACACACTCTGCTTATTTACCAGAAACAAAAAAGGCCCCTATTTCCCAACACACACAGAGAACTGAACAAGCTTCTGTGTTCAGAGTTCCTGGTCTCACCAGCCATCAGCCCAAAAACGTTTCCTCACAAGTGCTTCTCCAGCTCCTTCTCACTGCCTCATTTGCCTTCCATGCTGGCGTTTCTGCTTCTTCTCACCCCTCTGCATCTAGCTTTATCCGACCAAGCATTTTCACTTGGATCCCAATGATATTGTCCCTATTAACAAGAACTAGAATTGAAAAACTGAGATTCGTGGGAATTAGAATGAGAATGAAGTGATTTGGCAGAACTAGAACAGAGCTTCAGCTGAAAGCCAGGAGAACAGGGCAAGAGTGGTATGGAAAGGGTAGCTAAGCTGCAATTTTCTAATCTGATTTAGACAAAGAGCCAGGAGAAGCAACTCCTCAACCAGAACGAATGCTGAATGCTCACGCATTTCTTAAATGTACTGTCATCAGCTTACAGCTCAAAACCAGAACGGTTCTCAGTATTTAACTAGAAGCCACTAAAATTCTAGAGCTGCATGTAAAATTCTGCTTTCAACTAAGAACTCAGGCAGAACTAGAGCTGGTCCGATGTATGAGGAGTAGGATAAGAGCCATTAACTACCTTAGCTTCATTGCTAAAATAAACTGCATTAATGCTGGAGCCTCTACAGCCTTGCCAGCCACTCTGGCTCAGCCCTCACCCTTGTGGTGCGCACAGCCTATTTTGGACAACTATTGCCAGTATTTAACTGCACAAACTCCACTCACAGTGGTGTAGGGGGTGTGATCCAGCAGATGAATGAGAGCAACCTGAGACTTAAGTCCCAGGAGGAAGCCAGGACCTTGTCTTTTTGAATCCAAGAGCCCAAGGGCAGAGAAAGCTGCATGGCATCGTACAGTTTGGGAAAGTGGTGAGCTCTAGCAGACAGGCTGGAGTTAAAAACTGAGGCTCCTCTCTAGAGTATTTGAGCTGAAGCAGAAAACATTTAAGCATGTGTTACCATGGGAGATGGGATGCTGCAGCAGGGCCTCATGGAGGTCGGGGGAGCTGGTGTCCCTTGGCGGAACCCCCGGGAGGCTTGGGTCTCCCTGGAGCTGTTTGTGGGGAGGCAGAGAAGTAGCAGGCAGCAAGGCAGTGTCCTGGCACTTCTCTGGCCACTGGGACCTGTGCAAGTTCAGCAGGTACTACAAATGCACCAATGCCGGAGTGATGCTCTCCAAAGCAGAAGGGACGAGGGCAAACAGGGAATATGAGGGAGGGAAGAAAACATCAAAGACAAGGAACAGAGAAATGGAAAAGGAGAGGAATTGAGGAACAGTGGAGAAAAGCTCCAGAAAAAAAGGGAAATATCATATGAAAATTAACAAACAAGACAGGGGAAAACCTAACTTACAGGTGCCTTTTCTTCCCTTCCACCTGCATGTGTCTTTTGACTCCCACTGTGGGTCAAGATCAAGATTATAAAGTCACAAAAATTGCAGAGGAATGTGTCTGGGTTTTTCTACAAACTACAGTCAGTCCCATCAATAGAAGTCCTAATCAGTAGCCATAATTCCATTTGATGTAGGTGTAAAGATCAATCTGAATGAGATCCACAGTCAGTTCAAGGACACAGCACAACACACGCTGCCAAAAAAAGGAACATTCATCCCAAGTGATCCATGTAGAAGGTGGCTTTTACTTATTTTATTGTTATTATTATCACTACTGAATAAGACACTTATTCCATCTTGGGAACAGCTGGTGGCTGCTGATACATTACTTTATGCCACATCTCTGCTGCATCATCATGCCAGTTCCAACTCAGTCAGCTCAACTCTCACCATGTAGATGCAACTTAAACCAGCACCAAAGTCCTTTACCTAAACACACTCTGTATGCCTGTGCAGGTAGGCCCTGAATGGTCCTATTCAGATTTTGGGAATGCTTAATGTTCATCCAAAATATGCCATCTATCATACACCAAATGCATCTGTGTGACTTCCGGGAGTATTTCTTTGCAGGGGTTTGAGTGCTGGCATCCATGTGAATGCAGTATGGTAGAGATGCCTCTCCTTAGGACAGACTGGCTAATCATTATGTCTGCATAACACTCTGCTGATGGCTCTGCCTATAAAACCACCCTTCCTGGCGATTGCAGGTAAGCGTGGGGTGAGTGCATGGACCAGCAGAACTACTTAGAGCTGGGCTGGACTAGGTCCTGGGGAATTCATGTGGAAGCCCAGCTGAGTCCCAGAAGTCAGGGAACAAGGGAGGATTTGTGACCCTCAGGAGGGGTGCGGGCACCATTCTGCCAGAGCAGATGCTGCTGGGGTCAGGGCTTGGTGGCCACAGGAAGGGCAACTCTCAGCCTACAGAAAGGAGTGGTGGTTTGGGTGTGAAGAACAAGAACAGAGATTGTATTCAATAGCAAACAAACAAAAAACCCCTAGATAAGAAGAAAGGCAATACAGCTGTAAGTGCTCTGCCCTGCAACAGAAACACAGGGCAAGTCAAAACAACTTGGTGGGAAGGGGCTGAGGTCCCAGTCCCACCCAAGAGGTATGGTTAGGGAATGCACTCCTGAACCCTTGCTCACAGGATGTGAAAAGAAAACATGGCAACAACAGTGAAGAGGCAGGAAATCCAACCTGTAACAGCCCAGGAAAAAACCCTCAGTGTCTATGTTTGCAGTACAGGGAATAACTTAAAGCATAACCACCTAAACTGAGGAAAACAAGACAGACCAAATGGAGGCACACAGATGGTTTGTTGCTGCTTGTTTTTGACCCGCAGGAAGTTCAGACGTGCTTCTTTCCCTGCACACCTGGGGTGTCCAAGGACCAAAGGGCTGAGCTCCCCACACTCTCCATGTGCCACACAGGCTGTGTGTACCTGTGTGGGTCTGGACCATCCCCACCCCACCCCGACAGCCTCTGCCACTGATCTGGCAAAGGCACAAGATGAGTTTGCTCTCTCGCACAAAACTGTACCCCTCCTGTGGCAACAACTCCTTCCTTTGTTGCCCCCCAGCCCCCACCCATCCTGATTCAGGTTAAGGCTGGTGGGAAATGACAAATCCTTTGCACATAAATCTTAACACTGACTTGAGTTTGTTGAGAAACGGTGGTGATTTATGGGGGATTAGCAGATCAGAGCTGAGGAATGTAAAGAGGTTTAGGCTAACTAAGTGGAACGCTTAGAGCTGGGTCACAGAGAATTTGATGCAGGCTCAGGACTCTTAAATGGTGTGCAATAAAAAGTAGAAGAGAAAGAAGTGCATGCATTTCAAATGCCCCTTGTAGCATGGGAAGTTGTTTTCCTGTGTTACAATCTGGAGAAAAACTTTGGCAGCCTTCTGTGTATTCCAGGTTCCTGGTTTCTAAAGGCCAGCATAAAAAAACCACTAAAGGTACATTTCTTTAGGTGTGTTTTTATTGTTTGCAATTTTACTCTTCCAACAAATGGATAGTTAGTATGGTATAAAAGGTGGTGAAGTCAGAAGGCAGCAAGTCTCTGTGAGATGTTAAAGGCAATGCAGACAAAAAAAAAGGGTTAATAGGTCTTTTCTATGGGATAAGGAACTGAGCCAAAAACACCAACAAATAGGAAAAGTGTCTTTTTTTTCCCAGTCAAGAAAGGGAAAGCATGGAACAACCATCCTGTGCCTTGCTTTGATTTTTTTCCTACTTTGCTTTGTGGTTATTATGATTTTTATGGAGCACTGTGTTGTAAGTAAGCACATGACACTTCCTGAAGCTTAGAGCTTAATTTCAAATCCCCAGACTCATAAACCAGCAGCTCCTCACTGAGCTTGTCAACAGCTGCCTTCTGCTTTTGGCTCGGCCCAAAACTTCCAGGCACATCACTGGCCCCACGTATCACCTACACATCTCGCCCCACACAGAAGCAAAGTCCTGCCCTGCCCCTGTGCAAGACAGGAGAGAACAAGTGGGGAATATCAGACAGGCAATCAAACGCTGAGGTTCAGCAGGCTGGATGAATAATTACATATAGGCCAGCTTGAGTAAAATTATTTGGAATGACGCAAGTTGGTACAAAATAATATCCATGTCAGAAGCCCTGACAAAGCCAGTGGTCTCACTGCAATTACTCATGGGAATTACATTACGCAAAACAAGACCCTACTTATTGCAAAATATTTATATATTTTGCTCGCCTGTATTAAAATAATCTATTTATCCAAGTAAAGATGAATATTTGTTACATGTTTTGCAATAAAACCTCAGAGCACTGCCAGACAGTCCTCTTCCTGAATTACCATCTTTATTTTTTTCAAGAAGTCAAAATTTCCTTTAATTTTACCAACTGCAAGACAAGAAGAAGAGCAATTAATTTCAACCATATAAGCTTTTTTTATGTGGTTTTAGGGATTCTTTAGTGTTCGTGTGTTAGCAGATAAGCCATGCATCCACCCATCCACTTAATTACAGGCCTAGTAGCTCCAGTCAGTCTGTTTTTTAATTTAATTTGTTGGCCAGTTAGAATCTGAAGAAATCTTTGCCATAACACGCTTACCACCTGCAACTTCTACTGTCTTCACTATAAACTTCAAAAATGAACAGTTTTTTACCACTGTGAGACACTGTGAGGAGGTTTATTTTACAGCACTTCAATCTTCATCCCAGTTTGGTGGGCAAGAAATAGCACTTTTTTATCCTGAACTCCAAGCAGAGACAGATGCACAGAGAGTTAAACAGCTACCTTTCACTTCCATTAAATGCAATCAGTACTTTCAAAAGTGACCAGTTATTCTCACTTGACTTTGCCTCCTGACGCACAACACAAGACCCTTCGAGAAGACCTATTTCTTGAGACTGGGGTGTGAACAAGGAGCTCTGGACATTTCAGGCTGGACACCTTGCTTCTGATTTACACTTTTCTGAAAACAGGAAGTAGAGCCAAGACAGACACAGAAGACCCAAGCAGAAAAACCCACCTTCCTGAAGGAAGCCTTCCCTGCCTACCCAAGCTGGGCAGTGCTTCTCTTGCCAGTCGCTTGGATCATTAATTGCAAATAATCCAGTCAAACTTTACTGACTAGTGTATTTCCAGACATCCTTCAGTGACAAAGCAATGTGTACTTGCTTAATAATCTTGAAATTACTGTGGACTTTGAGCTTGAGCTCAGTATAATGGGGTAAGACATTCACCACTGAGATGTGAAGGTTAGTTGCTGCAGCACAATTATTTGTGGCAACTGAAAGTAAACAACCATGGGGATGCTGAAAAAGAAACAGATCTAATTAACACCTGGCTCCAGTGTTCACTTACTGGGTCACTGCAGGAAGCAGGGATCACTTGTCTGACCCTAAGGGGGGCAAACACAACCTTCTAAAATGCATTTCACTTTGAAAAAAAAAAAAAAAAAAAAAAGAGAAAGAAATTTAAAAAAAAATTAATTTTAGCACAAGTCATTGAAGAGCGATGGGGCTTCAATGTGGTGCCTTAAAGAAGCTAATGGACTCTCAGCCATGTTACCCCTTACAGAAAACTGCGTTTCCACCAGCACAAGGTGAATTTCTGCCATTTGACACCAGTGTCAGTAGAGTCACAACAAAGAGGACAAACTGGCCTCTGGCTCTCTGATTGCTGAAGACCCGTGCTTCAAGGCAGGTGCTAAGGCTTTTTTTCCCCTCTGCATAGAATACAAAATCCATATGGGGAAATTCATTTGGCTTAGCACTTCAGACCTGGAATCTGCACTGCCAGCAACACCTGTATAAACCTCAAAGCAGGCATCACTGAAGCTTGTGCTTGGCTTGTTGGGACAGGGAGCTGTGCAGGAAGGATTAAGCACAGAACTGGATTGGGCAAGCAGTAATGTAAACCTCAGTTTGACCGCAGAGTAGATGGGGTGGGAAGTGCTGCAAGCAGTATGACATGTCTCTGTAACAAACTGCAGCTGGTGTCACTGCCGGCACATGCAGATGGGCTTGGAGGGGGGACACTTATGCCCTCGTGGTGCCATACATCAACCAGAAACAACTTTGCTCTTAGGGTCTGGCTTTGGGGACAAGTAAATCCTTCATAAGGTTCAGATATGGCCCTGAGGGCACAGCAGCCCAGACTGAGAAAAAAGATGCTTTGCATTAGGGAAGGCGCAAGGTAATGATATTGTGAACACAGAGAGGGCAGTCTGAGCTCCAGCTCTGCTGCTGACATTGGCACATGATGTCAGCTTGTGGGGTGTGTTTCCACCACGACTGGCAGGAGACAAAGCCTGGCACCCTGGTGGCACGTGGGTTAAGTTTCCATTTGCCAGAAACACTTTCAGGCTCTCCCTACCATTGAGCATGTCAGGTTGTGGTATTTTCTCTTCTCATCCAGGCTGTGAAAGGCTCAGTGTTAATATCCCCAGACAGAGATAATTTTGAGGCACATCTAAGACAAACCCCATCCCCCACGGGTATTCACAAGCCTAACAGTTATGGATTACTTACGTAGGGTTCTGTAGGGCATATGTGGTGAGACACAGAAGAGGACTTTGACCAGTACCAGCCAAGCCCTACTGGTGTAGTGACCAGCCAAATTACTGCCCTACATGCTGGTTCTCTGCTAACAGATATAACTGTTGCAAGTCTTATTTGATCAGTATCTGGTGATACTCTTAGGTGGAAGTTTCTCTAGATACAGATAGTCCCAAATCAATCCCACGTTTACTCATCGGGGCAAGGACTATGGTAAAATGTGTGTTTGCACTGTTCTTAATGACTACAGCCCTGGCTCTGACTTGGGATCATGGTCCTACTGCAATGTAAATACAGAAGAGTAATGATTACCAGGAGAGGGGTTCTTGAAAGGCTCCATGTCTCACAGCAGAGATTTTTGACAGTCAGTGACTCAGTGTTCTGCCTTTCATAACCATAATGACTCACAGCCCCAGGACAGAGAACGAGTGCAAGACAGCAAGTACTATTGTTCCAAAACCCATCAAAATAAGCAAGGTCATTTTCAGCATTTAAAAGAAAACGACAAACCGATGCATGTGTGGTGGGCGGAAATGCACAGAAAAAAAAAACAAAAAGAGGGATGAGTGAATTTTCAGATAATAAAGTTCACAAGGAGATGGAAACTCAAATTTTACAACCACAAGCAAGACAGATCAGAAGCTTGACTTTGATACCATTTGCTCAGCTATAAATCAAGATCAACCCCATGTGGATTTATAATGGGGTAAGTCTGGCATACAGTAAGACAAGGGTCAGGCTCCGAGTGCTGAGTGCATCTGGGTACCTTCTGCATTGCCTGACTCTGTGAGGATGAGAGGGCCTATTTCTCACCACTGTGCAGCCTTAAAACTTACAACATATTAGAATAAATAAATTATCTCTGAATATGTAGGAAGGATGGTTTAGACACAGGAGGCTGTCTGCATCAGCTGTAACCCTTTCAGGGATATGATCTGAATGATCTGCAGCTCCTCTAATCAGATGTCAAGGGCAGGGGTTGAGATGGCTAATGCAATGAAGTTTTGAATTAGTAAGCTGGATCTTACAAAGCAGGAGAGCTATGCTGATTTCTGAACAAGGTGGACTGTGATTTTTTTTTTTTAATGTGTTTTTAAAATGGAAATCCACTTGGCTAAAGGGTCTGGTTTCTCAGAATTGCTGAGTATCTACCAAGAGGTCACTGGGTATTCCGTGCATCTGAAAATCAGACCAGTCAAAAGATGCCATCTGGGAGAAGAGTCTCTTTAGTGGGACTGATTCTGGGTTCTTGTCTGATGCGCAAGATTTCTGAACGCAGCTCCCACAAAAGAGTTTTATGCATGGGTGTTCCACACAAATGAGTCTCATCCCTCTCATTCACAGAGTTCCTGCACACCATTTGCTTTCTGTCTTTCACATGGTAATTTACAGCAGAAGGGGCAAATGATCCCTCTCGGCTGATTGACAACTGCACAACATTTCTATCCTTCTTAAGAGGACACATGATACTCTTTCCCTATCAAAGAAACATTTCTGCCAGTAGCACGCCCAGATCAGATTCCTAGATCACAGAAAAGCTGCTCCCTTGTGTTGGTGTCATGTGACCTGATCCTGCTGGCCCTGCTCAGGCAAAATGCCACTGGTGGGTACTCTGCAGTGCTGGGGCTCATCAGAGAAGAGAGTCCGCTTTGGAGAGAGGTGACAAATGCTGAGGAGTGAATGCTGGGTATATCTTTCCAGCCTGGCTGCAAGAGCAAGCACATCCCAGCATGCCCCAGAAGAATCTGTGATTCTGTGACGGGCAGCTCCCACCCAGCCCCCAGCCACGGCAGAAGGCTTGTTTCACCTCCTGTTTTCAAAGGGGGCACTGTGATATCTCAAAGAGAAGATCACAAAAAGTTGCACGGTCACTGATTAAGTATGATGCCTTTTAGTGTTCCCTCGTACTGCCAGTAGGACCACAAGCCCTGTGAACCACCCTTGGGAAGAGGAAATAGCACCTACAACCTTGGAGAAGAATAAGGGGCAAGTTCGACATTTGACTCCTGGTGGTAGGCACTACCTAGGCAAATATTTGTAAAAGATAGCTCTGGCTCTTTGAAGAAGGAAGGGAAGCAGAGGGGCAGGGACTTGCCCAAGGTCAGCCATGCAAGCTGCAGCAGATCCAGAGACCTTTGGGTCCCAACCCAGCCCCCACACTCCAGACAGCACAGTCTTTCACCAAGAACCAACAGCTTCACACCTTGCTTTGCCTGTCTTATGTTTTCTTTCTTCTCTATGCTTGGACCTTGCTTTGAAATCCTGGATGTTCTCCCACGTTCTCAGATTACATTCCTATTGACGTGAGTGGTGTTTATGGGTGCAGTTTCTTGGGTCACTGAGTCCAAAGCATCTGAGATCTAGGAATAACATCATCCTTCAAAACACTTAATCAACAAGTCTTTCCTGTCACCTATTGAAAATGCCATAAAGACTATAAAGGTTTTTTGCTACAAACAACCTGAAGTCCTTGAATCCCACCAAGGACTGGCATACAAAGAAGTATTTAATGAAAACCAGAAGTTGCTTCTCCATGACACGTGGAATATGTCACTGGGATTCCTGAGACATAGTATTCTCCCTGGAGTATAAGAAGTGGAATACATTAATACCCGGTATAATGTTGACTTAAGTTTCCCATAGATCAGAAGAGAGAATGAAGCTAACTAACATTTGGATGAAGAAGAAAGTAAGCCATACTTCTCCCATGGATAAGTTCTGGTCCCAGATCTAATATGACTTGACATGATGTTTGCTGAAAGCTGTGGGATTGCCATTGGCTTCTCTGGGCTTTGGACAGGCACATAGTTTGGAAGGACCAAAATGTCTCCAGCCTGTTACAGACATTTCAAAACCCCACCAGGGAGGTTTTACTTCTGGTTTTCAGTGTTTTCTTAGTGGAAACCAGGTGCCACAGTAACATTACAGAAACCTCATAAAATCCCACATCAAGCTTTGCTTATCTAAATATGAGAAACAGCTCCTGCTCTGCAATACTTTCTGATCTACATTTTACCTGTAGCCTGCAGATAATTTGCAAGAGTGTGCTCAGTCTGCACAACAGCCACCCACTCTCACCTGCCCACTCCCTGGTACGCAGGAGCAACCACCAGCAGAGGCAGAGAAGAAGGAGAGCTCCATTCTGCAGAGAGAAACTCCCAGAAACTGCTCTTTTACTACAAAAAAAATTGCTTAGCAGAACCCTCCTTGTCCCAGATTTTCCTTAGAGCCCTCTTTTTTTTCCAGATCTGATGTGCAGAACATCAACCATGTTGCACATCAGCTGATGATTGCACCTACGCTGCTCATATAGAGCCTCACATCATCCTTGGGATTCGACTGTATCCCAGGCATGTTCACTTTGTCTCCTGCTCATCCCAGGAGGCTCCTTGAGGGATGGAGCATCTCTGGCTGCTTGCTGGTCTCCTTTCCTGCCTGCCAGCAAGGAAGGGTTGTGATAACTTCTCTGCATGCTGTGTTTCCCTGCTCCAGAACCTGGCCAAGCAGCCAGGCACAGCTCCTGCACCCGTGCTGGTGCTGCCTGGAGCTGACAGGGGGTTTCCCACACACAGGGCACAGGCCCCAGCATGCTCCACTACCACAAACACAACAGTGGTAACAAAAAGCAGTAACAAGTAGATTTCTTCCCAAAACTTAGGCCAGATTTTGTCACTTCACATTTAGAGCTCCAAGTTGCAGACATCTATGATTTTTGTGACTGTATTTCACTTGAAATCAATAAAAACAATCAACATACTTCATGTTTCCAGGGTCAAAATTCAACACAGGGCAGTGGTTTGCTTTTTTGAAGCAAGAGGGTCCAGTGTTGGGATGGAAAAGCCTTGTGGAGTCAGAAAGCTCTGCAGCCCTTCCTCAAAGGTGTTAGCCTCTGAATTCGCTTGGAGAGGTTCATTAGTGAGATCGCTCCACTGGTAACCTCAATGGCTTCATCCAGGTCTGCCAGCAGCTAACAGGCACCACTTGGAAACCTGGATGGATGTTCTGCTGGTGGCCTGGTAGGGCCATCAGCTGTCTGGATGAACCATAAAGGCACTGCTGATAAGGCATGTGGTAGAATGGGTGGTCCAATACAAGCTAAATAGTAAGTAAGGAGATGATTATAAAAAGCAACTAGGATCCATTCAAACAAAATATGCTTTAATAAAGCCTGATTTTTATCTTCTAGTACCCAGAGCAAAGCTCAGAGTATTTAAGATGAGAGCTGAGGAGCATCTTTCCAAAGAACACAGCGAGACGGCTTAAATGACCTTTGGATATTTGAACAAGAGAACGGTGATTACAACAAGGAAGGTGATTTTACCTCTTCATATGGATTTGATAAGTACCATAAAACTGTATTCAAGTAAAATGTCAGCATTTTTAAAGGGCTTTTGAAAAATAAATTGTAGAGGTGGCAGAAAATACTAACACAAACAATATGAGAGTAAGGAGACATTCCTGCAATGAGAAGTACATGAGTCTTGGATTGCTCAATTTATCAGGAAGAAAATTGAGAGGCATTTCTCACTGGAGTGGGTAAGGATCCTTGCCAAGAAAAATGGGGGGTCAGCTGGCTATTATGCTCAGCAGGACATGACATGAAAAACTGGAAACCTCTGCTCAGATGACTGAAAAAGGAAACAAAACACATGAGATGCGCTTTACCCAGGTGTAAGTAACTGGTTTCAAAACAGAGGTAGAGAGGTGATTGCTCAGTGGTCTGCAACAAGTGACAGCCCAGACTATTTGAAAAAAAAGTTAGACAAGCTTTAAGTCCAATTAGCTGACCTTCACCTCAGAGGCCAATGTCAGGGATTGCTCCATGCAGTGACAGACGCTGCTGCAGTCTGCAGGATGCAAGGATAAGGCACAGAGGTGGGTCCAGATGGGCCCTCAGAAGAACAGACCCCATGTCTCAAACCCACAGCATCAGTCCTCCTGATCTTGCAAATGCAAATGGCAAAGCCTGGAAAGCAATTAGCACTGGGGCTTTTTTGTGTTTGGTGGGTTTTTTTGTGTGTGTTTGTTTGTTTGTTTGTTTTTAGTTTGGTTTTTTTGCTTTAATCCTTGAATAACAGTAATAAATACATTTTATATCAAGTATCTGAAGGTGTTGATTACCTGGCAAAGGGGCTGCATTACTCATGCTGTAGTGGAAAGGAAATCTCAGTAGCAAGGGCAGAAGGGGGGTTTTCTTCTGCCTGTGACGGGGAGAATAGGACCACAGGTTCTCCTCCAGTATACCCTGTACTGCTCTTCTGGATTGCTTCTAGCACAGTCTCACATTAATGAACCTCTGAAGCAATTGCTGGGCAGAAATCAGATCATGAATGTAAATGGGGCTGTAAGTGTGACCTGAGGGGTACAACAGGATTTTGGAGACCCTTCAGTGGAGAAAAACTGATACCTAAGTTGATTTCTGAGCTGGCACCCTGCATGTCAGAATACTGAGAGTTACAACCCAAGGGCAAAAGCAGCAATGACAATAGCTTGAGGAGTTTATCCACCATGTAAGCTAGGATTTTGCTGTGTGCTCCTGGAAATAACTTCATACAACCAAGCTGGGAGATGCCCAAGCTCTCAAACAAGAACTGTTTGCCATTTTTACTATGAAAAAAGCTCCCCTCATGAAAAATCCAGTGCAGGCCGATAAAATATCTGAAACATCTAGGCTGAGATCAATTCTTCCTGCCAGCAAGGAAACCCCTGTTTGCCTGAAGCTGATGCCAACAGGCAGTCTATGTTCTGCTGTGGGGGTTTAGAAGGAAAACAGCTAAAGAAGTATCTAAAGGTTGATAGGATTGAGAGTTCACAAACTTGAACAAATAACACCCTTTTTTCTTCTCCCAAGCTGTTGGTGAAGACAGAAACTGCCTTCTCCCTCATAAACAGCAATTTTGAGGCTCCAGGCCCACACTGCCAACACGCAAGTTATCAACTAGGTCCTCCAGCAAAGGATGTCTCTTCCCCTGTCCTCCTCCACCTGAGGCGCTTGGGAGCTGGGCAGAGCTCAGCACTGACCCTCCACCTTTCTTCTTCAGAAGTGGGCTGTTTGGGGCTGAGAAGACAATTTGGGGTCACTGCCCAGTCCTCACTGGTTACAGCAGGCCATCCAGTCTGAACCCGTGCAGGAACAAGACTAATGTCTGAAGGACAAGTTAGTCCTGCTATCCACAAGAAAACAATTATTTCCTTCAAAGCTGATCACATATGCATGCAGGTTACATCAAGGAGTGGCAACATTCATCAAAATTCATGTAACTAGCTTGGATAAACATGGCCATCCTGAACCCTACTAAAATCCCTGTATGTCCTATGCAGCAGAACCTCACTGTTCACATTTCTGCCAGCCTGTCCCAGCAGAGCAGGGTCTACTCTAGTTAAATTGTCTGGTAAAATTAAAGACATTTCCTTCATGCTCCTAAAAATTCTGCCTCCAGCATGTGTTGATCCCCAGTGTGGCTGCTACCCCTATCCCAGGCATTAAATGACCATATTTACTTTGGTTCCCCTTTCCTCAGCTGTTGGACTTTGATTCCTTATGTCTGGTCCAGAACTGAATCACTGCTGGATCCTTTCTCCTCTGTGAAGCCAGACCCAGCTGGTGTTTAGAGGGATGCACAAATTTTGCTGTGGTAACTCACAAGAAACCCAATTCAGAGAGGGAACCTGTCAATATCAACCACAGGCAATATTGCAGTCTAGGATTGTGTGCATTGTCATTACATGAGCCATCTGCAGATGGAGATTGGCTTCTTGCTCTCAAAGCCCTGAAAGGGAACATATGACTGAATGACCGCAGAAGAGGACTTCAGATTCAATTTTTTCTTTTCCTTCAATCTAGAGGGACTTTGATCCAGATTTAGCTGGGCTCATTTGCACTGGGACTTTGCCTAGACTAGATGACATTGGTGCTGGTGGTTTTTACTTGGCCTCTTCCTCAAGATCCTTTCACAACTGCCACGGACATAAAGAAGTGGCAGATTTAGTGGGTGGTCTTTAGGAGATTTCCTTTTTTCTTAACAGATCACATCAGTGATGTGGTCCTGTTCGTATCTTCCCTGTTTGCCTCCAGTTCCTCAACACCACCTGTTAGATTTAAGAAGCAAGATGGCAGCTGCGGTGCTACCAGGTAAACAGGAGATGGAAGACCACAGAGTGGTCTGGTGCATCTCCCCAGTCAAAGTTCCTCTCCACAGACTCTTCCTTGCCAAGTGACTCTGTGTGAGGAGATTCCTGTCACGCTAGGGCTATGGAAACTCTCCTCTTCTCACTAGGGCTGTCTCCAGGCTGACCTGTACAGTTTACTTATGTCTAGATCTCAGCAAAAAAAAAGCAACCCTTTCAACCCTTCCACTTGTGTCTTCAACAAACTGAAACCACGTATGGAATGGGCTACAGGTGGGTGCTAGAGAGAGACAAGTGTGGCCACAGCACAGTTACTGTTCAAATGTAAGCACTTGGCTCTTTCTTATTTCACCTTCAACAGTAGCACCAGTATTCCCCAAAGCAGAACTGGTAAAACTCATGTCCTTCCAGCATCAACCTTGACCAAGATGTCTCTGTATTATCCACTATTTCTGGCAAACAGACATGTGCCCCTCTGGCTGGAGCAGAGACAAGGACTGTTGTGTGAGGAAAGGAATAAGAACCTACTTGCACAGTGCCTTCTTTACCAGAGGAATTTGGGATTTTGGAGGAGCACAAGGTGAAGGGCCTCTTGCTCAGGACAGTGCACCAGCATGAGGCAATGAGCCAGTCAGTGCAATCCATATGTTTTCATGTCTGAATGGCTCCTGTCCTTGGCCCAGGGGTATGAGCTCAGTCCTTCATCTTGTTTTGTGCTGATGGTCACGGCAGGCAGCTGTAATACAGAGCCTGGACTGAACAGTCCGAAGTGGATGGACAGGATGGTAACTGCTCCTCAGGTGCCAGCATGTCTCCACCACATTAGCTTATTAGCCTGCTAGGCTTGTGATATCCCTTTGACCAATCAGACAGTTGGTATAAATGAACTATTACCTCAGAAAGTTTAGAAATAAACCTTTTCACATTAGGTTCTCCCTAATACGGTTTCTTACACTTTCTTCTGAAGCAGCTTAAGTTGGTGCTTCACTGTTGTTCCCTAATCTGTGTCAACATCACAAAGTGGGAGAGTCCAAGTATTCATGCAGATGGCAAGAGACTACCCAAAAAAAGGGTGATGCTAAGGAACTACAGTCCCTTCTCACCTTCACACTGCCATTTCAGTGTCTGTTGCCTCTTGACTGCTGTCACCTCACTTCTGTCCTGAGGGATTAGTAGAGGACCTAATGGAGGACTCAAGGTTAACATGATCATCTGAGTGTGTAGGATGAGGCACCCACCCAGGCACCCTTAGATCAAAGAGCAACCTCACATTTATTGTGCTTCCCTGGATCACTGGCTGCTGGAACACTCTGTTCGTCCTGCAGGGTGGAAGAACACACCAGCCTCAAGTCATATTCCAAGCATTCCACCACTTAAATAGTTTTAAAAGCAAATAATAACAGCTAAGCACCAAGAACCAGACCCTCTGTGATGATTTAGCTGAAGGAATACCAGACATGTAACAGGATCTCTTAACTGCAGTCTGCAAAAACATTGGCACTGTATGCTCAGATCTTCAGTTCATGTTCTCAGATTGCCACAATATAATACACTCCATTTTTTTCAGTACTGCAGAGATAAACCCTGTTTGTGAGAGTTCTTATTACTGTTTAGCTTTGCACAATGGTGGTGAAGCCAAGTGGGAGTGCCTAGGGCTGCAGGCAGTCTTAATTTCTTGAGCCAAACCTGAACTCCATGAAATTAAACTTGGAGCGGCACTGTTTATGTAGGACAGCATGTGGTCCTTCTGCTCTGGTGTGTGAGGTAAGCATCAAGACTTCTCAGCTCTGTAGAGGGGAAATAGGAAATACTTTAATTGCATGCATATTTACTTTCATTTCCTTTATTTTTTGGATTATTATGTGTAGCCACAAATTTTTGCATTTGTTACAACCAGCTGCTTCTAGCAGAGACCTAGGCTTTCAATGTTTTCCAAAAATTTCTTGAAGTATTTTGGTTTTCTAATGGTTTTCTCTCCCTGCAGGTGAAATTTAAGCACATACCTGCAGTGGCTTCACATGGTCTCAGAACTGCATCTTACCCTCCCTCTGTCCATGTCTCAGTCAGCCCCACAACTGTAAGACTAGCACAAATACCCTGTGATCAACACAGCTAATTACCTTTGGTGAAACCGGGATCAATATCTGTCCTTCATATGCACTTTCCACTCCCTGTTGAAAAGTTCTTTATGGCCTGCCAGGGTCTCTTCTCTGGTGGGCTGGCTTTAAAATGTCTCTCTTTGGTAGTAAACTGCCTTTTCCACTCTTTCCTGTGGTAATATCTAGATTTCGTAGGCCACCTTCATAGGTGGTCTAATTTAGGCCAGATGCACACACTTGTTAACATGTCCACGATGATATATAAAAGTTCTACATTTCGAAACACCTAATAGGGTATTTGAATAGTAAAATTTAAAAGAAAAAAGAAAAAAAGTAAAATGAAGCTTTGTCTCTAAATCTATGCAATGTCAGTAAAATAACTCAGGAAAAGGTAGTTTTGCTGGCTGTGAAAACCAGCACCAGGTTTCAGGTACTACAAACTAGTTGGAAGTAACTCTGATAGTAGATCACCTCAATCACAAATGCCCAGCTAAGTGCTGTACAAGCTCAAAGAAGCTTTGAGATCCAGGCTCAACAAATCACTCCGGGTTTAGTTGCCATATTTACAGAATAACATCTTAGGAAACTCAGGGAAACAGTGATGCATTTCTTTCAATCCCGTTTGAATCGTTCCAGTTTTAATCCTAATAGTCATTTTCAGACAAGCAGTTGCTGATAACAAGAAAATACATACTGCTGTTGCAAAAAGTACTCAGCAGTGCTGCTGAGCATGCACCTTTTGGGACAATGGACCAAATCTGGCCTCATCATTGTGAAGGAAAGAGTTCGTGAATGCTGGCTAGTAAGCTCATCTCTGTGTACCAGTGACAATAGGTACAAGACCAAACTGACTGCAAATTGCAGCAGGACTTGGTTTTCACCTGTATTGGTGTAAATTTGGAGTATCACTGCAATTCCTTTGGTGCAAACCAGACTGACTGCTCTGAATGGGATTAGGTTCTGTGGGGTTTAAATGATTATGGATTGGCCCACACAAAATCAAAAATATTGAAAATATCTGTAAATGTTTATTTGTTTTGTCAAAATATCCCCACTGTGTATTAAGCAGATAAATGCTTATTCTGTAGTATTTGCAGGGCGTGAGAACGCAGGAGGGTCTCTGCACCCCCCTTCACATTAATTTGTGACATTTGGTTTTCTACCTCAGAGATATTTCCCACTCATCTGATTTAGCAGACTGGACTTATTTGCTGTGCTGTGCCACATGATTCATCTCCATTTCTTACTCATCAGATGTACCAGTTGTCCTCTGGCAACCTGCTAAAGAAGAAATGCTCAAGTAAGAGAGCTGACCATGCTGCATGGAACTCTCCTGATCCATACACTCATCAGATGTGATGGAGAACCACTGCAGCAAACTTTCAGAGACATCCATCTAGTTTTCGAAGGACTACTCGGTATGGCAGAACTATCCTACCTGGTGCACAGGAGTTCACACAGCTGTTCAAGAAATGCACAAAATTCATTAAGTAGTAAATACTTCCCAAGCCCCCAACACACACATATGGGAGGTCAAAGCTGATGTCCTGTGATACCAGAACTAAGATATTCCCCTAAACTGTCTTGAAATCTTGGTAAATTTGTTGCCGTTTATAACATGAAGGTTATGGTGAATGTATTTTCAAGGAGCCAGGAGAAGGGCAGAACACGGGGTCCCAGCCCACTTCAATATTTTAATGATTTCCCCTTAAAGGACATAGAGACTGAAAAGAAAAATCTAGGTAAGAATATCCCAGGGTTTGCAATACTTGAAATTCCTGAAAACTTTGCCAATTATTTCTTTCCTCCTAAGTCAGGAAATAAATCAGCAGCCTTAAACTCACTCTTTCTTACCTTACCCTGCCTCAAATAGGATAGTCTAAACCCCAAAAAAACCAAAACAAGTAACTGGTTTACTAGTAGACCTTTTGGTTTTTTTCTTGCCAGTGCTCCACCAGTATTTCTGGGGAGCTAGAAACAAAACTAGAATAAAGCCATGAACTTACTTCAGGTTTCTAAGCTAAACAAAACAAAAGGATGAAAACATCACCTGGCTGGCTACTCAGCAGGGACTCTGAGCAAACCTCCACGAGCTCTCAGGATATTCTTTTCTCTTAAAGTGGTCTTGAGCTGCCATAGATTAGAGTAGCACTATCTTAATTTACCCCAGATGGAGATCTTCCTTCTCCCCCACAACCCTTTCTCCCTTCTCTTCACCACAAATTTTAAATAAGTCCAGACTCTGAGAGCCTTTGGCACCATTCGTGTAAGTCTGCAAAATTTACAATATTCAGAAGCCGCAGTAAATAGAGGCTGAAGATAGTGACATTCACTGGTGATCCAGCAAGGCTATGCAAAATAGCAGGAACCTTATGACAAAACCATGTGAGCACAAGCAGATGACTGTAACAGCACTGCATCCCTATAGTATCTATGATTCGTTAAACACCCGGTTGCCCAGATGGCTCACAGAACCAAAAATACTCAAAAATACATTTTCAGGATTTTCAACCTAACAATGAATTTTCCACATGTCACATTCAATTGTACTAATAATATACATATATTTTATTTTTCCCTTCCTGCTTCCAGCTCCTTGTAATTTACTGTACATATGGTAAACACTGGCTTTTTAACCAACTATCTTTGTCAAATTAAGTTTGATATTGCTCCCTGAACTTCAGTGATTTTGCTCTCTGTGAGCTGAGATGGTGTAGGAAGGTAGTAAAATAATATGAATATTTTCTACCCTTTCAGTTCCCCAACTTCCATAATCCTACAATTATTCAAACTACATTACCAAAATGCTACTATGCCTCATGTCCTCCTAAAGACTGAGTATACGCCTGAAGTCCAACCTTTCTTGTGATGGACCTTTTCACACCTTTCAGCACAGGGCTGTGAATTTAAGCAAGATATGTGGACTGTATGCTCGTCTAAGAGATTCCTAGAAAGCATCTGAATGGCTTATGCATGGCACTTTGACTCACAGGCTCAAACAATGGGAAAAACAGCACAGTATATTGTTGAAAAAGAATTAAATTCAAGAAACAACAAATTTCAAATCAAATTTCAAACCAGGGAAACATCATCAGACAGGATCCCATGAGACTTTTCTTTACCTTCTGTTATTTAATGTTTTTACTATGACATGGAAAGAAAAGTTAGTTAACATAGTTGATAGCATATA
>JAWWEU010000001.1:38449388-38462537 GCA_035583155.1 Acropternis orthonyx | reverse complement strand
ATAGCAACCCATCAAGACAGCACATGACTGACAGAGTAAATATCTAACAACAAAGATTATTGGTTTTATATACAAGCAGGAGAATGCTATGAAAAATAATAACTAAGGCCACATGTGGGTAAATAAAAACTTGCAGCCAAAAGCAAATGAAGCCAAAGTGATTGAATGAACACAAATGTGCTGAGTACCTCATGCAGGAATGGAAACAATGAAGGATTCACTATTCTCGTGGACAAACCTACAGCGTGATCCAATCTCTAGAAATTCATATCTGACAGACTTGGAGTAGAAAGATGAATTTTAATAGTGAAAGGGTTAATCACTAGAACAGGTCACTAATTACTACGGAGAATTCTCTACCAAAGGAAAATTTAAAATCAGGGCTCATGTTTTTCTATAGAAGTCATGCCTTAGTTCTGGTTCATTCATGGAAGTCACAGATTTAAAGATTCTGGATTTAGTGGGTGACTAGAACTTGTAATAAGCCCTGTGTTATGCAAGAGATCAGACACTTGATATAACTTCTAAGCTTTGCAGACTCTTAACTGAGAAAACCAGCAGATGACTATTCTCCAGTTATGTGATTGGGTTTGTAAATACATCCTGAATCGCAGTTAACTCCCAGGGTAAGACTTGGCTGATAAGTAATAAATCTCTTCCTTCTCAAAGCCCTTAAAAGCATGAAGTTAGAAATTCAAAAGTCTCAAAATCACAAAATGCTGGTTTCAGGTAACCTGATCATGGCTTAGTGTTTGATGTAAGGTAGTGAGCAAGTAAGATAGTCAGCATACTGTGAGCAAGACAGCAGAAAGTGGAAAGAGAGGTTTATTGCAGGCTTGGAGTGCAAAGCTGATTCAATATAGGTCAGTAAGGTCTTTCTCCTAGGACAGATTGTACAAAAGTGCTTTCTACTCCAGCCACGGGAAGGAATGAGGAAGAGTTTTCAAAGGAACATTATCATCTCTGGCACACAAGACTGTTGCCCAGGAAAGTTGTGCTGTTTCCAGCTGTTGAGGTTTCCAAGATCCAACTGGATAAAGCCCCAAGTAACCTGGTCTTATCTGAGGGTTGACTGTGCCTTTGAACAATCTAGGTTCTCTGGACCGCTGATGAAAAACAAGAAGTACATTGAGAAGGTGATCAATCCCATCTGCTTTAGGCATCCTTTTTGGCATTACTTGTCTTAGAGCACACCAACCCCACAATGTGCTATTGTTTTAATCTAATCTTGAACATTACACGCAAAAGTTTTTGTACAAATGCATTTTCCTCACTTCCTATCCATATTTTCTTGTCCAAGAACCAGCCTCACATTGACAGAACAATTTCCTATAATTCAGCAATCAGTCAAATCAGTCAAATAGCAGTTGACATTTGCAACTTTCTTCCTTTTCACTTTCAGCAGATGGGAATAAATCGCTGAGCACATGAAAATCGATCCAGGCATCTTATAAAGGAGGTATGAAAAAGGGAAACTGTTCAACAAAAGGCAAGCATTTGGGGAAATATCCATTTCTGTAGTTAAGCCAAAGCCCACACTCAAAAGCAGCAAGGTACAAGAAATAATCCTTCAGCAAAACAAAATGGAAAAGGACCCCTTTGGTAGGATTCTTTGTCTCATGAGGGGCCTTCATGCAGAGACTGCCTAGAGCTGCAGATGCATCCGAGTCATGTGTAGCACCAGCTTGACACTGGCATAGGGCAGGGTTCAGGCATGGCAGTGCTATCTAGTCCACTAGCACAGCTAGGCACCATGCAGATCCCCCAGCCAGGGCTGGGCTGGGTGTGCTGAGTGGACACACTGCCAAAGCCTTCGCTAGCTCATTTCAGAGCACAGACATGCCCTGTGCATTCAGTCCTGGCCCTAGCAGACAGAAAAAACACTGACAGCAGTTCCATGGCCCTCCGCCAAGCGTTATATCATTCAATTCTTTTTAATAGGAAATGTATATCTTTCTTCATTTACTTGCTGGCATCCATGCATTTAGAGCTACTCACTTTGACTGCAAGATTCACCTTCCACTTTAAAAATCAGACATTCTCTTAAAGGACAACAGTTGAGAGTAACGCAAAATCACTTGTCTCAAGAAGCCAAAGCTTTAAAATAGTAGATACTCAAGAATAACCAGCAGTTTGAGCTCTCTCTGCTAGGCAGCCACTGGTGTCAATGTGGAGAAGGCATGAAGAGAAGTGGGTCCACAGTCCTAAACCCAGGCATGGGCTCATGTGTGAACAGCAATTTTCCTGTCCTCTTTTACCTCCTGAGCTACTTATACATTGAACCTGTTTTGACTTTAAACATTTCTTAAAATCTTGCATGCTATCAGCCTCCCATTGGAAATGGCACTGCTTATTTTCTAACCTATCATGTGCATGTCTAAGTAGTAGAAACACATACATGCATTTATGAAAGAGAAAGAGAGAAATGAAATTTCCCTCCTGCCTGGTTGGTTGAGACTAGTTTTTCATGATTAGCAAAAAAAGGTCTTGATAAACAGCAAAATGCAGCAATCAGGACTCTGTTAATCTGCATGCTGAAAGTGGCACACAAAGCTATAAATACAGAACGGGAAAAAACAGTGATCTCAGCAAGGTAACTGCCAGCAGGTGAACTAATGAAGCAGACACAATATTAACGTCACTTCTGTGGTCCTGTCTGAGAGCTGGTAGAAATAAGAAAAGCCGTTATCAGATTAACATCATCTCAGTCCTTGCATGCACACTTCTAGGGGAGAGCAAGCCAGAAGGGTTGGCCAAGCTTAAGGGCTATTTGTTCTGGAGTCTTCTTGGCGTTTAGACAAACTACTTTTTAAATTATGGGGGTTAAAAGTGGGTGATTCTGTGCACACGGCTCTGAGGAGCCTTGCAATGATGTGCCTACACTCCACTTGAAATGCACTCAACCGGCAGCATTAGGCACGGCATAAAGATTTTATTGCACAAACACCTGATGCCATGTATCACACATGGCAAAGCAATGCTTCGATCCAGAGTCTCTAAATCTGTGGAAACTCTTGGTTAAGGCAATAAACAAGAGCAACCTTATGAGGAACTGCTGAGGGAGCTGGGAATGTTTAGCCTGGAGAAAAAGGAGGCTCAGGGGAGACCTTCTCACTCTCTACATTCACCTGAAAGGAGGCTGTAGTCAGGCGGGGGTCAGTCTCTTTTCCCAGCTAACAAGTGATAGGACAAGAGGAAATGGCCTCAACCTGCAGCAGGGGAGGTTTAGATTAGAAAATAGGGAATATTTCTTCACTGAAAAGGTGAGAACTGCCATGCTTTGAACACTTCCAGGAAGGTGTGAGGTTGTGGCACTTGGGGACACAGTTTAGTGGTGAACATGGCAGTGGCTAATGGTTGGACTTGATGATTTCAAGGTGTTTTTCAACCTTAATGATTCTATGATCCTATGATAAACAAATTGCAGAAGGCACACTAAAAGGGCCCAATTCCAGTCCATGTCCCTCAGTTCCTGACATGCATTTTGTGCACCTTCTGTCCAAAAAGAAAATCTCTAGCACAGTTGGAAGAGGTAATATAAACATCAAATATTCCTTACAGACCCTTTTCTGTTAAGTTAAATCTTTGTTTCTGTAAGTTCAACTTCACAGGACTAAAACAAAGAAAAACATACAATTAATGAACTTTCAACACCTTTAATAATCATGTAAATGAAGTTTTCATGAGCTAAATATATCATGAGTTTAAGGTTTGCTATGTCTCAACTTGTCAGTCAAAGATATGTCAGTGGTCATTGAAGAAGACTCAGAATTTATCTTTTCCTGTCATATAAAATTCCCTTTTTCTATCCTGCCTGCTTAACCAACCTCATTTTTGGTCCAGGATTCAGTATTGACTAATCTGCATTTCTGTGGATAATTCCTTGGGGTGGGTGGCAGAGGAATTTCCCAACATGGGGGAAGGTGTGAATCAGTTTTGTGGCAGGTTGATCTTATTTCTATGACCATCTCTTGCTGGCAGCCTGAGGGAGGGTTTGGAGCAAGAGAAGCACCCTTAGGAGATGGATTAGTGTGGCCAAGCACAGCAAAGGTGCTCAAAGATGCACAATCAACTTATCACGATCACTGCCACTGATTTTGTGTGTGTGTGCATGTGTATTGACATCTATGGGCCATGTAATACATCCACACTGTTGGTTAAAAGGATCATTGCCACCTAGTCAAATATTTCATAATTTCTTTATGGTCTGCTTAGCCTTGGATCGGCTGAGACATCAAAACGTACCAGTTAAGTGCTGTCTAATAGATTGCAGACCTCTGTGAAAAGCCACTATCAGTGTTTCAGCAGCACATGGTACATGTGTCAGAGAAGTGCACTGTCAGCAGGATAGCGTCTGGGCATCTATCCACATTTTCCTTAGTTTTAAAAGAGCCTGTAGACTCTTAGAGGCCTTGATCAAAATAGAATGAATAAAAATTAGGTTACGCATTGTAGGTCCCAGTGCAGCTTCTTTCATTGTGCATAAAATGGTCTGTATGTCCATTTGCGGGCACAGAGACTGAATCTGAGCACTTCTTGGGCACTTGGTGGGAATTCATCCACACAGTCTGTACTCTGCTGCCAAGAGCAAACTGCACCTCCCGTGGCAAGCTTCAAGGAAAGGATTTGCAAAGCTATAAAACTAACAAGTAAAAAATAAAATACACCTCCAAAGCACAAAATTCTGCCCACATATCCAGATTGCTTTTCACTTTTGATTCCTGGTCTCTTCACTCTCCTGCAGCCTCCTTGTGTGGAGGTATGGGTACAGTCTGCCTGCTGCTACATTTTGAGTGTGTTAAGAGCCAATGTGTTTACACAAGATATAAAAAGTACTGGATGCAGGAGGAGAAGAGGCAGGAAGTAGAACAAGAAGGAGGCTGAGGAGACGAAAAGTAAGGTTAGAGACATTCTAGATACCTGGCACTGGGTGCTTCTTCCCAGCACTGGGAATTTGATCAGTCAACAGCTGCCAAAACCATGCTATCAGCACTAGTGAGGGACAAGGCATGATGGATGGGGGGCTGTGCGGGGAGCAGAAAAGGGACCTTGAAACATTCCTTTTGCATCTGAAGTTCTTCAGAATCCCTGAAAATTCTTTCACTGATTTCCTTGACCTTTGGATTGGGACGTCCATCCACTGAGGAGCATTAGCAGGGTCAAAGTTGGAACAAAGGCTGCAAAATTTCTCATTAAGCTCAGTTTCATAAATTTCTGTACCAGACTGGACCCCCCAGCTCTATCAGGACTAGCTGAGCTTCTCAAAATGGCCCAGGTATTCAGGCAAGTGGTAATGAGTCAGGGATCACTAGGGACCAGAAAGGTTGATCACCATTACAAATCCTGCACTCTAGCTGGGCATAGAAACTGGTTCCAGCTAGCCTTGGTGAGTTAGGAGGTAATCAGACCTTAAATCTCTTGCTTCTTGTTCCTGTATCTTGCATCTGGAATCTCTCTCGTGTTTGTTCTTACAGGGTCAGCACGTCTGCCTGTACTCCAGCCTGGGAAGGAGGCACCTCCACCCCATCCTGCTGTGGTAACTTGGTCTCTGATTTGCTGCTGAGTCTGTCAAATGTCTAAGTAGTGAGCCTCTGGTGAAAATCCAAACAATTGACCTGACTGCTTCCTCCACTGTGCTCCCTTGCTGCTACTGGTGGCTTCCCTCCTGCTCTGTGACACATGCCAAGCATGGACTGGATGTGTGACCTCTCTGGTGTCTCAGCATGGGGCCAGGGACAAGCTGGGAGCATGCCATCTTTCAGGGCACCACATGCAGTGATCCTTGCTTAGAGGCATCCTCCAAGTCCCAGCACTGTGACCTTCCCTTGATTCCCAGTTTGGAGGAGCAATTCACACAGGGACCAGGGGCAGGGTCCATTAGCCACTGCACAGGACACTTCATAACCCCTTTGGTAGCTTCTGAGGTGTACAGACTCCTTGGCAGCTGCATGGAGGAACAGAAGCAGAAGGAAGGATCTGCAAATGGCTCAAAGTGATATATTGCAGTCAAAACTGAAGAGATTACTAGACTGTTTCATGAGGCAGACCATTCTCAAAGAACACTTGGGATAAGGGCTTTGGAGAAGCTCAGCATATTGTTGAAGTTCAGACAATAAATGCAGTTTTCAAAGCTTTCCAATTAAGTTGAAAGCACGGGAGCAGACAGAATTCTTTGAACTCTGCAGGACTTATGTTTAATTTTCACCAGTAGGTCTCCAGACCCTTCGGGGCATTTATCCCCACTCACAGATGAGGAAATTGAGGCAGGGACAGAGGCAGGGTAGAGCCACCCTGCAGGCTGGTGAGGACAAGAAGGGAAAGCAGTGGTTTTCTGTTAGGACACATGATAGCAAAAATAGGCAAGCCTAAACTGTCCTGCCCTAATGGGGAAGCACCTTCTGGGGCTTTAGCACTAAGATTAAATAGATCCTCCTTGCTCATTGCATCCCAGCACAGAAAGGAAGTACTCCTTTTGTAAGGCCATTAGCTCCAGAGTCTGCATCAATAAAATGTAGCAGAGTTGCTAGCAGGAACAGCATGAGCTGCCCAGGCTCCCAGAGGCATTAGGACTCAAGGTGCTACTAAAATGAAATTACCCATCAGGGTATGGTGACAGTCACACATAATGATTCGCAAATGTCCCTGGCTGCCACCACACAGTCTCTGCCCTGTCTCACTTCTTTACTCTTCCATCCTTCACCTGGTTTTCTCCTCACTTCTCCATCTGTGGGGTCCCACCAGTGCCCCCTCCTCAGCCTTACCATTACTTGGGCACACACTCCCCATTCTGTCCCTGTTGGGTGTTACCACCCCCGGATACCCAGCCCACAGCTTGACCTCCCTAGCGCTATCCCTTCCCAGTAGCAGAGTACTAGGCACACTGACTCACCATGTCACTGCGTGGCACTCTTTGCATGGGCACTGGGACCTGCAACCCATCCCTTAGAGGGATACAAAACAGAACATTATGTGAAAACCACAGAGAAGAAATCAAGAGGTATTTTTCCCACTGCCTTCTGCAGGGCAGGGCTAGGCCTGTCAAATTTAAGCTGTTTTAACTCTGTTTTCTTGGAATGTTGCTTTTCAGGCAATTCTATATTCTGGCTGTAAACCTATGGCAACAGATCTGGAAAGATGACTGGGGTATGTGCTCCTGCAGAGAACAGCAGTGCCAGGAATCCCTCCATCTTGAAGAGTTTATTCCTGTTTCCATCTGAAAGAGAGAGTGCCACTTGTTCTTTTTCAGTAAAAGATGCTCAGGGGTAAGCTATCCTTTCCTGACAGTGCACTCGCCTTTGTCCTCCACACTCCCTCTCACCCCTGCCAAACTGGATGAACTGGATGCCTTCCCAAGATACATCCCAAATTTAAAGCACTGTACTGCTGATGTGGTCTAATTCACGTCTCCCTTCAACTCCTCCGTGTACAGTGACACAAACTCTTGTTGACTCCCAGGAGGACAGGCATCATGTGCTGACCTGTGGTGCCACACAGCCCAGGAAGGCAGGCTGTGTGCCACCAGGAGCAGCTGGACAGAGCCAGGTGGACGTTTCTCTCCCAAGGATGAGCCAGCAGCAGAGTTGGAGGCAGTGCTTCCCAGCCTGCAGGCTTGTGCATTCTCCATGGGTACCCATTCAGGCTATCAATCATGTTCCTTTTCTATACTCACAGTTTCCAACAGGATCACAAGTGGTTTAGGACACAGTGTCATTGTAAGATGAGATCTGGAAATTATTGTAACAGCAAGAGCAGCTCATATACTTTCAGTATGGGTTTGGTGCCCTTGACTGCAAAAACATGGTTGGTTTACATTGATGTAGGAGACAATTGACTCAAGCTTAAATAGGGAGATCAAGTGGCCAAAGATAAGCTGCTTCACAGCATCTGCCTCTCCTCCCACCAGGGACTGGTGAGGGCCCTGCTTTGCCCTCATCCTTGAAGACCCCATCCCCTGCATCCAAACCTCCCCAAGGACAGGACTGCAGCACCTGGGGTTTTGAGGCCCTGCACAGGATTTGGTCTCTGGACACTCAAATGTCCAAGAGTAATTTTTGGTCACACGGACTCAATATTAATTTATTCAACTGTCATGGAAAGAAATTGGGTCATATTTTGAGGGGAATAGGATGAATGTGCAAATAATAGCTCTCAAAATTTCATTTATTCTTTTAGCTTTTACTCTATTTGATCTGTGATAGCCCAGCACCCAGACTGACCTTTAAAACAAATGAGTAGGTGTATTTTTTCACCCAACACATAATTAAATTGTAGGCATGACAATTGGAGGGCAATAGTTTACTCAAGTTAGTAGAGGACAGATCTACCAAGGGCTGCTGAAAATAATGTTCTGGATTCAACCTCCAGGCTAAGAAGATCTTGGACTGCCAACTGTGAGAATATCTCTTTCCTTGAAACTCCTGTTACTGATCAGATTGAACCTAGACTGAGCAGTGTGGACTTTTGCTCTGGCTGCAAAAGGTGGTTCTTCCCTCCTTGCAAAGCCTCTCTGCTGTGAACATAAAGCTCTTTTTCCTCCAGTGCACCTCATGCTGTAGAGTCACACTATGAGATCAGACATCAGCTTGTTCTGAAGGGGTATTTGCTTGCTTGGGTTTTGGTTGGGTTTGTTGTGCAGAGCGATGCGGTTAAATAAAAAGAAGTGCAGGGTGGACTCTTGCATTATTCATCAGTTAGGCAATCCCAAACAAAAGCCAGGTTGGCATTAGTGGGAGTTTAATGTGTTACTCGTTCCTCAAGGAGATCTGCTCCAACGGTGCTAATTTGTAGCCGCAACAACAGGAGGCCATGCCTCTGTGTCTGGCTTTCCCAGGGTATGACAACATGGCAGTCACTTGTGGCTGCTCCAGGCACCATCCAGTGTGCACCCACGTCCTCCGTGGACTCAAGTCATGGGGTAAAGGAGTAGTGAGGCAGCTAACCAGGCTGCAAGAAACAGGAGAGGCAGGTGAGATGGATGAGTGAAATCACAACAGGAAATGGGTACATTAGGTTGGATTTTCCTTTCACACACTGTGGAACAGAGCAAGGTGTGCAGGGATATAGCGCAGAGGGTGACAGCCCAGTGGAAATCCCATGGAGCCGGTGGAGATGTGCTCAGCTATCCCCGTGTGGCATGCTGATCTGTGATGCACTCTGGGGCTGACTCATCCTCATGCGACTTTGGTGGATCCCCTTTGTTGTCAGGGCAGCAGCATCAGCACAAACCAAGGAATCACAAAGCAGTGATTTTGGGAGCTGGGGAGCAGTGTTTCCACTAGAATTGGTCTCTGTTTGCCATGGTCTTTGCTGTGAAGAACAAATAACGCTGTGGCATGAATTGAACTTTTAAACCCAGGCTGTTCAAGTGGGTTTGAAATTAGGACCGTCTTTACTTAATTAAAAATGAAAGGCTCCTTACAGCACTAAGCTACCCTTTGATACAGTTAAAACTGTAAGAAGGGAGAAAAACCAGAATCTGAGTTCAGGTTTGGAGATGTAGTTGTTTCACCTCAGTGGAGCACAAGTTGTTTACAAAACTGATGTTTACAATAGGAACAAAGCACCCTCAGATAAAGCCAGAAAACGCCATTTACCTGTGGAGAGAACTGGTAACAGGATGCCTCAGTTAAAATCCCTCATTCAGCAGGGCATACCAAAATGAGTTATTTTGTGCTGCTTTCTGTTGATTTAAAATGAGATGACATAGAGACAGATTAGCTAAAACCACAGACAATTATAAATTGCAATTTGGTCTCAAAAGCTGAAATGCTTTGATCTGTGATTCAGCTGGGGCCAAACCGAAGAGCATTTAAAGAGGGGGAAACACGTACAAGGGCAAAAGAGCTTGGACGTAAACAACATTTTCTCAAATTACGGTAGCTGACCTGAATAAGTCTTTGCCGCTATTTTCATCGAATTTTAATCAAGTCCACCACAAAAATTGTATAGCAGCATCCCCACAGAGAGATTCTAAGACAAAACATGGCAGTCTCTAGTATGTTCAGTAACTACAACCACAGAAAACATTTCATCTTTGCTGCCCAGTTTGGGGCTCATATTTGGTCTGGTCTTTCTGTGAGAAGTGTGGTAAGAGATTTTGCAGCTGATACATAAGCTTTTTTTATTTTATTTTTTAAATAGAGTCAGAAGATCTTGAATTTGGCAGCTTTGAAAGTTCTTAAGGGTTAAAAATATGCTGAAAGTTAAGTAGATGAGTTGATGTGTGCTGAAGCAAGAGAGAAACTGTCCTGCTCTCTGGGGAAAAAGATTCTTCATCTCACCCTCCCTCCCTTTCAAAAGGTTTCTACTCCAGACAACCCCCCCCAAGTCTACACAGCAAACTGTGTGGCAAAACCCTCACTCACGTTCTCAGCAATGTCAGCTACTCTCACTGCTCTTTACTCAGTCTCCGGATCTTATTCACTCTTTTGCAATGTTTTGAAATACATTTTGAAATAATGTTTTATTTTCACTTTGTAAACAGACCACTTTTGTGCTTCCAATCACCTTGACATGTTTCACAATTCCTGTTTTTGCCAATGTGAAAGGGCAAGTCACAGCGGGGAAAGTCTGCCAGCAAGGAACTGAGTCTGACCACCCACATGAGCTGGGCTGAAGCAGGGAACAGCTGGAAGTCTCCTCAGGCTCAGGTGCTGGGGCAGGAGCTGTGCTAGGGGACAACTCGCATCTTTCCTGAACATCTGTGCAAGCTGCCTCAAGGCCTTGCTACATCCCAACGTCAGAGTACATCCAGTGGAGCCTCTCTGGAGCAGAGCAGAGAAGAGATATCATATTTGTTTTGTTTGTCACAGGTGGTTTAAAGCCAGAGGATTTTCCTACTTCCCAGTGTGTAAAGTGCACCAATGTCCTTGTCCTGCTGGCCTCGTTTCTGCCTAGCAAGCATTAGCACAGCATGTAAAGAATCCTTCCAGATCCATCTGTGCTCCTTTTCCCTTTACCGGAGGTACAGTCATACTTCTAGTTGTTTGTACTGCTTTTCAGAGGCTTACCAGCACAGTGTCGTCAAGATTAACTTTCATGCCAAGAAATGTCCTTCTAGATGAGAAAGGAGCCCTGGACTGGCTGGGATTATCCTAGTCTGGAGGCAGGAGGCTTTGGGCTGACATCTCCAATGGCAGCATTTTGTGATCTGATGGTCTAGTGCCATGTCTGCCACGGCACTCACTGAGTCAATGCACATCATAACTCACTTGGTTGTTTTGTCTAAGCTTCCCTTTGGCAAAAAACCAGCACTCATATATCACAGGATAATTGCACTGTTTAATGAGACAGTGGCCCTTGTCTTGCTCCTCTTTCTTTAATTGCTCCTAGTGAAGACAGACCCATCTTAGAGTAGGATTAGCAAAATTTAATGCATTATTCGCACAGACCTGTGGTATGAAACACTGCTAGCAAAGAGCTTGAGTGGGAGAGTAAAGATGAACTACTTTGAAAAAGGCTCCATTTGGGGAGACGGAGAACTTAAATTTAGGTACCAATTCAACATATTGCTGAACCAAATGCCACTCTTTTGTGTGCAATTCCACTCTTGCCACTCATGTGCTTAAAATTAAACATATGCTTAAATACTTTGCCGGAGGAGGTCTTCAGAGCTCCATTAGCACTGTATGTTTTTGCTCTAAATTCACTGTAATTGTTTCTCATTGAATAGATGCTCACTGAGTAAGATAAAAAAAGAGCATGGGAACAAAGGGGCCCTCAATCTGAGACTTTGATCCACGTATTATTCAAATACATAATGACTGCTTTGATTTATGGATTTATAATTCTATTGAGGCATTCCGGAGATTACTCAAAACATTCCAGCTCCAGTCACTGCTGGAGGGTGTTACCAGAGCCCCTGCCTGGAATTAGATGGATAAAATTTAGATGGCTGTTTGCTGCTGAGATTACATGACAGATTGCAGGATAAGAGCATGCTTCATGGCCATGCACTCACTTATATTTGATGCTCATTCCAAAGGTTTTTTTCTCTTGTCACCTAAGAAAAGCACCTAAACTAGAGACTCTCTTCTACCTGCAGTATATGGAGTTTTGGCAGTATAACAAGACAGCAGACTACATAGTGGGTGTGTTGAAAGAAGGAGCAGATGGTGGATTGCTAGCACAAGGATTTAGCAATACATTTAGAAAACAGATTATTTTGGAAGATGAGAAATTATGAAGCATGATCAGCCCCCTCCCTCCCCTATACTCCCACTCCCCTCCCCAAACATATCCCCACAAGATGTTAGGTTGGCCGTGCACTGTAGGAGTGACTCAGCTTTGACACTGACTAAGACTTTTGCAAGAATTCAATTTCTGATCATCAAAGCAGCTATGTCTCAGTGAATTCCAGCAGCTGAGTGTTTGGGTCTCATTTTTGAGTAAGGAGTGGAGTACAGGAAACTAGAACTTACAACATGCATTAACCACTACTTCAGGACTTCAGAGTGGAGGCACATCCCTCCAGAAACCACCTCTTTTCCATTCATGCTATTGCTCTGTCCTTTTCACTATTCAGAATCTTGGCAGAGGTTTCTTCTGGTTTTAGATAGACTGCTAAGTCTGGATGGTCTTGATCTCACAGCAAAGCGAAGTGCTCATAATCAGAAAGGAATTGCTTTTTTGTGGATAGGGTTGATCTGGTGATGAAACAAACTCACAAGGTAACACAGTACTTATCTTCTCTTGTGGAGGGTACTCCTAAGATATTGTATATGATGGAAAAACAGAATATGTCTTGCATCTGTGTTGTCTGTGGCAGATGAAAGCTGGTAAAGAACTCTCAGATCCTTGACTTAGAAGTGGTCAGCACAGCTTTTTAGGAAGACAGGATCATTTTGCTTTGAAGGACTCAATAAAGTGGTTTTTGATCAAGATATCATTGCTGAATATTTGTAATCCTGGTCATTCTCAGCTACAGCATTTTCTTTCTGGGATCAGGTTGTGGAGAGGCATCTCTCAGAGGACCCAGGTGCCTTTGCTGTCCTTCACTCTCCTCAGTCTCACTATGGCCCTGGCTTAGAAACCTCCTTTTGGAGCCTTGTGGTCATCAGAGTTACACTGCCATTGGGCTGATTGCTGGTTGCAGACTTTCCAAAGAGGGTTTTGTTGGGATTTCTTGAGGTTTTTTGGGGGGGGATAGGG
>JAWWEU010000001.1:38342943-38447888 GCA_035583155.1 Acropternis orthonyx | reverse complement strand
GTGCGTTTTTTGTTTTTTGGATTTTTTTTTTTGACAGGGGCGTTGGGGAGGGGCAGTATGTTTGTTTAGGTTTTTGTTGGGTTTTGTTTGGTTTGTTTTGTTGGGGGTTTTGTTTGCTTATTTTTTGTTTGTTTAGGGGGGTCTTTTTTTTTTTTTGGTTGTTTTTTTTCTTTCCCCCTGAAAATGCTGATCTGACACAGAGAAAACATACTTTAGGAATGGGATGATTTTTACAATACCCTGACAGAAACTAGGCAAGTTTCCAGCGTAGCCCCACTTGCCAGGTGGGTTCCAAACCCTCCCTGTTTCTTGTCAGCTCACGCACAGCACCCCTGGCAGGCTGCCCTGCTGAATCCCAGGCACAAGGATTGTAGGTACAGCAAGTTCACAGAGTTTCCCTCTGCTGCATCGAAAGGGCTCAGCAAAGGTGACCAGTCTCAGGGTTGCTGTGCTAAGAAAGCCATACTCCTTGAGTCTTCTCCCTGAGGGTCTTGGGAATACTTGTAAATGGTTGACACAGAAAACACTGTTTTAACACTTTCTCATATGACTTTTGGAACTTTGCCATTTCAAATGTTTGGTTGCTTTTGGAGGAAACTGTTGTGGGCTTTTTTTGTTCCATCTGTGGAACTGAGCATGGATTAAAATGTAGATCCATCTGTTCAAACTACCAGTTACCTCTGACTCCATCAACAGCAAGGTGTTGCTACTCTGCCTGCAAATGCTTCTGGGAGTAGACATGTCCCCTCCTCAGCAGTTTTGTTCTTTCTCCCTGGGAGATCTCCACAAATGGTCCCACTTCCCATACATCCTCCAAAGGGCTCTTGACTGTGGGGCACAAGGTATTAATTCTGACAACCTCTCATTCTTTTTGGCCATAAGGAAAGGTTATTCAGCAAGATACAGCCCTCTTTTGTTTTTATCAGGTCTACAGTGGCCAAAGACTTGCCACTGTATCCTCTGGGCTGGAGAACAGTCAGCCTCTACATGGGATCAACTGGTGCACTGCCAAGGACAACCAAGGAGGTGAGATGACAGTGATTACGGCAACCAAGAGACATGGTGAAAGGGGCAGCCCATCTATTCCATTCTTTTCTCACCTGTGATCAGGCGACTGCAATGCCCCAGAGTGTTCGATGGATGCTTACGTTTGAGCCCTGCAAGAGTTTGGCTCTGCAAAACAGCAGCTTCCCTCTAACTAAGTATGTGTATAACACACTGGTTCCCAAGAGGAATTTAAGAAAAGAAAAATTAAAAAAATTTTAAAATTATAAAAGTCACATTCAAAAATCTGATGCTTTTTAAGCCAGTCTGACATTTTTGTGCTGAGGGAGGGGTGGATTTTGGGGATTTCATATGTTGCAGTGCCAAGCATGGCTAGGCAGCAGCCAGGAGCCCCTCACTGGTACAGGGCTGGGCTGGCAGCTGATCGAAAGCACTTGGTTCACTCTTTAAAGAAAAACTTGAAAGGTTCCACCACGGGGGAAGAAAAAAACAAAAGCAGTGCTATGAGTAGCTGGCTGAAGGGACAGGAACAGGCTGCAAGCTGGGGTTTAGCAGGTGAAGCCTATTAAACAGACAGATCAATCAATAGCTCTTTTAATGGGAGGGAAAGATCAATCTTTTTCTCTTTCCCTGCAAGGGCAATGAAGCTGGTGAAGTTTATAGAGTGTAAGTCTTATAAGGAGCAGCTGAAGGAGTTGGGGTCATTTAATGTGGAGAAACAGAGCCTAAGGGGAGACCTTATCTCTCTCTACAACTACCTGAAAGGAGACTGTAGTGAGGTGGGGGTTGGTCTCTTCTGCCAAGGAACAAGCAGTAGAAGAGGAAACAACCTCAAGTTGCACCAGAGGAGGTTTATATTGGATATGAAGAAAAATTTCTTCACTGAGAGGGTTGTCAAGCACTGGATGAGGCTGCCCAGGGAGGTGGTGGAGTCATCATATCTGAAGGTATTGAAAAGATGTGTAAATGGGGCACTTAGGGACATGGTTTAATGGTGGACTCAGCAGTGCTGGGTTAATGGTTGGACTCAATAAACTCTGAATTCTTTTCCAACCTAAGCAATTCTATGTTTCTATGTTTCTCTGGCTTACTCCTACCCCAGCTCCCTTGTATTCACTTCCTAAACCCAGATAAATTCAGAAGAGCTGGACTGTGGAAGGCTGGATTTGGCCCAGAAAACGCGCACAGGAGCAGGATCATGCTGGACTTTGGTGGCTGTGGCAGGGGTCTCCACTCCATCCCCCTCTAGCCTGTTGGTACTTACCAGCCCTTGGCACCAAACTTTGGGCTGTGCAATGGTCACGTTACTCGGTGCAGGGAGGTGGCAAGTTAGTGACAGCCATGCTGGTGTAACTTGTTAAAAAGTCATACTGTTAAACATCAGGTTCAGGAACAATACCTGGCTTTGATCAGAATCAAGTGAAAGAGAAACATCCTTATGATTTATATCTGCAGCTGAGGAGGCCAGTCTCTTGTTTCCCCACAGTGAGCAATGGTGGAAGCTTCACAGGAAGGGTCAAGAACCTCTTTCAGTAAGCAGATGTGCTCTCTCATGACTGGAGATTAGCTTCAACCCTACCATGTTACCCCAGAAATGTTCCTATTGACATATTGCAAGGATCCTGCAGTTGTCCATAGGCAAGCAGAAAGCCCATGAGCCTCAAAAGACTGGCCTTCAGCCGTGGCTCATTCTCTGCCTACTTAACTCGGAAAGCTCCCAGGCACAGGCCAGCATGCCCGCCTGCTTGCACAGCCCCCACAGAAACATGCAGTGTTCTAGACATGATTTTTATTCAGAGTCATGAAAATAGTTCACCCAGTCAGACAGGCACAGCTTTGTATTGTTAGGAGCTGGTTCCACTGGGGAATTTTTGAAATCAGATTGCCCAACTCTTGCTCGGCAGGGCTGGGTGCCAAGGTATTTGGGCACAAAACGGTCAAGTGAGGTTTCATTCTTTTTTTGTAGACAGACAATATTTTTATGCCCCGTCATGGCTGGGCAATCAAAACAGCAATTAGGTTGCATCAGCAGATGTGCTTGCTTTTAGTGACTGTCAGTCTCAGCAGCGTGCAAGCTATATTCTGTTTGGTACAAAGATATTTTCATTTCCAAACAAAACTTGGACCTTTACAGTGCTTCATCAACCATCTGAAAAACTGAGCAGGGTTGGCAATTGCTTATAGCACTCTCAGCCCAGAAAAGTGCAGATGTTTATCTTTAGCACTTCCATAAGGTGAGCAGAAAATGGAGACCTTGAACCTGTTCAGTGAAGGCAGAGCACAGCCTCGCTCACAGTCCTGCAGAGGAACAACAGAGCAGATCTTGTTTTCACATCAGCACAAAACCAGCCCAGCTTTCCCAGTCTGGCCAGCACCTCATCATTACTCTCTCCCTTAGTGTGGTTTGGCCCAAATATAAGCATCTGTCCTAAGAGTCACCTAACGTCCCTCTGTGACTGGGGACAGTGATGGTGCTGCAGGAGGAGTAACCTGCCACGAGTTCCCCAAACCCACAGAGAGAAAGGGTAACTCACCTGGTCCTGAGCATCTTAAACAGAAGGAATAAACCCTTTGTGAGAACTCCTGCCTCTGCAGGTGACAGTGGCAGATGGGCCACCAAAACATGGCACTTTGCTTATAGACAACCAAAGTTAGGTGCCATGAATCCTACCCTCTACCGATACACAGCATCTGTACCCATAATTTCCCAATCATTCTGCATTCCCAAATCCACCAAGCAGCAATGAAACTTGCTGGTACCTGTCACTTTGGAAAGTCAGGTCTCAGCCATGCCCCAAGCTTCACAGGAATGTTTGCAGGTTGGAGCAACTAGGGGATTAAATACAATGATATTTAAGTACGTAAATTTCGCTCAAATTAGCTGAGATACAGCAATGTAGAGGCCTAGGAAAGATATTGCCTCCTGCCAGCTCAGGTCATCTTGGACACAGCCACGTGCCCATCCTGGCACCAAGGGAGGGCAGAAACATCCACCTAGCAACACAGGCACCTTGTTTTACAGCATACCACTCTGGACACGTGGTGCAAGAAGACAGAAAGCTCAAGGTTTGGAAAGCACATAAGAAAATGGGGATCTATTTTCATTTGAGCTTCTTTGGTATTACTAGACTATGAACAGATTTAACAGGCTATTACATACAGCAAGAGCACAACCTTGTCATCTTTGGGTTGTCTGTAGGCTGCTTGCGAGGAAAACAGTTTCACCTCTTCATTGTTACATCATTTCTAATAATGTTTGAAGTTAAGATAAAACCCTCATTTTTTTTCATTTTGATCTTACTTCTGTTATATTCACTTTCTATTTTTTCTGCCTCTCTCTCCTCCCAGGTCTGCACATGTGTATTTGCCCTGAGGATGGTCAGCTTGTACAAAGCACATCATTCACTGGATGCTAATGGGACTGGCTCAAAAATTAATTCCAAATATAGGATCTGAACTAAGGCAAATGAAGGTCACCTGAAAGTCACTTACTGACGTCAGAAGAATGCTAGTTACTTTGTACATGTAAGAAGAAAGACAAAAGGAGAAAATAATTAAAAAAAAAAGACAGGCAAATTCTGAGCTTTCCAGATTTGGCTCTGACCCATCAGTTTGTCACTTCCTGTTGCAGAGTCCAAAGAACCAGCTTTGTGGTGAACATGTGACAAACTGAAGAAAGCCTTCATAAATGCTGAGAGGGCAGGGACTTCTCCATATGAAGTTGAGGGCCCTGAACTAGGGCTGATTGAGTGGCTGTGATGCATGAGCCCAGCACTGAGAGCCAAATACTCCAAGGGAGCCAAGGGGCCTTTCTCACCAATGTGTCCATTGTGGGCAGATTTAATCAGATGCAATTTAAAAGATATCAAGCTCTTTCCTAACTTCATTTGTCTGTATAAATAAGTACTGAAGTTGACAAAGGTCTGTTCTAGGATCTCAAAAAGGATGGCAACTAGTAGTCAGAGCTGGAAATGGGAGGATAGACTTGAGACAACAATGTTTTTTCCAGGTGGGCTGTCTGGGGCATCCTTTAAGCCTTTGCAGTACCCTGAATCCTTATTACCTCCTGCAGGACTGGGGCAGTCAGGCCAGGTGTGGAGGGTTGGCTGAAGATCTTCCATTTGTTTCACAGACAGAAGATCTCAGCTGTTCATCCTCCTTTCAATAAACAGGTGTTTGGACGTCAATGCTATTCATCCCATGTTAGTGTACCATATATGTCTATTAAAACCCATACCACTCCCCGCCCCTTCACCAGCCTGCATAACCTCCTCCTGAAGTAAGGGCGCCAAAGCTCAGGTCAGTAAGTGGCTACCAAAACAGTCTGCATTATGGCTTCTCATTTCTTTTGTCTGTACCAAGACAAGACTTACCAACACCAAGACTTGTTTTTTCTTCATGCCCTGGACATGTGGCTGGAGCATGGCTACCAATGGTGACCTCAAGTGTCTACTGAGCTAACACCTTAGGGGCTGATCTGCCCAGAGAGACTCAACCTGCATGTTGTATAGAGTTAGGCATCAGGACAAGGCCATGGAACACCCCAGGAACCATGGGGTGTCCCTAAACCATGCTGACTGTGGTAGTAGGGAGAGTGTGGCTTCGTGCATGGAACACATCTACAGTATTAGCAGGGATATTCACACCTAGGCTAATGGTGGAACCCAAAGGCCAGGATTAGACAAAAGTAAACCCTGAAATATTGATAGCCTATAAGACTTAGGCTCATACTATATCACCCACAGTTATAGGAAATTCCAGGATGTCACATGGGTTGATTTACCTTTTGGAAAGAACCATCCATCCAAGCTCACTGCAAAGGAAGTCCAGCATATCTGTGTTCCTAGCTTAAACAACTCTGCTCTGCACATAACTTAGGTGAGCTGAATAATGCCCAAGAGTTGTCAAACACATGCTAAACTCCTGGGACGAAAATGTTCATTCCTTGATCCCTTATCTGGTGCACTGCAAATGTTAAAACAGGCCAAGGAATTAGGAATTTGGCTCAAGAATAGTGATGGACCAGGAATGGAGATCAGCTTTGTGTGCCAAACAGGGGTTCTTGATGCAGTGGCATTTTGAAACAGGTGGCAAAAGGAGGGTATGAACCACAAGCAAAGGTCCGGTTTGGTTAGAAAGAAAGACTGAGGATTTCTTTTTGTTAAATACAAATTCAGTGTTGAAGTTGCCTGAGCATCGTTTCTTTTATCCTACCTCATTCTTTCATGATGGACAAATGTAGAGGGTAAGCAGAGGAACTGCAGCACCCTCTAAATACTTTGTGAGTCATGTTTGTCCCTCACCACCCTCTTTGTTAGAGTAACTACAGCAGAAGTGACCAGATGCCTACCAGATCAGCTTGTAGCAAAGTGCTGCTGTTGCACATACTTAATAAAGCAGCCATTTGAGCAACTTATTCCATTGTGGATTTTTCAAACTAGATTTGCAGCTAAGGACCTGCTTTATTTGCAACAACTAGGCAGAAACATAAACAAGAATAACTTTTCATAGCAGTGGTTTTTATAAAAGTACTATTTTTCAAAATCTCCATCTCACTTGTTGGATACTATCCCTTTAGACAATGATTTTGCAGTATCACCAGGATATTCTGTGAGATGCTCTAAAATAAAGAGCATCTCTGCTGGCAATTGATTTTTCTTCTGGTTGGTTAGAGCTGACAGTACAACCTAAGTAAGAGTACAGTCAAATCAAATGGTTTCTAGAGTGCACCACTTCAGAAAGACAGATCTGAAAGTTCAGTTCTCAAATGCACCCATGACCTGGGCTGTGACCTGTGCCAAGTCACTTCATCTTCTCATGCTTCCATTTCCGTTCCAACCTTTTTGCATTTACCTCTATGTTTGTGATCTGGGCAGATGAGTTTCATTGTGTTTGTACAATACATACTAAACCAGAGCTGTCAGCCTGATTTGTGCCTCTTGGCACTGCCAGTGTTACCAGTTCTTGGGGATGCATGTTTGGAGGCTCTCATGAAGTCTCCTTTCCTGGGATGTTGCACTCAATTAATTTTTCATTTCAAAGGAAAGTAGATGTTTAGGCAAGTTTGAAAAGGCAAGCACTAGACGTTCATACTTCAGAATGTATGTAGAGATGAGGTGGTGTTATTTTGGGTATGATAGTCATTATTTCTAATATTTGCTGTTAGCAGAATAGCAGTAACACAGAAAGAGCACAAATGCCATACCCACAACAGGAAAATTAGTCGAGAGTCAAAATGCTCCTGTTGTAAAGGGACTAGACAAGCAACCATCTAATTACCATGTTTTAACAGTATGAAAAAACAGTTGATTTTCCAGGGGTTGCATAATGTGTCTGCATCTTCTGTTTACAAAGGAAGATGCTGCCATTCAAAGGTTGTGGCGTTGTCAGTGGGGTTTTATTACCGCTTATCAGGCCAGCCCCACACTCCTCTGCTCTCTGCCGCACACGACACTGGCAGTCCAGCATTTCTCCCCTCCTCCAAATGGCACTACTGAGCCAAAATCTGTCTGCTCTCTGTGTGCTGCACAGGGCAACCCTCCAGGGAGTAAGAAAAGGGGCTGGCAAGGAGAAAACATAGACTTTCTATTTTTTTGTTGTTGATTCCATGGCTGGCTTCTTATGGAGTGTGATGGCCTGCTAGCCTGCCTCTAAAATCAGGATAATGAGACATTATTCTGTGAAGAACAATGTGTATCTTTATTTAATTCTCCTCCCAGAACCCTGCTTGCCAGCAGGTGATGCAGATGGCCCAGGGTGTGTGACAGGGAGCGACTTGCCAAGCAGCTGGGATGAGTGCTGGGTGCCCACAGAGGATATACATACACTACACCAGTGAGATGACAGCTTCCAAAAGCCACCTCACCCACTGACCTTTTGTGGAAGCTCTGGGGTGGGAATCACCACACCAGAGAGCTGAGCACAGTGCAATGCACTGGGGAGAGGTGGGAAGCCCAGGGGCAAGTCCAGTCCACAGCCAAATGCCTCCCATTGCATTCACTTGTGTGAATAAAACACTAAAGCGAGTTTATGGAACTGCCCCTCACAAGGTGGGAGGTGAAATTGCCTGCCCCAGTTTCACCCCTGGAACCTGTGGCAAAGTCCAGCCTGCAGGCAGATTTGTGAAGGTAGTGATCAGATCAGATCTTATCCACCTGCATGTGACATCCTGAGACTGCAGGGGGAAAAACTTAACATACAAATAATGTGATAAATTTAATCTTGAGGTAAGCAAGCCAAAGTGTTCACTTTGCTAGCTTTGTGTTCAGATCTATCCTGCCTTGGTAGTTTCTGAGCTTCCCCATGTCTCTGGTGCTGGGTGGGTGCACAGTGCAGTCGCACCATGCCAGCCACTGCTCTGCTGTACTCCACCATCAGCACCTGCTCAGTCCCAGTGCTGCCTTAACTTGGCATCGGATCTCACTGGGCTGGTGTGTTATGTACAAACCATTGCATGCAATAACAAGTAAAGCGCTGCTTGAACCTTAGCACAAAGAAGCAAAAAACCAAAACAATAAATGCATTTTCCACAAGGGCAGAGACAGCAACCTTTGAATAGGAATTGCTGGATCGGCTTATGACTCAGCTGGCTGCTCCCAGAGCACTTCAGCACATGTTCAGCTTGGGATGGCAGATGAGGCTCTGCTGGCTTTGTTGGATTCAAAGGGAAATGCATGCAGGGATGCATTGTAAAGGATATGGTGGCAGTCTGCAGCACCAGTAGGACAGGGAGAGATGTGTTGCCCACACATCGTCCCTCCAAGCAGTGCAGTCACCCCAGCACAGGCAACCCCTCCAGAGGAGCCTGGGTGTGACAGGCAGGTGAAGGGCAGCCCGTGCTGTGCACGGGGCTCAGCATGGCGTGGGGTGCAACGCAGAGGGCTCGCAGGATGTGTTTCACCACCCAGGTCAAGCCCTGCTTGTTGGAGTAGGAGGAGGGAACCAACCCAGGCGCCAAAATGTCTGTGACTGTGCTTAGATCGTACTTATAATGTTTTTCTGCATACGGATCTACGTAAGTAGAAAGAAACCATTCATCTCAGCTGGGAGGACTGGCAGCCTTTGGAGTCACTCTGTACACTGATATCCAGCCACCTTATTTTTTGCCCTCTCTTTGATTTCTGCCCTCCTCCCCCCACCAGCACTGTTCCCAGGGCATCGTCTTCATGAAATGGCCTTTTGTTCATAGGTGCCTGAAGCCAACGTGTCTCTTTGACTGGCTGCTTCATTTCACTCTGACACCCTTAACTGCTGGTTTCATCTTCCTGGTAGCGATTGTCTCAGATGAAGTTTCAGTATCGCTGCTTCTCATCTGCGGCTTGAGAGTCCTATTTTCACCAGCCAAAAGCCAAAATCCTTGCACTTGCCTGACCTCTGCAATTACCAGCAGGACTCTTGCTTCAGAGCACTGCAGCCTGTGGCCATGGGGAACCTTTGGAGCAGGGGCCATTTTGATAAACCACAGGAAACACAGAAATGGTGCAGTTTGTTAAAATGTCTGGTTCTTCCTGCAGTTTCATTCACATTCACTGCTGCAACCTCGCTTGCTGTGAAGTATAGTTTCGATTATCGTGTCATTTGAAAACTGCCTGTGATGGCAGAGAACCTTTCCTGGAGGGTCATCTTGTTTTCTAGTTTTTTGTTTCTTAATCAAAGAGAAAAGTTGCTAGCCACTCTAGCCTGCAAGTCAGCCATAGATCTCCGTGAGTCAGAGGCACAACAGAAGTGCAAAGGAAAGCATTAAACAGAACTATTTGGGGATTTCTTGCCTCCAATGTATGTCTGTGCAAGAACTCATGCAAGTCTCCTGGTGCTGCTCAGGATATTCTGCTAGATGCGCAATACCATGAGCATCCATCTGACTTCAGCCAGCAGCTTTTAATAGCTCTTAGGCAAAACCCAAACATTTGCCAGTGCCTTCAGTGGGGTGAGGAGACCACAACACGCATTTCTGCCATCCTTTTAAAAGATGAAGAGCAAGGCATGTTAATACTTCCACAACAGATTGAGTGGGGAAAATGGCAAGCTCACCACATGCCCGTAATGCTCCTGCACAGAGTAGGTCTGTTTCATCTAGCACATTTCAGCTGCAGCTCACAAGGATCAGGGCTGAAAACCCCCTGCCACACCATTGATGCACTGTGGGAGTGTTCAGGTCCAAATGTAAACTTTGCAGACCAATAAAGCCCCCAAAAGCTGGTGGCCAGTGCAGTGCCCATGGGAAGCCTGAAATTGGAACAGATCACCTTAACTTCCCCCTGGAAATTTTGCAGCATTTAGGCAAGACATTTAGAATAACTCAGAGGCCCAGTACCTGCTTTCCTTTCTACAGGCTCTTCTAAGACAGATCTCTGTGCTCTCAGTGAAGATGATGCAATGAAATGAAGGCCCATGGTGCTGCTCATTGGCTCTGCTTGAGGGCTGGAAGAAGGACAGGCATTCAAACCACAGCTGGGAAAACTAACTGGCTCTGCTCATGGATCAGCCCCAGCACACCACTGTCTTGTGGTCAGTACAAGCTCTAGGAAACAGCTTGATGGTCTGGGCACCATGCTCCAGCATAAGCTATGGCCATGCCTTGGCTTACTCAAGATGAGAAGTATTCTTCTCTTTTGACAGCACACCAGCTTTCAGGAATGGATGCAACCATGGTACTGAGGGGGAGAGAAAAGCTGCTGCTCAGCTTTTCCCCTGCACTAACTGTGGCAGCTAATTAAATGGCTAATGTCCCACAAGGCCTTGTGGCTCTCCTAGGAAACCTGACTTGGTTAATCACTTTAGCATGAATGGCAGGGAAAGTGTGGATAGCAGAAGAAAATGAGATCATGGTAAAATTATCACACTGCCTTTCTTGTGAGAAGAATAAAATTTATTTCCATCAGTCACTCAGATAACTTCAGACACACTATGCCTGATCTGTTGAGTTCTTCCCATTGATGCCATTATCAAGAGCTCAGCAGCCACATCAGCTTTGTCTTCAGTTTGAGTATTTTCCTGTTTTACTTTCTCTGTAGCTTATCGAGTGCAGACACTGTTCTTTGATAACTCCACAGATAACTGCTCTTTCTGGACTTTCATTTTCACCATTCATGAAGTACCTTAGTGGATCTCTGTGTACTTCAGGAAGCATTGAAAAGGAGTATCAGGAGGCAGATGCGGTCTGATTCTTAGACCTGTCTCATGCTTCCCTTTATAATTACATAAAGCTTAAAGACCTTCAAAGCAATTCCAGGTATGGGAAAGGAGAATCCAGTTTCACAGAATCACAAATCCTGGCTGCTTTTCTTGGTGAAGGTGGATGCTGGGAGGACTGTGTCTCTAGGGAATAATTCTCACTCAAGGAAGACACAAGAACACTGTGGCAGTCCCAGAAGGCAGTAGTCAGCTGTCCTAGCCCCCCTCACCTTGTTTCAAGAGAGAGTCTCAGCACACAGAGGCAGTGGAGATTTGGGCTTGGGTACAAGGCAGTTTGGGAAGATGACAGTATTTTTAGGACTTAGGAGTTTCATTGCTGCTGTGATAGCCACCCAGGAGATGTACCTCCACAGCAGTCAGCCAGCATCCTTTCTTGTTTCTGGATAATCTCTCATGTCCATCATCCCAGCGGGGGAAAGGAAAACATGGTGCAGATGGGACATGCCTGAATTTTTTTTTACGGGACAACAAGTACTTTTTCCCAATCTTTTTGGTACTAAATATCAGCTTCTCTGCTTTGGGACAGCTAGCTACAAGTCTGCAAACCCAAAAAAGTGATTTATTCAGTTGTGACCCTCCCTCCCACCCACAGCCAAACAAGCTGGTGATGCTTTAACAGCAGCTGCACGTGGCAGCTCAGAACACAACCGACAAAATTACCTGGCACTATTGCAAGTTGTTCACCACACTGACAGTTACCAGTCACTTTCTTCTGCCTCCCTTAGCTTAATCCTGTTACAGACACCGCTTGTAAACCACATCCTTCTGTTGCAGTATGACTTGTCCCCAGTGCTGACGATGTGTTTTCTGATTAAGTGCATGGATGCCTTGTTTTATCACGGAGACAAGTCACTGCAGAGGTTTGGAGGATCCCCAGTCTGCACAGAGAACGCTTTGCCCACCAGCCGCAGGAAGTTGCTTGAGGCACCAGGAGCCCCGTTTGCCTTTAGCCAAGTGCTATCCTCATCCAATAGTGGACTTCTTGGCACTCTTTCTCCAGCACTGTTGGCTCACACATTACTTGCTCGATAGCACATCACTGCTGCTTTACTCAAAGGGAATCTAACAATCCTGCCAGAGAAATAAGGAAAGAAATTCACTTCTCAAAAACTGACTAGAAAGAAACAAATTCTCTGCCTACCAACAGGAAGGTGTCTATGAATAGTCCCTGTGTAAACACAGATTGCATATTGCAAGATGACATTGAGCATGGTTATCGCCAGCCATCTCTTCCTGAAATTCAATAGACATTGATATTTATACCCAGACTTTGAGGTTTAGAATGCTTCAGCACGCTTCAGCACAAATACACATTTATTAATATCGTATAATACCACGTCTTATTGACTCTTATTGAGTCTCATTTCACATTTTTTCCTAGACTGTCATGCTTGAAATAAATTAATTCAAGAGAGAATGATCTTTCAATAAAGTAAGTAACATACTTAAGGCCACATTAAGCATTATTTTCCTTACTTCCCTTGACCAAAGTGATATTTATAGAGAGGGCTACATTCTGCTCAGCAGTAGATTAGTGCTAATGATATATGACACCAGTGGTTATAGCAGAGTGGGTCTGAACGTATACTAACAACACAGGGAGCGGGAATTTGGCCCAGCATTCTCAGAATAAGAGCACTAGGACTGGAGTTGTGCCAGGGAAGAATTTGGTCCATACTGTTTCTGAAACAAGAGGGCCAAAAAATACAAAAAAAAGGAAGTTGATCTGTAGTCTGTTTACAAGAAAATCCATGCTCTCCAGTGATTTTTAGCGAGTCCAGCTAGAGGAAGGTTAAGTTTCAAGAGCAATACAACATGACTAAAACAAGTTATTTCTCCCTGTAAAAGGACATTTTAATAGAAACAAGGACAAATAAAATTCTTAAGACATGACCTTGCTGTGGAAATACAATCCTTTTATGTTTTCCATCTCAGATCCTGCTTCTGTTCTGTACAAAGACATCACTTTGCCTATAAAACCGTTGCTCTTCTGCTTCTGCTGTCCAGTATTCTCCCAAATCTCCACCAATATAAATGTTTCAGTGGCAATAGTAAATAGTCCAGTCTGTGTGCTTGAGGTTCAGTTATACCAGACAGACCTGGCACTCAGCAGAGCACAAAGCAATGACCTCTGTTATTATTCATTTACCCAAACAGGACTTGGGTTCTGCCATTTCCAGCTCGGGAGTCCCAGCGCTGAAGCAGTGACTGCCAGCACTGTCAGAGCAAGTGCATTGATTACACATGATTATTTTTTTCCTTCCAGATCGACCCTTCCTTTTCCCTCTCCTAACATTATAAATAGAGCTCATGTCTACTGCAACACCAGGCTGAAATAGGTCAGGAAGTCTTCAAAGGGAAATCTACATGAAGGAGTCATACATTTCCATCCAGCAGCAGACAAACAGGCAGGCTAGAGGAGACAGGAGCAGAAAGAAGTTGGCTGATGTTGGTCCAGGGAAATTGCTGCTCCTTTTCTCTTGCTCTGTGGTGCCAGATGGCTGGGCCCATCCTGCTTGCTATATTTTGGTGTATCATAGCAGGCACCGCCTGGCTGTGCAGGAGGGAGGGAGGCAGAAGTGCCAAGGTTAGCAGGTTGTGTGGCTCTGCACAGGCACACTGTGTTGCTTATTCAGTCAGTCAGCTCCCCTGCAGGGGTCTTGCTTGAAGGCTGAATCTCAGAATTTGGGATCTCTCCTATTGGAGAACATCCCCAGCATCCAGACAGCAATCAGCCAAAGAAGAAAACACACCATGCAAACAAGACCCCAGCACTTAGCTGACTTTGCTGGGGAAGATCCCACGTGCTCGCTGCCTCCACTCACACGACTAAGTGCTTCTAAGTGTGATACCTTCTGAGAAAATCCCAATTGCACTGACACTCTGGCTTTTCAGGGTGTACCCATCAGAAAAATAATGAAACAGGGTAAAAATATTTTAAAATAAAAATAAGTCAAGTCCATAACAGATGCAAATCTTTCAGCACTTCAGCTCTTCTTTGTCTAGAAATAAAGAATAAAACTCTGTCATAATTCAGCCTGATCTTTCAACATATTTATGTTCATAACTCATGGGCTTCAATAAGATGGACTTAAACTATGTGCCATATCCCAAAGGCTGCTGAGTTTTGTATTTTTTTTTCTGTATTTGTACTTTGTGTTTGAAAATAATGAAAACCATAACATTGCCAGTGAACATAGGAAGGTAATTTCACTGATCAGCTCTTTCCTTAATGTGGCATCATACCATACCAAGTGTTTTATTTGCAAAATACAAACAGACAAGTTCAGCTACTTGAGAAATTTCAGGGTTTTTCAGTCAGACAAAAGACATTTGTGTGCTTTGCACTGGCTGGGCACAGAACTGAGACAAAGCAGTGGGAGGAAACAGGCAGCAAAATCCCAGGTTCCAGTTCGCCTCCCTACCCAGCAAGTATCTGAACCAACTGCCTCCTGCTTGCCCTCTTCTGTCTCCTTGGCTTTTGAACTCTTGGCCTCATGGTATCCTGCCTGCAAAGGAAGGCTCGAGGTACTGTACCCAGCCTGACCTACAGTGTCGTGCTTAGGCTGTACTTTTCAGTGATATGTAATGTCGCTGGGAGCCAAGGCAGGAGCTCCCACTCTCGAACCAAAGGCCAGCAGCATTTCTGTCTTCTGGAGGAAACCTTGCCACCTGGACACAGGACCACAGCACTGGAGGACACCTACATCTCACACAGATGGCATAACTGCAGCTTTGATGCAGGAACACATGTTTAGGAGAGGGATGAAACCTCAGGCACATCCTTCCCAGTGCTGCAATTGGTGCCTCATGTTGTGGTTGTGTAGTCAGTGCTGAGACCCAAGCTTGTCCCTGTTCCACATGTATGACCCCAGGCATCCATTCCCGCCCTGTGAACTCCACCTTCAGTCCTGGAGGGGAGAGGCATTTCTGTCACCAAAGGTAGTTCAGCTGTTGTCATTAAATCTGCTTGGTAGGATTACCTTCAATATTAATAAGAATACATTACAAGGGATTACTTGCAATTCTCTTTTTGCAGGGAGAAAGCCCAGGCTACCTTTGTCCTGTTTTTCAGATACTTTTTTTTCATTTAATGCATTTCCCCACTGTATCACTCCCAAAAATTGTACAGGCTGAAGTACTTCCAAAGTTAACTTGAAGCATAACATACTTTTTTCCCAGATGATCCCTCTTTACGCACTTGCAGAATTGGCCAGTGTGGTCTCTGAAGACTGAACTGAAGTAAACAACATGTTGAAATATATTTAGCAAATTATCATGCAAACCACAGAGGAACATGAAGAGAGAAAGAGAGGAGAATAGGTTTCTTGGTTGGGTAGTGACTTAATGTTTTTCTTAGAGTTATTTAACTGTCAAAGAAATTAGATACTAAAAACGCATATTAGGTCAGTGACAGCAGCTTCCCTGGGCCAGGATATAATGGTTTCTTATGATAAACATAATTTTAAGTGCTTTCTCTAGTCAGGGTTTAAACTCTGCAAATGAAAAGGTGTGTAGCCTCACCCTTGAGGAAGAATTCCACAAACTATCCCATCTCCCTGTCTCACACAATTATCTGAACACCCATTTTGCAAATTAGGATGTGTATTTGTAAAGACTGGGAGTCATTTCATAGTGTCAAAGTGTGCATAAAATCACTCAGGGCACAAACTTTATCTGTTGCCCTTCCTTCCCCTAACAATGCAATATAAATTCCATGCAAATTATATTAAAACAGTGCAACAAAAATTAGGTTAATGAAGGCAGGACTATCATTCAATTGACATCACGTCAATGGGCTGGATTTTTGGCCTGGAGAAACTACATCTATTTTCCTGTGTATACCTCTTCAGTATGGCTTTTCCGAATGACTCATGGAGTCATGAAATTTAAGGCATGTGACATGTGTCAATCACCTCATTAACCAACGCACATAGCACTTTACTGTGGCAGTCAAGACAGGGAGAGTGGGTAAGGCTCCAGAGCTGGGTGCTCAGGCATGCTCTCTCTTCCTGCTTCTGGGCAAAACCTGAGGATCTTTTAGTTTCATGTGGGATTTCTAGTCTTCCAGTCAGAGCTATTACATGGCAGCTGCCCCCTCCCGTTCTCTCTCTCCAAGCTGCTGGATGTCTATGGATCACAAACAATTTCCCCACATAACAAGCTTGATTTTGCAGCACTTGATCTTGTCATTCCAACCTTTTCAGGAAACATCAAGCAGTTCACTGATGTATGAACAACTATAGCATTGCACACTTTTAGGGTAGGTGCATATCTTAAGGAAGCATCTTGTGGATTTTGTGAGCACTCTCATAGCACTTGCACAGCACGTTGCCACTAGGCTGACTGTTCTGGGACACACAGCATGGTCAATATTGTAGAGTCAATCTACAGATCATCTTCTTTTCCCTCTTGAAATAAGTTTAATCACTGTGGGCTCTTTCACAGAATAGTTGTGCCGCAGATGGTTGTTGGATGTGATGCTTTCTGGAAGACAGTGGAGATGCATTGTGTCCAGATTCCAGGCAGAAATATTGCAGCCCCAGCAGAAGTTCAAAGCTGGTATCACACTGTTAAACCACAGTATGAGTTCTTGCTCTGGGGAATGAAAACAGCTCCATGTTTGGATGCCCCTATGTCTCTTGGCTGATCCATCTGAGCCACATTAGTTTGAAGGCTACATAAGGAATTAGGACAACTTGGACCTTCTAGCAAGGCCACCAAACCTCACCCACTCCTATGGCCAGGGCCGCAGTCCATGCCTGGCTGCAGTGTATGTGCCAAAAATTCATCTGAGGATTTCAAGAGGCAGAGAAATCATTACTTCCTTTGGAAGTTTGTTCCTGCTTTGTTGTTTCATCATAGTGTTTGTTTTTTAAACTTTGCAAAAGTTCTGATCATTGATGAGAAAAATCTGTTTAAACCAGCATGGGATGGTCTCAAGCCAGCATGCTCCATATTATCAAGATTTTTTAAAAGAAATCTCCACTTTACCTTTACACAGCAATAGCTCACAGCCTGTCTAGGTGACCTCAGCAGAGAGGACTGGATGGCTTTACAGAATTGACAACCTTCTTAAAATTTTGAGGCAAATCAAGATGCCATGCTGCTTGTAACTCAAATACTGCTTAATTTCAGCATTCCACTTTCCTTAACAACTCAGTAGTTGGGCAAAAACTGAAGGAAATTCACGGCAGTGGATGGCAAGCAAGGCAAAGTTGGATCATAAAAACTGCCAGACAATTGAGAAGGGAGCACTGGATATTTTTGCATACTTCTTTTAAGAAATAAGTCTACAGGGAGAACTTTCAAGAATGTGGATATATTCACCAAGAAACCAGCTTGTACAAAGACAGGCTTTTATTCTGCAGAATTTATGCACATGTTTAACTCAAAATGGAATGATTCAAGAGCTCAAAATGAGGCCCACATGGACAAGCCTTTGCAGGCAGCAGGATGCCACAGATGGCACATACATGTCGTTTTACAGGATCAATGTCACAGGGATCACATTTTCAAACACCGCATCTAGACAGAGTTCAGGTGTTTGGAAAATTCTGATACTGTCTCTAGTTTATATACTAATTATCTAATATTGATACTGGCTAAGCACTGCATCTGGCCCTGTTAAGCATTAATTAATTATTTAACTAATTCATTATGGGCTTATATTAGACATTAAAACTCTTTATAAAAAGAAAATGCAGTTATAAAAAGAAAATGCAGTGGGAAAAATGAATTCCAGAAAAGAGAATTTTTGTTGGGTGCAAGAAAGGGTTTTAGACAGCTTCCATTTGCTGTATTGTTTCCAAAACCAATGAAACACTTTCAAAGTTTATGCTTCTCTTGACATTTCTCGGATACTAAAGAACTGAAAGGCAAGACTGGGAGCCACAAAGGTACTTAAGTGTTTATTGTCTAAGTGAGGGTTAGTCAACCAAATACTTCAAGCATCTGGGCATGCATGTCCAGCTCTCTTTCACAAGACCTTTGTGGCACAACAGAGACTAGATATCAAATTTCTCGAATTTTTAAACTGCCTTACAAATCAACCTAGCTTTCACGTCTGCCTAATGCAAAATTTCCCTGGTTTTAATGGACTTTGCTAAAGATCTCAAGGCAGAAATAATTTCAGCAGGCAAATGGGACCCAACTACATTTCTGAGGATGTCTAGTACTTGCCAGTGTTGATATAAAATAAATGAATGGATGCTATTACTGAAATCTGAGTATTTGCCAATGTTCCAGTGTTAAATATAAGGAGTAACTCAGCCAAAATCTTTCTCTTACCTGTGTTTCAAACTGGCCTGCTACAGTCCTTGCCAATGGGTTTCAGTTTTGAACCAGGCGCTTTAACAGCTCAAAATGATCTTACTTGAGCTGAAGAGTGAACTCTCCTTTGCTTGTGGCTTAATAACTCTGATCCTCTTCTGATTCTTTTAACAATTCCTATTTCAGATAACATTATCATGGAGTTCAGCAAGAAAAAAAGCCATTTTAATAATTCACAATTTTTACTTAAATTTTGGCGTTACATTCAGATTAGATGATGGAAACTAACCTGTTTGGCTACACTTTTGCCCTTGTTTAAATAGCAGCATGCTGCAGTATGCGGGATTCAGACAGGGCACAGCAAGTACCTGCACTCAAGCAAACTCTTTTCTCATATTGGGATGTCATTTCAAGTACACTGCTTGAGGAAAAAGAAAAAAAAGGGGAAAAAAAAGACCACTCTTTTCCATTTATTCCTCTCCATGAATTTTGTATGTCTGCCTGTGACTGTAACATTTGGATGCATTCCACACTGAATTGAATGGCAATAGTGGACTCCACAGAGCGCCTGACTGCTGAAGGTTGCATAGCCTGAGGAAAAGATCCCTTTGGAAATCCATGGAGGGGAAAGGATGGAGGGAAATGTTACTGTGGAAAGGGTTTTACTTACAGTGGCAAAGTCTGATCTGAGAAACTTTTCAGTACTCCTCAAAGACAGTCAGATCTAGGTTCAATTAGTCTCCTTTAAGAGATGTAAATTACTAACTGCATTGTGCCCTTTTCAGCCAGCCAGTTGACTAAATTACACAACGCTTCATTTTGCAAAAATAGAAAGCATTCCCAGGCAAAGCAGATCACAGTTCTCAAGCAGCTGATTTAAAATTGTTTTCCCGGGAGAAACCTTGAAAACAATGCAACATCCCAAATCTGTTGAGAAATTTCGTAGGGTAATAGCTTTCTGCTCCCGTAAAAAACCCAAATCATTCCATACCATCGTGTTTCAAAGCAGGAATTATATAACGCTCGGCATTTAATGAACTTTTATTGACGTCAGTGCGACTGCTGATGTTGGAGCTCTTCTGTGAACATTTAGAAGCTGAGGGGCACACGGGCAAGGGAAGCTGCAGTGATGCCGCGGTCTAAAAGCGGGGTTCATACCTCAGATTACAGATTTGCCTCTGTCCTAATTACACACTCCATCTCCGCGCATCAGCACGGGGCCCAGGAAACCTGACTCATCGTTGCTGACAATCCCGGCGCCCTGAGGCGCACACACACACACACACACACACACACGCTGGCAGGCGTGCTCCGGGACTGGGTCTGGCCCCAGGGCCGGCGGGGCCGGAGGCTGAGCCCGGCACCTCATCGGGATCGGGAGCGGGATCGAGATCGGGATCGAGATCGGGATCTGAAGCGGGAGCGGGAGCGGGACCGGCCCCGGGGGCAATGGGGGCGTGGCCTGTGCCGCCTCATTTGCATAGCGCTAGCCCTATTGGCCAGCGGGAGGCACGCGGCGGGGCGCCGGCCCCGCCCCCTGCCCAAGGCTGCCCGGAGACGCGGAGGCCCCGCCCCCCCGGCAGAAGCCCCCGCCCTCTTGTGCCCGAGGCCCCGCCCCCTCCCCCAGGCTGCCCGGAGACGGGCGCCGCGGCGGGCGCTGCCATTGGCCGGCGGCGGGTCGCGAGCCTGGATTGGCTGTCGGCGGCGGGGCGGGTGGCGCGGATTGGCGGGGCGGGCGGGGGTGTGCGCGGGGGGCGCGGCGGCGCGGGGGGCGGCGGGCGGTGCGGCAGCTGAGCGGCGGGAGCCTCCGGAGCCGCCTGCGCCTCCTGTCCCGCACGGCCCTCCCGACACCGACACCATGAACCGCCTCGGCCCCGCGCCCGTGGGCAGCGCCGCCGCCGCCGCTGCCGCCGCGCAGTACCGGGTGTGCGGCAACTGCCGGAAGGTGCCGAGACAGGTACCGGGGGGCGCCAGCGGAGAGGCGGCGGGAGCGGCGGGAGAGGCTGCCAGGGGGAGCGGGGGGCGGCGGGACAGAGGCTCGGCCAGGGTGGGGGCACAGGGACGGTGGCAGTGCCGTGAGGAGAAGCGGGTCGTCGGGCAGCAGTGGGGCGGGGGGATGCAGGGAGCACCGGGAGAGTTGGGGGGCAGTGGGGCAGTGGGGCGAGGGCTGTGCCGGGAGGTGGGAGCCTGCGGGGGATGTGGCCGCGGGGGCGGCCGGTCCTTTCCCCCCTGGCCGCTACCCACCCCGGGACGGCTGTCAGCCGCCCTGCCCCAGGCTGCCCCTCCATCCCGGGGCTCGGGGGCACCGCGTCTCCCCGAAGGCATGGGGGGGCAGGGGGGGTTGTCCTGGAGCCCGGCCGCGCTTGGAAAGTTTATTATCCGCCTATTTCACCGGCGAAATTCATCACCGCGGTCCCCGTCCAGTCTTTGTGCGGGCGGATCCGAGCCCAGAGCTTTAAACAAACGCAAGGGAAGCCCCGAGGAGCCCCGATCCCCCCGCCCCCCATCCCGCTATCCCCGCGGACCCCCGCGCCCCCCGAGGGTGCACCCCCCGCTCCCGCATCTGCCTCACGGGCTGCATTGGTGGAGGTGGTTTTTGTTTGTCCAGTGCAAATGAATTAAAATTGCTGAGCTGTTCAAACGCGCCGAGCCCCCGAGCGCCCAAGGTGAGCGCGATGCCGGTTTTGGTTTTATTTTAATTCAATCTCTCCCAGAATATTTTGCTCCAGGTTGGTCTTTGCAAATGCTAAGGAAGCCTGTAAGTCAATGAGCTCAAATATTTGCGCTCTTTGTCCAAAAACTGTTTTTCTTCCTCTGTGGGTCAGGCCAAGTGCCAATCAAAGTTGTTTTTCAAGCCTCTCTTCCCTGCAGTAGGACTGCTTTTTTCTTTCTTCCTTTTTTTTTTTTTTTTTTTTTTTTAAGGGTTTGGTTTTTGGAAAGGAGGTGTGTATTTAGGGGAGGGGGAGGAGAAACGGTAAAATTCGGTCAGAGAGAGGAGCAGATCTTAAAAATCGTGTTTCTTGAATATTTTAATGGAAACAAAATCTTATTAAATGTGCATGCTTGGTATGTGCAGTTATTTTTTCCATAAACTCTTGGATCATATTACAGTTGATACTTGGTGCTCAGCTCTTAGCTCAGCTTGCGAGAAATGTAATGGATCAGAGAAGCACACATCAGCAGAGTCTGATTTTTAACCATTTCGTTGCAGGATCGAATCCCTTCTTGGCTTTAGCTTGCCGCTGTTACTGCTTTAAGAAAAACAAGTACTTAAAAGAGAGAAGCTCTGCGGGGTTAAAGCCTGAAACAGCTTCAGACTTGACATGTGTCTAAAGACATACAAATTAAACAGTGCCAAATATGTATGTGGAGAAAGCAGGGAGGGAGCTTGCTTTGTTCTGCCAAATAATCAAAATGTTTTGTTGACAAATAAAGTGGTGCTTGGCAGAACTTGTAGATCTAAAATTAAATTTAAATTATTGAATTTTTTTGAAGCTGTAATCCTGTCCTGCTGAGTAGGACTTTTTATGTATACCTCTTTAATATCAGGGGGGAGTGTGAGGAGGGGACAGGGCTCGATGCTACTTTGCTGGTAACAGGAAATTTGCTGGATTTTTTTTTTTTTTTTTAATTTTAATTTAAAGTGATTTAGGGATGATGGTGAAAGATAGGTACCCAGTTATGTCTGTTGAGGAAGGCAGCTTAGTGCTGTCCTGCTCTGTCTGTGGTCATTTCAACCACTTTCATTGCAAAATTGGGGAAAAAACAAAGAAACTGAGTGACAGCCTGTAAAACCCTCCTGGAACGTAGGTGTTCTGTGCTTTCAGTCGTTGTCCTGGGGCATTGTTGCATTGGTGTTGTAGGCTGGACAATAAACATAGAAGTACAAAGCTTCTGACTGCATCTGTAATTATTTAAAAGTTGGTATAATAAAAATCACTGTAAATTTTAACCTTTTGCACTTCACTGGCAAGCATGAAAGTAGAAAACAGGAGAAAAAAAAAAGGCTTGATGGAAGCGAGATGCAAATTTGACCTGAGTCTCAGAGTAATAATCTTCAGATAAGTGCTGCCTCATCTGTTCTTTTGATGGTGTTGGGGGTTTTTTTAATGCTCATGTGATAACATACTGGAAAAAAATGATTGGCCTTGAAATGTGTTGAATCTCTTCTGCCCTCCTCAGTCTTAAGTCTTTATTTGAAGCCACTTGAACGCTGACAATTTAGGTAGTGCTGTTGTCAAAATTACAAGAAGCAAAGCAACCTTTCTACTCAGTGGCGTATAATGAAATTTGAAATAGTCTACAAGCTTTTGGATTCTCATGGGTGAAGATAAGCTTCCCTTTCAGTGGGGAAACAGGAAAAGCTAGATGCAGCGCTTTAGGTTTTGGTCAATTTCAAACTAATCAAAGTTACATTTTATTAGGAAAAGTTCTATTAGGGTAGCACTAAGAGTCTTGTTAAGGATTCATGGATTAAATTTGTCTATGAGGAAAATCTTTCATATTAAAAAGATACAATTTCCAGTTGGGTATATTGTTACAGGACACTTTAGATAGCCAGATCTACTTGCAGAACAATTGCTGCTAATCAGAAGGGCTCAGACAGTCATAGATATGACAGCTACATCATTATTTGATTTAGGGGGGAGAAAAAAGGCAACCAGTAATAGGAGGTTTGGATTTGATGAGTGAGCTTGTTGAACAGAAAACCAAGGCTAATGCTTTGACTCAGTTTGAAATAAATGGAAGAATGAACAAAATGAGATCAGTAGCTCTGGTTTGTGGGATTTTGTAACAAAGCTGTGGCGTACACGTAGGGAAAAGTGCTTAAAATGGCATACAAGTTCTGTTCCCAAGTCTTTCCTAGATGTGGCTGAGAGTTGCTGCCATTGCAGTAACCAGGACAGGTCCAGCTCTTCCATTTGAAAATGCAAAATATGAGGGAATCCCTGGGCAAGGGATCTCCTGGGTATAACCCTGGAGGGGGTCTGGAGCCTTATGGAAACCCAAGGTTCCTCTGCCTAAATAAAATCAATAGCCCAAGCAAGTGAGAAGAGGGCATATAGGAAGGGCTCAGTATTTCCTTGGACAAATAACTGCTTCAGGAAGGCTTTTAGGAGTAAGCAAAAAGTCTTCAGAGGATGGAAAAATCCTGATACGTCAGGAAGTGTAGGAACAAGGAAGGTTTGCCAGCTGTTCAAGCTTAGTTGCAAATTGCAAAACATGTGAAGTAAAAGGTTCTTTTACTTGTCCATACAGGTTGGTAGGATAGTAAAGAAAATAAGTATAAATGTAGTTCCAGGATTAAATATTTGGTTTGTCTTAGATTTCAGTGAGGGAGATAGAATGGCAATGGCAAAATGAGTGATGGGGGTGTGCGGTTTAAAAGCATCCTTCAATGTTGACAAGGTGGAAATGAACCAGGCTTAGCTGACCCTCCTGGCTTGAGCCACTCTCTGTACTGGAGTCCTGAATAAAGATATATAAAATGTAGGGTTGGTTCCTGGTTTTTATAGACCTACCCAACCAGGGTGATCCTTTGAGAGGGGGAATACCCATCAATATGACGGACATAATTTTCCATGCTCCTCATCCTCCCATGCCAATCTCTTTGTTGAGTACAAGTCTTGATACTGTACAAAGCTACTAAAGCAAATATGAAAAAGGTACGTATGACATGATACCACCAAAAGTAGGTCACACTAGAATAACGTAGTGGTCTTCTGTGGATATGACAGATGCTAGAGTATCCTCTTCCAAAAGATTTGGATATACTAAAACTAGACCTCATTCATTAAATTTCTGAAGTAACATCAAAGGTTGAACTCGCTGCTGCAAGTCAGCTCAAATGCTGGGATTTACTAACACCAAATGTTCTATATACCAAAAAGTTTAACTGGGTTTGAGAAGTATTTGGGCACATTCATAACAGAAAAATTAAGCAAGATCTGCAAATATAGAACAGCAACATCCCTCAGTATAATTTCTGTATGCTTTCCTGGCCGTTACTCTCTGCTGTTGTCCCCTGGGAGGGACAGGTTACTGGGCCATAGGGACCTTTGATCTAACACATTCTGTGTTTTTCTGCCCTTGTTAATTACAGCGACTGGAAACTGACGGGAATGGGAATGATGGTTGGTTGTGCTGAGAGGAGAAGTCACTGTGCTGAGAGTAGTTTTCAGAGGATCACTTGAAACTAATCTGGTTTAATCCTGTTTGGAATTACAATGAGAGTGTGACTGTCCCTGAAAGACGTACACACAGCAGAAGTGGTAAATGCTGTTGGTCCAGGGAGACAGGGACATTTCATGGAAAGTTGGGATACCTTGAGCACTGGCATAGTTAAAGTGGTGTGAAATCCAGCGGTGTGAAATGTGAGAGTTACGGGTTTGGATGTTTGTTACTTGTAATTTCTAATACGAGCAGCTCCTTGGAAGGAGCAGGGAGAAGGATGTCAGTGCAGGAGGACCAGCAGCTTAGCATCACCCTGCAGGGCTGTGGTGTTGCTGAGTAGGGAAACTGGGAAGGATGGACTCTAATTAAACAGGCACAGAGGTCAGCTGGCTGTGTGCTGGGAGAAACGGAGTACTGATTTTGCAGAAGTAGACTAAAAGAGTTTGCTTTTTTAATCCAATAAAAACAAAAACTGAGAGGGGATATGGTCTATGTCTATAAATACATCTGATGGTAAGAACCAGTGAGGAGAAATTAGCTCAAGACTAGATGGATGTAATACGGTCATAAATATATTTAGGAGGGAAAATTGAAGTGTCCAGAGGTATGAGGTTCTGGAAGAGTTTGTTCTGGGTCTGTTGTAGCCAAAAACAGCACCTACTTTTAAGACAGAAAAATGTGTGAACGTCATTAAATGATGCAGTGCTTACAATAGCACTAGCTTAGACTCAGCGAGTTGAGGTCATACCCAAAAAAAAAAAAAAAAAACCAAAAAAAACCCACACACTTTCATTCACTTCATTGTTCTATGTGGGTGAGTAAGAAAGTAGCCCAGAAGTGAACCAAAAATAGTTTAATGTCAGGTCTCATAAGCCCGTGTAAGCTAAAATATGTGTCACCATGAGTCATGAAGGTGCATGGAGATGCTGTTACCTGCACTGTAGAAATCAAGAGGCCTTTCAAGGACATCCCAACTATTTTGAGGGAAATCAGCCTGGTTCAACCTATTCTGAGCATAGGCAAATCAAAGTTGCTTGGAAAGCACCCTGGGTTTTCCACAATGGAGCATCTCTTTTTTGTTGAGTTGCATAGTCTAGTTGGCTTTGGAAATCAGATTGACAAATCTTGGCTGTCACAGAGAATCTTAATTTGTAGAATCAAATTATGTCTTCTGTAGTTTGATGACTCTTAATAATAGTTTCCTCACAGTGTAGTTGTGAGGGGTTGCCTGGACAGCTTTGAATCTCCAATGTGTCTTTTTCTAAAGGAGTTCTCAAAATTATTTGCAAAGTCTGTCACGAAAACCCAACTCTGTTTGCATTGGTTCTAATTTTAGGAACATTCTGTTGTGCAAAACATTGTGTTTGCCTTCATTGTTTGTGTCTTCCAGTCCCCTGGAGCACTGGTGAAGCATGGTGAAACCAGCGTGGGTTACTCCTCCAACTAATCCTGTGTGCACAGCTGTGGGGAGAAGATGGGTGTTTTAGGATCCAAAAATGTAAAGATATAAACCAAGAGCAACAAACCCAACTTTTTAAGGCAGTTAAAACTGGCAGCAACAGGCCCCTCACTCAAAATTCATTCTTACATTTTCTTAAAAGGTTTGGTTGGGGGAAAAAACCCAAACCAATGAACAACAAAGAATAGGGTTATTTCCTGTGAAATAAATGCAGTGAAAGTCCAGAGTTGACTGGTTTCTCTTTCTCCATCCTCACAAGTGTTTCAGTAATTTGTATCTCTTCAAAATCTGACCTGTTTAGATTGTTCTCCCACTCCCTGTGTAATTACTGTCTGTGTCGTGGAACTGAAATGCAGTTCAGTTTGCAGCACGTGCAAACATGTGCTGGTCCTGAGGGTTCCTGGGTTCTTTGATTTTTACCTTAAAAGCTAGTGTAAAGAAATTTCCTTGTGTCTTCCTAGGCTGAAAATGAGATGGCAGAACTATTAAATTTTCATTAGACCTCTAATGAGAGTGCCATGAGTGAAATGAACCTCTGGTGAGGATGCTGTTTTGCAATGAAAACTGTAAGAGGTGGCCTTGTAGGAACCACGTTCATTTAAAATAGTCACTTTTATTTAAAAACAAACAAACAAAATACCAAAAGCACAAACACAGTCTTCTTTGAGTTACAGGGAGGGAGTGGAGGTGAGAAAGGAAAGAAAGTGGGGAGGAGGGTTTTCTTCAAAGAAATTTTGAGGTTTCGTGTTGGGAGTGGGTTAGCCAACAATGGAGGTTGTCCTCTGCTAAAATTTACTTCTGCTGGTAGGAGTGGAGCATTGCATTAGCCAAATTGGCTGTGGTTTGGACATGTGGACTCTGAAGATTTACTTTAAATTTATGCATATTACTTAATTAGGGCCTCAAATCTCCCATCTCTTTAAATGGCGGTGTTTTGAAATCTGAAAAACATAATATGGTTCGATAAACATCCTTGGTTTTTTCTTTCTCTGACATTGGCAAAGGAGCTGCTAACACCAATTCAGTTCTTTAATACCCATTTAGTTCTTTATTTGAAACTTTTTTTTCCTGACTAGGGAGATTTGAGCAAGAGAAGATAGTGGCGTAGTTCTCCCCTGGCTGTGTGTAGCCAGGGGAGTTGGTCTAGAGATTTTATTGTCAGATTTCTATTTGCAAAGCTGGAGAATAAGGAGGGATCTCAAGCACAGTTTGCATGGCCAGGCTGAATATTGGCTTTTGTCTAAGTGGGTCAGGATAGACTGGGGGGAAATGGGGTATTTTCAGTAGAAATTTCTATTGTCAGGAGGGAGACCTCAGTTAATGAGAAATTGCACCTCATCAGCTTTGGAAAAACCTGCATGGAAATAATTTATGCTGTTTAATTTCTGTGTTCTTTGCAGGTATTCCTGTTCATATGCAGAGGTCCTTCCCATTGTTGTCTCTGCAGCCCAGCCTGGTAGTCTTTGTGCTTTAGGTAGAAGCTATAGGGAACATTATGCAGATGAGTCAAATATCTTGTGAAATACCATTACAGGGAGGTAGGGATACTCTCCACAAACAATTTTTTTTCTGACTGCCTATCAGTCAGTCCATGAAATGCATTCATGATAGTTCAAGATATTTTATGGGGTTCTTGGTATGTCACCCTGGGCAAACTAGTGTTACTGATAATAGGGGAGATCATGATCAAGGTGTATTAATTTTAAATGTCTCTCTTAACCACTAGTTTCAGATTTTTATTATAGGATGCTTCTTGCATATCAGACATTAGAGTAAACTATCAGTTGGGGCAAAATAGTGGTGTAGATGGTATTTGATTGATTAAATTAATTAATATTACATGTTTATGAAGCTGAGAAACTATTTTGTTCTTGTTATAGACCATATCAACCACTGATTTATTCAAATATCTTTATTCTCACATCTTATTTAAATTGAAAGTAAAGTGTTTTGAAACATGGGCTTTTTTCTTCTAGGCCAGAATCCTTGCGACAGTCAGGGACTTAAGTTAGGGCTGATCAGGGTGTAAGTGATGGTGCTCAAGGTAAGAGACAGAAGTCAGTGCTCTTAATCTAGCAAGGTATCTTAAATCCTTCCTGAATGTTCCTGGTTACTTGAATTAGGGTAAGATAAATGAACAGATACAACTTCCTGATTAAACACCTTTTTTGTTGTTGCTGTTAATGACTCTTGTCTTTCACTCAAGGTAAGCACGTTGTTTTGTTAGACCAACAATGGATTTCTAATGGATTCCAAGCCTAGTGAACTTGGTGATAGCGTGAGGCTATGTGCAGTCCCTCTCCTCAGGGGATCAGGCAGGAAAAAATCGTAACAGAGTGGAATATGAAGTATTCCTAGCTTCATGTGTTCTGAGTAGGCTGGAGCAGAAGTATTAAGTCTGCATCATGCAAGAATATTGTGTAGTCAGTGTGTGGGCCACCCTTTGGGTGGTGGTTTAAGTCTTCCAACATATACAAATGTTAGGTTAACATGTATGAAAGCCAGGAGAAATTGCATTCTTGAGAATTCTTTGGAGCCACAGGTCTCTTGTTATTTCTTCAAGTGCAAAATACATTTTGAAGAAAAGTAAAAGGCATTCAGGTTTTCATCTAGTCAGAATGAGCAATAAAATCATAAATACAGTCAGTATGTCTTAATTGCTGCACTTTGGATTCAAAATGTGTAATTGTGTCTCTGTTTTAAAGCATATTAAATTTGAACTTAGTTTTGACATGAAGCTAGAGAGAATTGTAAATTCTTTTATAGTCATTTGACACTTTAAAGGATCAATTAAATTGTTACTTAGCAGGGAGGAATGGTTGGAAGAATGACTCCTCATTTAACATTTTCAAATGAAGAATTCATGCTTCTGAGCAGTTCCATGTAACCTCAGTAAAACAGAGATATGTTGATGACAGTGAAGAAGTACTGGCTGTCTTCATGTAACCCATTCTTAGTGCGGTACAGAGCTGGTTACTCAAAATCATCTTTTGTCAGTCTCAGGGCAGTTTATTACTGCATTGGATTTGCTCTGGCTGATACTAACAAAACAATTGATAGCCAGCATATGTTTTCTCCTCTGTATGAATTGTGCAGTTAAAAATTATTTAATAAGACAGTATCTTAACAGTGTTGAATCTAATTTAATAGCATGTGCTTGTAAATATGTTTAATATCTCCTGCTTTACCATGTGGTGAAGGGAATATAGTTACATTATTGTCTAAATGTATCTGGAGGGGTTTTGGCCATATGGTTCTAAATCTGTTTTAAAGTAATTATGCCTATTAACTAAAAAAAAATATTCCCTCTGAGTTGATTGACATTCCTCTCAGTAAAGCACCCTCATTGCTGATTAGAGGTGTGGAAATAGTAATTTGTTCTAGCATTTAGAAATTTGATTAGAACTCTAATGAAATGGAGCGCCTACATGCTGTCTAAATATTCTACCTGACACCAGTTGGATCTCATCCAGTGTGGGAGAACACTTGAAATGTTGCTTTACTAGAATATGTTTTGTGTCTTGAAGTCAACCATGCTGCCTGCATGTAAATACCCACTGGCTGTTCAGTAGGCAGAGCAAACCTTGACCCTTCCTGGATATAGGCATCAGGATTTGATTATTCCAGCGAGCACTTCCTGCAATAACTGGCTTAGAGTTAGAAAATTAAGGCAGCTATTTACAGGGAAGCACCCATATTACTAACTCAGTAAGCTGGACTGCTGATGCTGTGAACATGCGTTATACACAGTGTATGTATATGAGGTAGGAACACGCTGAAGCTCACAATTTCTCTCTGTTGTTCTCTCATAATAAGGTGACAACAGTACACTATAAATAAAAATTTAAAGCACCACATTTCTCTCTCTGTTATGAGCTTGCTTGTTCTGCTCCCTCCAAAGGCTGATCGAAACACCCATCAGGTGAGTGGCAGCTGTTTGAACACCCATGTTTTTAAGCCATCTTTCACTGATGGTAGCCATTTTCTCTCCAGACCACTACTGCTAGAAAACTCTAAATCAGGGCTCTGTTAGTATCCTGCGGTGGCAATTGTCAGTCTGTAGTGGTAGGAGACATATTAAACCACTTGAGGGACACTTGAGGTGCATGATGTTCATTAGTCAACAGTTCATTTTGACTGGTTAGCTTCTCCCTCTGAAATTCAGAAGATAGGCTCTAATGCATCTGCACTAGAATCAGACATGGCTTTTTGTGTTCTTCCTTGTGGTTTATTTTAGTTCTGTTTCTCTACCATACTTAATATTTTTACATTTTACATTCTCCACATTTAAACAAATGCAGTAGTAGGGTTAAACCTGAAAAACTTCCAACTAGTTTATGCCATATTAATGCTTCAGAAAGTATTTTCATTTCTGTTCTCTCCAGAAAACCCAAACAAAATGTTCAATTATGTTAATACTTCAAGTTTTGAGTTACTGGATGAGACAGTAACGTCAGGGGTCATTCAGGTAGAATCTGCTTTGAAACAAGTGACTTTCATTCCAGCAATTTAAAACTTGTCTCGCTTCTGTGCTGGCACTTCACAGGTAGTTAGGAGGAAAGGTGTGTTGGTTGAAAAGGTCAACTAAATGTAATTAAAGGTTGAGGGAACCTGCAGCCAGCCTTGTAGTTCTTCAGGGGAGATAGAGCTTAGTGCTTGTTGCACCTGCGCAGAGGACAAGCGGAAAGAGAGCAGGCTGCACCCACGGAGGGTATGGTGGAATGGTCTTCACACAAGGCTTAGAAAGGCAAAAGGGGAACAGAGGTGGAAGGAACGTCTCCCTCCATGCCCCTGCTCTTTAGGCCACTTATGCAAAAGGTATTAGATAAAGGTGTAGTTACTTGACCTATTTATCCAACAGAAACTTGTCGTACAAGCAAAAGCAGTTTGACTATCCAGTGCTGTTACTGTTTTGTATGGGACACTCCTTTGGGTTAAGCTGTACCTCATGAATACATACAGGCAGCATTCAGCCCTCCAACATAATTAATTTGTCTTGTTTGAGAAGGTAGGTCTATGGCATGATTCTTGTTTCCCAGAAAAGTTGGACTACTTGTTACATGGAATAACCTTTGTCTCTACAGAGCTAAGCTGGTTGCAAGTAAAGGCTGTGAACTTACTTTGACAAAAATGTCTCAGTTTGGATTTGATGACTCCATTAGGAGAAAGGACAAGTAAACTGGAGTGCAGTGGAGAACTTCATTAGACAGTGCATGTTACTCACTCTTCCATAGCTACAGAAGTCTTTATTCAGGCAGGGTATAAAATAAGTGGGTTTATTATTTCTCTTGTACTTGCTGGTGCTTTTTTGTAGAGCTGTTAATTCACCAAACTATAGCAAAAGCCCTCTTAGTAAGAGTGTAGGCAGTAATCTGAGGAGATGGTAGAACCTGTCAGCTCTGAGGTTGGAGGTAGATCTGAAGTTCTGTCAATCTGCTGGCCTGGGTGGCTGGAGAGAGCAGGAACAGCTGAACTGTCTTGGGACAAGTCTCTGTATTAACATACCATAAATCTTCTCTAACAGTTATGAGTCTTCATTTTTGAAAATCAGGATCTCTTTTAAGCTCTATCGGGAGAATACCTTAGGTCTCTGCTGCCACCAGCTCAGCTACATTAAGTCATCGTGTTTTAGAGATTGTATCTCACTAATGACTCACTTTGGTAAGATGTAAAATGTTCTTTAAAAAATAAAAAGAAGAAGAAGAAAGAGAAAGAAACTGCCTAACTGCAATGTTCTTATGGTCGCTCCAGCAAGTGTGTGACTTGTGAGTGTGCTACCAAGATGAAGCCTTTTCTCTGTCTGTCTCTTGCTCAGACCTCTCCCAGACTAATCAAATGTAAAACAATTAGTGTGTCAGCTCCCTGCTCATTGTAAAACAGTCTCCAGCCTTTGCAAACAAGACTCCTTGGAGAAACAATATTCTCTAATTGGTGGCCATTTTAGGATTTCCTATCAGATGAAGAATCAAAAGGGCTCACCCGTGGTTTTCCATCTGTGGCCCTAGCACCTACAAGATTCTTCTGGACTTCTTTCAAGGAGACTGTGTAAGAAGCCTTACTTCAGTAAACTCAGAGGCATGGTGTGGATGCCACCTCCTTCTGAAAAATGTTTACGAGTCAACTCATCAAAAGAGGCTTAAACTCCTGGCTTAGACAGCAAGGCACTTGCTCTTGGAAATTGTACCTTTAGGCTAGAGGTAAAGCATGTTAGTCAGGGAGATTTTATTTTTCATCTGGCACATTCTTTCTGTTTGAGTCATTGACCAAAGAAAGATGGCAAAAAAAGGTGCTTCTCTTAAAGCAGAAGGACAGTGCTTCTTTTGGATGTCCAGGAGGACTATCCCTTTCCAGGCAGAGCTAGAACAGCATCAGCATTCCTTTTATTTGAACTGTGGCAAAGATGATCAGTGGTCATCAGCTGTACATGAGCATTTGTCTGAGAAACTTGTGCCAAGGGGGCTTTTCATTTTCTTTTAAAAGCTTTTCAATGGATTGATCTAAAATTTTAAGGAACATTGACCACAAGTTTTGTTTCCTGTAAATTAGAAACCTTATAGCAGCCTCATGTTTTAATATTTTGATGTTGTCTTGAATGTTAACAGGAACAGCTTAGCTAAAGTTCTTCATGGTGAGGTAGCATAGCCAATATGTGCTTATATTCTTCCAGTTAGATACCATCTATCTAAACAAGCATCACCTGCCCATCAGGTGAGTAGGGACGGTTCATAAGTATATTGTCTTCATGTTTTGATGCTGTGGGGTTGGTTTTTTGTTTCAGCATTTTCAGATCTAAATTGGTCTGAGGAGGTGCAATCAGAAAAGGGGAAGAATAGCATTTGCTTCCTAAAAGCATTGTTACTAAAGAATTGAAGTGTAGTGTAGTTAAGATTCTGAAGTAAATTGTATGATGCCACCTGTGTTGAACAGACAGTGTAGGAATGTGCTCACCCAGGCACTAAGGTGCTCCATTATATGGATTTCATCTTCTAGACTGGACTAGCACAGTGCTTATTTCTGCAATGGTACAGTTTAACTAAAATGTCTCCTTGTTTGGGGGATGCCAATTCCTATCTCTATTAGAAAATAGGTTCCATTTTTAAATAGGATTTATTGAGTAAGTGGTATTCTTGAAACAATCTGCTGCAGATACATGACAGCATTAGGGCAGGTATAGTGGGTCAGATTGAAACTCAGTGTCCTGTCTGTGGGAGTGCCCAAGGGAAGATATTGAAGGAAGAAGACACAATATGAAGCAGTTTCTCCTGACACCCCCACAGCACTGTCTCCCAGTCTCACAAGTATTTGCAGCTTGAAAACTTCCTGAGCTGGAGGTGGTCTCCATATTTAATAACTGATTTTGTAATTCTCTTCCATGAACTTGAAGATTTCAATTCTAATCACACACTGACTTCAGGTGTCCCCAGCATCTAAGCAAGGATTTTCACAGCTTAGTTGCACATCGTGGAAAAGGTTAAGCACCTCTGCTTGAGCTTGTCACCTGCTCGTTTGTTCCTAATCCTGGTTTATTGGAGGTAGTAAAAGCACACTATGCATGGACTGTGACAGCCAGGAGGCAATCAATTAAAATTTCTTGACATGCTTGTGACAGCAAGTTCAGCAGTTCAGAGTTGCTTTCCAAGACTCAAGCTACTGTGTTTCACAATCCTGTGTGAAAAAGATGGCAGAAAACTAGCTGAGGGAGCTTCAGTACTGAATTGTGCACATTTATGTCTTTAATCTGTGTGAGAGGATTTAGTTTTCTGAATTTTGGCAAGTTACTCCATGATGCTTAAGATAGTTCCTGCACACAGATTTAAAATAACTGCTATGATCATTTTGTACAAAAAATGTGTGGGAGAAACAGTTTGAAAACCAATGCTTGTGCCATTTGCTTGACTTTCTTATGTTTAAAATTAGAATTTGGTTTTATATAGTAGTTGGTTAGAGAAAGGTGCTTGAGAGCATGTTACTGTACCAGCATTTACGAAAGAGCAAATAGGTAGTGTCCTAGAAGTTTTTATTGAGCTGAAAACATTACAGGGGCACAGATTTATCAAAAGGGGGTGAGTGTCAGCTGGGACACATGGTAAGTTTATTTCTCCAGTGTGGGGCTTCTGTCCCTATTCTGTCCGTTCTGTCCCTATTCCTTGAAATATAACAAAGTTCACCTGTGATATGCTCCATAATGAAATGAGCCTGTGCAGCAGATTTTCTGCTCTTCTGGTAAAATTCAAGCATTCCACTTGAATGTCCTGATTCAGTGGCTGATCAGGGAAGCAGACAAAGTGCATCTCCTCCTGAATTTTAAGAGAACAGCTGCAAGAAGAGAGAGCTGTAACCATACAGTGACATTGCATGGTGAAAAGTATTGGAAATACATGGAAAATGGGACTGTATGATCTGAGATCTCATAGCTACAGGTCAAACAGCTTTTCACATTGGAAAGGTCCTCAAACTTTGCCTTCTTGAGTTAAACTGTGGTGAATTTCCACATTTTGCTAATTAAGATTTTTCAATGTTTGGAAGTTAGTAAACACTTAGAGGCCATTCACTTAGGAGCTGGACTCAATGATCCTTGTGAGTCCCTTCCAACTCAGAATACTCTGTGACTCTACGTAGTGTTTGACAATTAGTCACAAATGTTGCTTGACTAACACATCATCAAAATACCTTGTGTGGCCAGGACACCAGCGGAGCCTTGTTGCTTCTGATAGCCTATCATGAAGGTAGTTGAAGCTGGAAAAGGAACAATTCTAGGGAGCTGGTGCAGAGATCAGAGCCCAGCTTCCTCCCCTGCACCTGTGGGGGGACTGAGATGCTAATTGGAGGAGGATATTGTTATTATTTTTTCCATTAAAGTGCAAAGGTAGGACTCCATGCTTGCTGTAAGCGGATCTCTTTATGGTACTCTTCACTCTGAACTGTCAAGCTTCACCACTTCAAATGAAAACTTGGCAGTGGCTGCTTTTACATTTGTCTGGTTTCTCAAGCTGGTTGTGCAGCTGAGCTTCATGTGCATGCCTGACTTTAGGAACTGTTAACCAAGCACTTCTTCAAAACCATGGAAGCCAAGGACTTCTTTAAAGCTAGCTTTAAATATTTGTAGAAGAGCAGCAGTTGTACTGGTGACTGCAGTGCAGACATAACCTTACTAGTCTTACCTTGGTAAAAATCCCAGTGTTGATGTTTTAAGGCACACTGCATCTGAAATGTCTTTGCTCTTTGTCATAATAAATGCAATGGCAGTACCAAAGAGGAGAGGTGAGAGAATGCAGCCTTGGTGCCAGTCCCTGGTTAAAAATTCTCCCGGTCTGCTTTTGTAGTAACCTGCAGTTAAATGCATCTTCTTTCCTATAAACCCTTGGTGATGATCTCTGCTGAAATGCCGTAGCACTAGAGGTTTTTCTAGCATGAATTCCAATGGAGTCCATTCAAGGCTTTCTTTAAAAAATTGTCGGAGTATTTTGCTGTGTGCTGCTCTTACATTAGTCTAGTATTTCAAACATTCAGCATCTTTAACATGCTTTAAAAAAACCAAAACCATAAAAAACCACCACACCCTAGGCCAGTAGGGGGATGCCACTAGACATTTACAGTATGGATGAATACCATCCCATTTTGTGCTTACAAAGCATGTATTTTCAGACAGTACTTCTGTTCAAAATTCTGTAGAGCGTTCTTGGGAGTCAGTTCTGCCAGAGATACATGATGGATTTGCATAACCCTAGGGGTCTTTCTCTCTTTTTGTCTTTTAATCTCCACCAGTTAGGCCTCTCTGATTGGCAGTATGCCCAATAAATCAAATGTGTGTGTGTTTATGAATTGAAGTATTTAACCATTCAATTACTGTATTGTGAAGAGGCTGTGTGCTCAGTAGTTAATTTAGGTATTAATTCAGGCCTGTCAAAGCAGCTGCAGTTGTATCTGCACTGTCTGGCAAGCATTTGTCCTACCTGTTGGCAGTGGTTGGCTGCATGGCTTGGATGGGGAAGGCAATACAGTCTCTCTGTAGGAGGATGGACACCACACGTGTGACCACAGTTGCTGTCCTTACCCACTCTGAGCCTACACCTGAGCACATGGGACCCCACTGGCAGAGCAAAACCAGGCTTGGTTAGATGGGCTGTGCTCAGGCAGGACAAGGCAGCCCTCTGCATGGGAGGCAGTGGATTAAAGGATATACCATGCTGCTTCAGAGACTCTTCATTAGCACACAGTGCTCTTGTCCTGGCTGATGAGGAGGCAGATTAATTCAGTGCAGTTTTGCCAGTTCACTGGCTAAAGGCTATGTTCTCCAAACTAGATAATATTGGTCTGTCTAGTGTATGTCAGATTTGGACTAAACCTGAAGGTGGAAGGGAGCCAAGGTAGAGATAAAACAAGTCCCAGCTAAAACCACTGAAGTTTTCCACTGTGACTTTTGCTTTTAATATCTGATGCTGCTGGAACATAGAAAATGCTCTTTTGCTGTGCTTGTAGTATGGTGAGTCATCTAGACACTCACTCACAAGATCTTCTGTCCTGAGGGCATTTGTTGGGGAGCACACAAGCTGCAGTGTTACTGTTGGGTATGCAGGCAGGGAAGGAGGTGAAGTTCTCCAGGGACAGATGAAAGAAGCATTGTTTCTCTCTTTTTTTATTTCTTTTCCCCTGTTGATTTTTGGGTACTTTTTTGTTTTCTGGTTTGGGGTGTTTCGGGGTTTTTTTGGTGGCATTTTTTGTTTTCATTTGTTTGTTTGTTAATTTTTGTTTTTTGAAGGCTGAAGTATACCAGAAGATCATTTGTTGTCTGCTGGTTGTACATGTCTTGCCTAACTTCAGACCACTACCTGGTTAGCCATGGATTCCTGTTAGTTTATGGAGGAAATTCAGGTCTTTCCATGGCACAGTTGATCTCTTCTTGAGTTAGATATCACCTTTCTTTTTCAGTTGTAACCAGGATCCATCCGGCTAACTTTGATTTGAGTGTCTGGTTTTGGTCAGTTGAGGTTCATCCTTGATACCTGATAAGGACTGGGACATGGATAAGAACACAGGTCGAGGTTTGGCTTAAATTAAATGGAAGTGATTCTCAGGCTACAAGGAAGTAGAAGAAGTAGCTGTTTGTCTTTCATCCTTTTTATGTGTTAATAATTAGTGTTCAGGTTTGACTTGGCACCATTAGTTGAGCAGATTTTCTCGTTAAGGTCTCTACATTTTTCCAGTCAGAAGAGTCAGCCTTACTTTCCCGGTTAGATGTGCTCTGTGCTTCAGTTACTTCAGTCAGTCTTGAGTTACAGATGTGTCTTGTACTTGATATATTTAGGTCTGTTCTGAAAAAAAAAAAAAAAAAGACAAAATACAGTTCGAGTTTCTTAAATAAAGAAGTGTTTTTCAGCACATTCATTGCTCTGACATCTGACTTGCAGTCCTTCCCTGTCTGCTCCCATTTGCAGCTGAAGGTTGGCTTTGGCTCACAGAAATGATCTCCAGGACAAGGAGAGCTATACAGCAGTGGGAGCAATAAGAATGCAGATGCAGGCTTTCTTCATGGACAAGGTGATAGGCTTTTCTGCCAGTAATGTCATGTTCATTTCTGAGTTTTTCTTCCATAGGTCCAAGTTACTGGGTATCTTTCAAAGATCGAGGAACTGTGCGGGACTTCTACTGCCTGGCCATCCATCTTGGGTTGGGTAGAAATTGCTGCCCTTTGGTTTCTAATTAGTGTGAATTGTGTTCTTAATAGCTGGTGGAGGGATGGGAACTTGGGATAGGCTTCCTTTTATTGTGTGAAATCCAAAAGGGCTGTAACCTGTTACCAAAGCAAAAGCTCCCCATCAATTGTACTACACTGGCTCTCTTCCCAGCTCTTTGCACCACTTCATCAGCTGTGAGGCACAAAGATGCCAAATTCTTAATGTTAAAAATGACTGTTTTGAGTATTTTGAAATGCTGTTCCATAAAAAAAAGATTTCCTGCCGTTTGACTTTCGCTGCTAATTTTCATCTTTATGGCTTAGTTTGCATTTTTGGAGTTTTACAGGCTCTTAAGAGGAAGAAACTGTTGCAAAATCACTTGAAATACCTCTAACAAATTACCGTAGGCTAGGACTTCTACTTTGTGAACTATTAACATTTTGACATTGTTTGTTCTGAACATCTCTCTTACTGCTTCTGGAGGTACATCTGGGGTTTAATTACAGGAATGGGTCAGTCATAAAGACGTTCTGCATTGTCATCAAATAAAGTGACCATCATTCAAATTATTCCTCTTCACATGTTTGGTTTTTGGCTTTTCTTTCTCAATAGAAATTGTTTTGGATAGCGGGACACCAAAGTTTATCCTTCAAATGTGTATCCAAATTTTTGAAGTTGCAATGCAAACCTTTTTTGAGATGAATTGCAGATATATTCTGAAGCTTTAAAGCTCCTACTTTTATTAAATTAGATGCCATAAACAGATTTTTTCCTTTAAAAAATGATGCATCAATAAATGCTTGTCAATAAATGTCAAAACTTCACAGTAGTTTCATAAATAGACTTTTTTGGTCTTGTCAGTCAGAGCCTGCCGAGAGTACTGACATGTGAGTACAGGTAAACAGTGACTACTGAGCTTTCCTTTTAGTCAGCAAGGCTATGTATAACTTTAATTATTATACCAATGCTCTGTAAATTTATGAAAAGTATTAAAGTTTCCACCTAAATTGGATTGGATGCATCCTAAACTTCTGCCAAAGCATTTCTCGTGCCTAAACATTTCTCTAAACAGTTCTTTCTCTGCGAAAGTTAGGTGAATAAATTAAAATGCAACTTGGATGCAAAGAAATAAACAAAATCCTTCCTGCATCCTAAGGAAGGTTTCGAATAAAAGTAGAAGCTAAGACAAAATCAGTGTTCAGACAGCTTTTTTTCATGCTTTCTTCTGTCTTCAGTGAGGATGGAAGGAGCAGATGGCCCAGTATAACTGTAAAATTGTGTTAGAGTTTACTGAAACCCAGAGCATTTGACTGTGATCAGCGATAGTGAAGGCAGACCCTGCTCTAGGAACTGAAAGAGAAAATGTATTTATTGAGCGACAGTGGGAGCGGGAGAAACCAGTTTCTAGGTAGGTCTTTAACCAGCAGCAGTAGCAAATAATGCTGCCTGTTCTGTGTGAACCAAAACACAAGGCATTTTGTATCTGTCAGGCTGAAAACCAAAAGTGCAGCATTAAGTCTGTAAGATTGACCTGGTGTGTTTTGGTTTGAAGAACGGAAAGATAAAGGTGAAACTGGGAAAAATGGATCCCTTTGGGGAGATTCAGCCCCAGACAGGGAGTCCTAAACCCAGTTCTCCACTCTTACCCAGGTGTCTCAGTGACATTCTTGACTCAGATTATTGCTGCAGATGATCATATATAAAGAGATAGGGTACTGAATTTAAATAACAAAGATCCTTATAAATGTTGGATGGTAGCAAAGTTGCTTGCAGATTATAATATAAGGAAAGGTGTAATAAATAATACATACTCGTTACCTTCCCCCCAAAATACATTTCTGCTTGTTTAGAATTTGTTCCTCAGGAAAAGCTAATTTTGCGATGCCTTTAGGCTTTATATTTGATCTGGTTCTGTTTATTATCCTGATGTCTTTATAGAGGTGGCAGGTTTTGTCGGAGTGGAGGCTCTGAACCTCTTCATGAGTGTTTCCTGGATGCTTGCACTGCCCTGGGATTTTGCAGGGACACAAGTGGCAGCATTGCCATGGCTCACAAAATCCTGTCTTGAGGTGCAGAATGTTTCTTCCTAGTGATCTATTTTTTCTCCAAGAAGCCATGACCACCTTGATGTCGAGTTCAGGATAAGTTAGTTTTTCTGTGCCACGTGTGTGAGAAGTGCCTTAAGCAGTGCAACCACTTGCTTCTTGCCTGTGTATTCTGCACTCATAGGTGTTTAGAAGTACTTCCTAAACCAGCTGTTTGATCAGCCCTGCCAGCTAGCACCTCCATTTTCAAATAAAATAGCTTCCTTGGACAGCTTGCTAAAAATAGCTATTTCTTTAAACCCTGAGGACACGGTGATTCGTGTGATAAAGAAGAGGAAGAAGGGTTATTTCTTTTGCTTTAGGCTTTGGGAGGAAAGCCACTGTGCTTGTCCCAGTGCCAGCTGGGCTCATGCTTGCTCCCACTTGGACTTCACGGCCGCATCACCAACCAAGTGGCTCTGGTATCCCTTGCTCTGCCACAGCAGCCTGACAGCTATTTGAGATGCAGGTGCCATGTCCCAGTGCCCATCTTGGCTCTGGAGGGAGAGTGCGCAGTCACTGCCACAACTGAAAATAAAGCCTTGAGATGGGAAGTTGTAGCTTTTGTCTCTGTGCTTTGTGCAGAGCTCACCCAAAGACAAAGGTATTTCTTGCAATTTATAGATAGGCAAAGGGGAAATGCTTCCCCTTTGTCACTTTTTAAATTCCCGATGAAGCTTCTGACACCATTGCAAGTGCAGTGTAAGGACAGGAAGAAGGCACAGGTACAGCTTATATAGGCCTGATTTTTCATGAATTCCTGCAGCAGTTCTGCAGAGGTCTCATTCTGCTGTCTGACACCACAGTGCATGACTGCTAAACGTGCTTCTAGGCTCTGGCTTGCAGCCGCCCCTCTCTCAGTAACCTGCTGGGGCACAGCTTTTTCTGCTTTAAAGCTTTTCATCATCTCTCTCCTCCTGAAGAAACAGCCCCCAGAAAGGCACTCGTCTTAGCGTAAATGGAATTGGTTGCAAACCTTTTAAGATATTTATTTGTGTTCCAGCAATGTGTTTCTGGAGGAACATGACGCAGAAAGTGGCTGGTATATGTGCGTATGGCATTTTAGTTGCTGAGCAACCTCTTTCTTGCTTCAGCCACTTAGCATAAGAATCCAGTTTCAAATAAGATACTTGGGACCCCGGCTGACTCAGTGATAGCAAGTGTAACCTGCAAAGACTACTTGGACAGGAAAACAAAACTGCTTTCTTGCAAAACAAGAAGCTTTGCAAGAACTTCTCCCATAAAGGACCGTATATGTGCAGTGTTGCTTTCCAATTCCCATAAACAATTTTTTATATTTGGGTTCTTGAGTAGACCTTAAATCACTGTTCTAGATAAAGCATGCCCAGAAGCAGTGGTTCTTATCTACAGCTCAACAAAGTTATCTTTCTCAATGCTTGTAAACTTCCCTTGTTTTTATTAATAGCATCCTGAGAACTTGTACAACCTGATGATGTTTGCTCCTTTTCTCCTGACAAGTTTGTTTTAACCAGTTTTAATAAAATAAAGTAAAAACTTTGGCACAAAAGCAAAATAATATTTCGTGTTGATGGAAGGGGGAAGAGTATACACTTCTAATATTGAAAAAACCAAGCTCCCTGGAAGTGTGCAGTGATAAGGCTTGCCAATGTGAAAGATCATGTTTGGGCCTTTGGGCTTTTGTTCTTGTTTTGGTTGTTTGTCTTTTGGTTTTTTCCAGGCTTGTGTTTTTTAGAACTGCCACCACCCAAAAGGAGCTGGGTTTGTTCTTTCTGTAGTAGATTTAACACACATTTTTCATGTCTGACTATCTTCTTGGCTTTCTGTCATCATTCGCAGGAATTAATTGTTGATAGTTGCCTATGTTCATCCACCCAAGTATCATTTCCTCCTTTCCTTCTCAGCAGTAGCTTATCTGTGGGGTCAAAGGAGTAATACCAGTCACATTGAATGGGAAAACAGGGGAATGGAGCCCAGATCCGGCTAGAAACAACACAGGGATTTTTTTGCCTTGGTCTGGGCTCAAGGACCAGCTTTGCAGAGCCTGGAGAAGGTACAAATCAGAGGGCAAGATGGAGAACTCAGTGGTTCAGCCCTGGTTTAGACCTGTGCTCCAGCGAGAGCTGACAGCTTGCAGCTGCCCAAGCTGTGTCACTCACGCAAGCTGCTTCCTCCAGATTATTTAGTATGGAATGAAGGTTTTAAACTTTAATTTCCAGATAACCTTTACAAAACAAGTAAAATGCAATGTTCATAGCAATCTTGGAAAGCATTAGTGTTGGCAGAAATGACTGGCTGCTGGCAAGATTGTGTATTTGAAGACAGAAGATGTCTTCCTGTGCCTTGTGTAACTGTGTGAGGAAGGGGTTGCATGTGCAGATACCCAGTAGCTCTACACCCTACTTTAGATTGAGTACTTTTTATGCATAACAAGTATTTTACAGGGTTTTTGTGGCTGTGACAGCAGTAAGTTGTCTCCTGGCTGCTAGGCTTCACTCAGTTGATCCAGCTTATTTCTGCATCTTTTAGCAGCTAATTGTTCCAAAGTCACAAATTCAATTGTCCTGTGAGAGTTTGCTTTGGAACATCTTTCTTGAATAATCACTGCTGATTTTTGCATGTTATTTTTTAATCTAATTTCAAAAGGACAGGATGTTTTTAAGGATCAGGACAATAGTTACGCAGCTCCAGTGGCTTGATTTTCCTGTGTGGAAATCAGTGGCACGTTCATTCTGGGACTGGTACTGCTGTTTGTGCACATGGTGGCTACGCTTAAACCCACTGGTAGAGGTATTTAAGGGTCATTTGTTATGGAAAACCTCAGACTTTTATGTTAGAGGCCCAAAAATATTTAGTATACAAATCCAGTACTGTTGTTTATGGATAACATATTAAGAGCCACCAACACTGTGGTGCAATTAGGGACTTGAGACAAGTGTGCAGTCACCCAGATAGCTGGAAAATAACCATAAAGAGGAAAAAAAAAAAGACAAGAAGCAACTGCTTTAAATTACTGCACGGGGAATTCAGGTTAGACATTAGGAAAACTTTTTAACAATCTGAGACGTTAGTCACTGAAATAAATGACCCATGGAGACAAAGGAACCTCCAGGAGGATTCGACCAATATTGGTCAGGAATGATGTGGACAGTGTTAGTCTTGCCCCTGGTGACCCAGAGGAGCAGGCAGCCTCCCCAGGTCCCCTTCCCCCCTCTGGCTGACATCAGCCATGCTGTAAAAGGCTCCAGAGTTTTTCTTAGTTCAGTTTCTTATCCCTAATAAATTAAAAAAGTCCTCTGGCTCTTGTTACACTATCAGCTTATTCTGTACTAAATATATCCTCATGCCTTGTAGCTGGGGTTTGCACACCAAGGCTTGTGCTGGATGCAGTCTTCTTCAGGCTCAGCAATGAGCAAGGTGGCCATTTCATCAGGTTTCTAGAACATGCCTGTAATTGGGTTTTGCTGGTTTGCCTGAACTGTGTTTTTCATGCCAATATTTGGCACACAAAGTGCTTATGCTCTTCACAACACTAAAGATCTCATCAGTTGCTGATGTTGAAAAATCCAGCATCTTGCTTATAATTTCCTCAGTGTGGCTTTTTTCCCCCTCAGTTTTCAAACTTCCATTCAGTCCAGTAAATGGCTAATTTTAGCACCGTGCCAGATGTTTTGTTGCTATTGTCTACATATTTTCAAGCTCATCTGTAAACCAATCAGGATTAGATTTTGGGGGTTTTTTGGTGCCTTATCCCTTGCCAAAATTGGTGCCATTCCTCCATGCAAAGTACAGAGGATGAATAGCTGATCTAAATGCGATGTGGTGGCATCACATCCTCAGTGGGCTGTAAAACACTCAGGTGGCTTTGGGAAGAGAACTAAATCCAGACCTTGAAGATCTCATCTTCTGAGGGAAAGCGAGTTAGTATGTTATTCCTGATGCTGACTGAATTATGTGACTGTTTTGCAGGAAAAGAGGGTACAAGTCTCCCCGCCACTGACAAGAGGACCAAGTGCCTTTATACCAGAGAACGAAGTAAGTTTGTGGTTAGCTGGGCAAGCCAGGTGGCAGCTTGTAAAATAGAAATCCTGCAGGACAGTTCTAGGACCCTGCTTGTTCCATGGTGCCCAGGTGAGCTCCCTTGAGAGCAAAAGTGATGGTTTCCCTGAAGCAGGTTCCAGTGAGTAAGAACCACCCTGTCCTTGCACTAGTGGTGCCATTTGACACCTTTTCAGTCACCAGCACTCCCAGAGACAGCATGAGTGACGGCTCTGCTCTTCTCAGGCCGGGGTTGAGCACATTACTCATAATGGCAGACCTGAGGGGAGGCCTATCCAGTACTGCAGCAGTGTGATTATGTAGCTCTCAGAGCAGTGTCTGACCTTAAGTTTGAGAGAACCTGCAAGTATGACTTCATCCTTAGACTGTGGCTGTGGCTCTTGAGAGAATTTATAGTTGAAAGGTATGGTTGGATTTCAGACTCAAGATTTCTGCCCATGACTTAATGTTCAAGGTAAGCCCTGATTTGCAGCTTGCTGCAGTAGATAGAAAGTTTGCTGTGGTGATGTTCTCCTGTGATCTCAGTCCTACTCATTGATCAGTTAATTATTTGCAATGGTCCACTATAACACTGGGACCTTTTGTTTTGTTTTAAGTATAAAGGCAGATAATTCACATACCAGAAGGGCCAAAAAGACATTGTGAAAGATGAATAGCTGCTGTTCTCTGTGTTTCTCTTCATTTATACACCAGCAAGGTTTGAATTTAAAAACAAGCGGAGAGGGTGTAAAGGCCAGCAACAAGAAAACATAATGAAGCAAAAAGGAAGAGAGGTCCAAAATAGCCTTTTAAACTTGGGAAGAGACTAGAATGAGCTACAGCCACTCAAACTTGTTGAGAGAACACCCTTTTGCATGAAATACAAGATGAAATTGAGATGCCAAACTTTGTAATGACCTAGTTTTTCTCATAAAGTCAATAATTGTATTAAAAGTAGAAAAATAAATGTAGTTAAAATTGTAACATATTTTGAGAGAATTGTTAATGAATTTATTTCACAGCTGAGAAGCTGAGACACTTGATACAGGTACTAGCCAAAGGTGCAGGAGGAATCCCCGAGGAGCCGAGTAACCCCAGAAGTTGCCCAGTACAAGCAGGGACCCTCCAGCTGGTAGATAAAACAACTATTCAGTATCATAAAAAAATGCTAACGGTGGTTTGTTAAGCCAACAACTACCTTTTTCCCTCGTTCCTTGTCATGAGATAATATAGCAAATAGTAAGGTTTTATTTAGAGACTAGTAACACACTGAATGTCTCACAAATCCTGATAACAACACTGCTGGTGTCAAAGGCTGCTTTATTGTTGTAATGGAAGGAATATGGGCAGATCTATACAACTTAATTGTAAAGGTTCCTGTTAAAGTGCCATAAGGCTTTAAAAGCAGAGTAAAAAAAAATAGGTTTATGAATGATAATAAATCAGGAGGAAATACATGCACAGTATGAAGAGGATAGTAATAGAGGTAGAGATAAATCTTAGAAATAATAATGTGGCATATTGCTATGCGTAACATAGCAACAGTGCAGTCCTACATGATCATATTTTGATTCTGTCACAAGAATTTCTATCCTTAATTTATACCATTACAAGGAAAATCCCTGGCAAGCTGAAGATGATTAGAAACCTATGTTTGAAAAGTGTGATTTCCCCAAGAAACCACTAAATGAGACAAAGATCTCTTAAATACACTTGCTGAAGAATAAGGGGGACTCCTTGGAGTAGAGCGAGTAATGTACAGTAGTAAGTGCGATAAAATTATCTCTAATGTGCAAATAAACTTCTGATGGTAAAAACATTATTAAGAAAACTGAGAAGGCATCATTTTGAGTACAAAACACAGAAAAGTTACCATAATGAAGATACACATGTGAAAAATACGGAGCTGTCTAACTGTGTAGCTGCTTCTTCCCTTTCTTTCTGGGCCCACAAGTTAAAATAGGAAAGTACAGTGGTGAGAAGTGAAAGCGTAGTGTATCGTTGGTGTTTCTTTCTATGTAACTTCTATATAAGATCTGATAGAAAAAATGTTTGAGGCATGGTCCACTCATCATCCCATCATAAAGAAGGAAAATATATTCTAAAGTAGAATATCTCAGCAAAAGCGTTTTGTCTTCTTGGTTTTAGCTGCTTTCTAGCGTCATGTGTGGTAAGCCAGATAAAATGTGTTCTCATTTCATGGTGTTTGCAATAGTAAGGTGGCTGGTTTATTACTATGCAGTGTCAGAAAAAATACTGGGTACTCTAGCCTTGTGCTTGTAACTTCACTGGTGAACATGTTGAGAATGGCTGTTCTTGGTGATAAACACTGAGTAATAGCAGTAATACTGCCAGGGCTTGCAATGCAAGAGCTACTTATTCTTCTGCTGTTTCATTTCATCTTGTGCCCAAGGTTTGGATTGGTTGGAATAATTAAAGAACAGCTTTTGTTTAAAGAAAGCATTAAATTCCTATTCTAAATAATACTTGAATGTTGTGGACAAATTAGCATTTGATCTCCTCTTCAATTATACAAGCACAGAAGGGGTAGGTTGCTAGGCTGTTTCTATAATTTGGTTGCGTAACCCAGTTCCTCTCCATTAATTTTGAATTTGGTTTTAGAGCTGAATGCTTGGGTAGTGTGTGTCTATACAGGCTGTCTTCCATGAAGAATTTACTTTCCATTTAGCTTTTACTTACTTCCAGCTCTCTGTACAGATTTGACTTGGAGCATCTGTGACTTCAGCTGTTTTCTACAGAAAAATGTTTTTGGTTTTTGTAGACACATTAAAATAACAGAGGTCCTGTGTAAAGGTCTCAGTATACAAGCAGGATCTGAATGTGTGTATTTGCATGCATGCAAGCATGTATGTTTATAAATATACATCCAGATCTCCATCATTGCCTTTAAGTCTGTACACAAGCAAACCTTTCATATGGCAGTATATTTCTCCCTGGGGCTAAAGCTAGAGAAAATCTTTCTCTGCTAAAATGTGTCCATCTTATTTTTAAGGTTATGCAAGCAAATGGTTTGGATGAACGTACTAATCTTCTTGTGGAAGAATATTCTACATCTGGCCGCCTGGACAACATCACACAGGTCATGAGTATCCACACTCAGTACCTGGAGTCTTTCCTCCGCAGCCAGTTCTATATGCTGCGCATGGATGGGCCCCTTCCTTTGCCCTATAGGCACTACATTGCTATCATGGTATGTACCAACAGCTTGCGTATCTTCTCCTGCAACCTTGACTTCTGTATTCAAAAAAAACAAGAAAAAAAAGAAGGCTTTAGAAAGGAGAGATTAGTGTGGGACTTTGACAGGAGGTGAATTTTTGTAGTAGATTTTTATCAGAATAAAGAATGCCTATCCCGAAGGTTTTCAGGGAGAAAGCAAAATGGGCAATGTACCTCATTCCCTGTTTCCCACAGTGATACACTTCTCACATGCCCACATCACTGTGCAGCAGTAAGGTGAGATGCATTGGACTCGAGTCACAACAAATTCCAGGTAGACACTGGGAAAACAATTTTTACCCTGAGGATGTTGAGACGTTGCAGTGGGGACCAAGAGAGGTTCTGTGATCTCCAAGGGTGGAGATCTTGTCTGGGCAAGGCTCCAAGCAACCTAATCTAAGTCAGCCCTACTGTGCAAAGGGATTCTCTTCTAATGTTCTTTTCCAACATAAATTATATTCTGCAATTCAGAGTAATCAAATGTATTTTTATTGGAGAATCCTTCATACTGTATGGAAATGCATTGCAATATAAAACAAGGCCCTTTGGAATTAAATTGTGCTTAAAATATTGTTTTGTGTTAGTAACCTGTCTTCCACCTGCAGCAAAATCAGATTACGTGCTAATGTGCTGCACTTTTCCCTCTGTGTTTAATTATTCCAGGCTGCTGCCAGACATCAGTGTTCCTACCTAATAAATATGCACGTCGATGAGTTTCTGAAGACTGGTGGGATTGCAGAGTGGTTGAACGGTTTGGAATACATTCCCCAAAGACTGAAAAATCTGAATGAAATAAACAAACTCCTTGCACACCGGCCCTGGCTAATCACAAAAGAGCACATTCAGGTACCTCTTCAGTCATGCCCTGTAAATAGCAATAAATGTCTGGTGAAAAGAACTATGCAGGTGTCTGGTTAGGCTTCATTACCCTGAGTTAAAAAATTCAGGGAAGTACTAGTGCATTGAAAAAGCTATAAATTCTCCTGTGTGACAGGAGAATTTGTGTGACAAAGCCAACAAGATTTTCTTTTTAGGAATAGCATTGGCTAAAATAGCCCCAAAAGAAAAGAGGTAATCTACTAGGCATCTCTTTCTTTGATCCAGTGAGAGTTTGTGTGCAAGAGGAATATGGTATTACTGGAAGAAAGGATTTGATTCCTTTTTAAAATGCATAGTGTTCTATAGAAAAGCTGGGGGCCAAAGGAAATTTTATATTTACACTTTTTTTATTCTCATTTCAGAAACTTGTCAAGACTGGGGAAAATAATTGGTCTCTTCCTGAACTGGTGCATGCTGTTGTCCTGTTGGCACATTATCATGCCTTGGCAAGTTTTGTATTTGGTAGTGGCATTAATCCAGAGAGAGATCCGGATACATCTAATGGAGTCAGACTTATAGCAGTCAACAACTTCTGTGTCTGTGATCTTGCCAATGACAACAACATAGAAAATGCATCCCTCACAAGTAGCAACTTTGGGGTTAGTGTTGCAAGAAAATTCTTTTGCTTGCCTCTGTTTTGTATTAGAAAACTTTTCTTCCATTCTTTCCTTTTTAAATTTCAGCGTAGTTTTAAAGTTTTTGTCTGGTAATTCTTATATTCACTCTGGCAATTTTCTGTATAATCTATTGAAAACCAGGATTCTAAGTGTGGATGGTAGAGCAATGCTGATCCCATAGTTGATCTCACCCATTTGGCAAGACTAAAACTTTTCTTTCAGCAGAAAGCTTATAGTCCCAGTTTCTTCAGACAGTGTGGCAGTGTCAGAGCATGGTGACATCCATGTTCCTAACGTGTGGAATGAAAAAAGAAATGAAAAATAATAGTAGTAATAATAAAAATTTTAACTTCAATTACAAAACAGGTCAGTTCTGAAACCTGTAGATGGGAGGAAATGTCTCAAATAAAATTACTTAATTCTTCATGCTGGTGTTTCAGCCTCAAATCAACAGAGAACTTTATTACTAGTTAATTAACTTAAATGTGGACATTTTTTCCTGAAAGGAGCTTTATAATGCTTTTGAAAACATGTCCTTGAATTAATGCCAACTGATGAATTAGCCTCATGGCCTTTGATGGAAGATCAGGACTATGAGCAGAGTCACTAGATACAATTTTTACAGTCAGCAGTAGAATGTGTACATGTGATTGTTCAATTTCTGTGTCTTAAAAGTTCTGGGCTGTAAGACACGCTAGCTCATATCACAGGGGTGTCTTTCTCCCCATTTGTAGTGGGCAGAGGGTTGCTGCTGACTCTGTGCTGCTGGTTAAGCAGTGAACTGCATACTAGAAAACATTTACAGCTATCGGGTAGAGGAACAGAGTCAAAAAGATGGAAACAAAACACCCAAACAATTTATTGTACAAATAATCTGAATGATAAGTACAGATCCCAGCACCCAAGACTTTGATGTGTTTCTAGGAAAAAGTGGTCTGTTTTCCTCACAAAAGTAAGAAAAAGGGTCAACATAATGGTTATTTTGATTTGATGACACGTAATGAAAAGCACTGATTTGCCATCTGAGGTTGTGTTTCTGTATTGCAGCATTGCACTGTATCTCTTAAGAAACATATTTTGCATTACTGATAGACTGAAAAAAGTTACCTTAATACTAAAAGCTGTTCTCTGATAGATGTAGGGCACACACAGGGATTTTCCTGAGCTATCTACATGGTGGAATATAAGTGACTATAGTTTCAGCATTCAAACACCACCTCTTTGCTGTTAATCCCACTTCAGTAAATTACTGCAATAGGTTACATTAACACTTCCCAGCTCTTGTTTTCTTGCTGTCTGAAAGCTGTTCGTCTGTTCTGTATGTGACAAAATGCATTCTGGCTTCAGTTTTTGTGTTTGCTGTTGCTGTCTGTTTTTGAGAACGCTTGTTGTCAAGCATGAAATCCGAAGATGACACATGTTGTCTATCTTCTAATTTTGCAGAATGTCATGGTGTTTTTGCAGATTGCAGATTCTTTAAGTGAGCTGGAGGCGTTGATGGAAAGGATGAAGAGACTACAAGAAGATAAAGAGGACGAAGAAGCCTCTCAGGAAGAAATGGCAACTCGCTTTGAAAAGGAGAAGAAGGAGAGTCTGTTAGTAATTAGTGGAGGTATTTGTGCTTTTCCAGTTCCATTCTATTTGTGCTTCATGAACAAAAAATGCTTGAGGCAAGTTCAATGGCTGAAACTTTTTCTGTCCATTTCTTTGTGCTGGCTCCTCAGGTAGTAGGAGTGTATTAGCTGGTCCTGTCACTTGCTTCTTCTGCTTAAGATTCCTGGATTATCAAATAACACCATCCTTCTTACTATTTGAAATTTAGCTTTTGTATATTTTAAAAAAAGCCTATAGGATTCTTTAAATAGTAGCGAGTAAATTTCTCTCTCTGTATATGCTATGTATCTTCAAAACAGTTCATTCATGTAAATATTCAGTAATACTTCACAGGTTTATGTTCTACAGCGCTTAGAACTTCAATGACACTTCTAAGTAGCCTTCAGATATGACATTTAGTTTAGGAATTAGATTGGGATGAGACTCAACTTCTTCATCATTTACTGCCCACCTGAAAAGGACATTTCTGACTTGCCTTTCTGAGTGATCATACTGCCATGCTGTTCCACTGCCTGTGTTGTGATAGAGATTTGTAGCATTTTTTTATTCTTAAATAATGTTCAAAATTCTGATCTGAAACCTTCTTTTCCGTATTCATCATATGCTCTGGAGGCCTTCCTCTCTAACAAACCATACAATGAAGTCTTGTTTCCTATAGACAGGAAGGTGGAGTGTTTTTTGCAAAGAAGGTGTTAGAAGAAAGAATATTGGTAAGACAGTCAGGATCTGCAACTATTTGCTCATTGCAGAGGCTACTTAAAGATGATTGCTTGTGTCATTTTGAGAAGTGACCCATAAAATGCTTCACATTTTACTCTGCTGTTCTTAGCAAATTTAGATCTTGGCAGCTTCAGACCAAACGTGTTTGGCAGTATCAGTGTCTTTGTGCAATGAGCACAAGAGGGAGGAAGAAAGTATTGCAGATCAGCAGAGAGGTTGTTTTATGGATCTCTAGGAAAATGCAAAGTCTCTGAAAGAAGATACATCCAGCAACATCATGGCTGGAGTTTTAGAAATGGACACTGTATATTCTTTCTGTTTTCCTTTGGTCAGGCAGTGTCAGCAGTGCGGATAAACAGACACCCATTGTGGTTGCATTATCAATCAGGGCTTCCATGAGGCTTTGCAACTTCAGGTGTATGAGGAAGAGGACTGAAGGGTTTTCAGGGTGAGGTTGCTGATAGTTTTGTTGACTTTCCTTTTTTTTTCTGTTGACTTTCCCTTTGCCTTTTGCTGGTTTGAATTGAGGAGTCTCTGTGTGTTGGGCCTTTACTCTTTCATGAAAGTCAGTACTTTTCAGGGGAGAGGAGTGTATGTATACAGGTCTTTTTTTTCCTTTGCTGAGAATTTACTGTGGCAGATGTTGTGCAAGCTTCTTCCTATGCAGTTATGTTTTGATTGTTTAATGAGGCAAAGAGGAGATAAAGCACTTCTGCAATTCTTAGACTAACTGACTTTTCAAGGTGCTAACAGTGGACATATGGCAACTGTTCTGTCGATGCATGTGGAAGCGAGCCACAATTTTAACATCAGGGTCAAATGCAGTCAGCTATGCAGTAGTCAACTTCTGCAGAGGTAGTTACACAATCAAGCCACCTGTTTATTCGGGAGGGAAAGACTGATTCCTGATAGAGAACCTGCGCTTGCTTAGTGATATGTTTTGGAGCTCTTTGAAGATGCTTAGTTACTAGAGCTTCAGGCAGAATTTCACCCTGATGTGCTGTAGAGCTCTTTGCTTTCATATAATCTTCAGCTGATATTTACAAGTAGAGTGTTGCATTGCTTTCTGGTTGCTTATACTCTGGATTATGGAACAGAGCTGGTGTGATTCCTGACACCATACCTGCTCAGTCTAGCAATCCTGTTGTCAAGGGTACATTTTTCCAATTCTTATCCTAGCACAATGACTTTACTAATGGGATTCATCTTTCTGATTTAAGATACCTAGCGTCCCTCAGAGGTCAACAGAGAGAAAAGCAAACCTCCAGGCAGAAGTTCAGCCCATCTCTCTTCCCTTTGTGTAGAAGTATGTTAGATGTCTAGTGTAGGCTGACATTTAGTGAGCTCAATGAAAGTGATGGGTCCCATACAAACAGATTAGGATTGAAATGTTTCTTTCCTCTGTACCACTCTTCTCCTTTGCACAGCTTCTAAAATTGTCCTCTACTCCTGTCATAGAGTGGTTGGAAGTCGGTGCTAACTCATGTGCTTGCCTAAAGCAAATGGTTTTGCTGTTTTATTCACAGCATTTGATGATGAAATAGTTTCTACAGATGTCTCCCGTTATATTGAAGATCCTGGTTTTGGGTACAAAGACTTTGCACGGCGAGGAGAAGACCATCTGCCAACATTCAGAGCTCAGGTACCATCTCTTTAAAGCACATTCTCTCAAAGAATGTTTGTATATCTCACTACAGGGCAAGTAGCATAAAGCAGTTGTAGTGGGGCGTGTTTTTTGCATGCTCCTTTTCTTGTCCCGGTCCATTAAATAACTCACAAGCTTCCATAAATCTCCCTGAAATGGAGTCTTTTACTATTTGTAAATCTCAGATAAGGTAGTATTTGGCTTTCTGTCTTATTTTGGTTATTACCACTATTAGTGTTTGAAAACTGTTAAGCATATCACTACGTCTGGCATTAAAGTGAAAGGTAGAAAAGAAAGAATTTCTTTCCCATCTCTCCAAATGTTGTAGAAAAAAAAATCCACTGGGGGAACTCTTTATTTCAGTTGTTTTATCAAGTATTCTCTGTCCAATGGTTATCAATACCTGGATACATATATGTCTGTGAGAGCAATTTGGTGAGCATTGTTCTCATATGTGCACCAAATCACTGGACTTTGGATGCTGGGGAAAAAAAGGACTTTCTAAAAATGATAACTGAAGTTTTTTCTGTATTTTAATTCAGTTTTTTCAGTGGTGTTGAAATAATAGGATATACATTTTACCTGTACATTGTCTTATATATTGGCATCTTTCTCCATGACCAGATTCCTGAACTTTATATAACAGGAGGGACATTCTAAGTTGTTTTGCTCTATCTTATGGAGTATGTTAATGAGCAGTCTAGTAATAAATAGAAAGCAATGGAAGAAACCTTAAACCAAATCAGAGAACTCCAATTAAAACAACAGTGGATGAAGAAAGACTTCGTGGTCATAAGATGTATCTAAGACTGTAAAATAGAATTCATTATCACTCTCAGGAAATGTATTTAGCTATATAGCAGTCTCTGCTGATCTGGGTAATTTAGTCTGTGGTCTTTATATGAGCCTGAAGTAGGTTGTTCCTGCCAAAAAGAACAAGGCAAAGTCCTTGCCTCTAAATCAAACATTCTGCTTAAATACTTTAGAAGCATCAGTCTCCCTTGGAAAAAAGCTCCAAAGAAGTAGAAATTGGAACTAAAACATCTCTACTCTTAAACAGAACAGCTTCTGGGCTATATTCAAAGGAGTCACCGTGATAATTTAATTTTATTATGTCCTGTTCTTAACAAGTTAGGTGTATATACCAACAGCCTCCCAAATGCTCTGCTGTTAATAGCATTTAAATTGCAGTAGTATCCCAAACTGCTGCAATAAATCTAATCTTTATTCTGATAAAACAAGACTGCTTTATATCCGTGAGTTTAAATTTAGTAATAGGAAAAGGTATTCTGTACACAGCAGAATGTCTTTAAACTTGAGGGGTTTTTTGTTTTCATGTTGTTAGTATGGATCAACTGCTGTTAGTGAACAGCACTTTCCTCCTCCCGAGCCTTGTAGCTTTCAGAGGCTTCTGTGATGCCCAAGGTGTCCTGGACAACTTTCCAGGGCTGGGTAGGTACAGTGTATTTTTCACAGGCCTTATGGTCTTTTGTACTGGCAGCCAGAGGCCAGTGTGATGTTGTGGGGTATTTCAGATATCATTGAATGCCTCTGCTAGACAGCCGAGTCATATCCTACATGCTCTTCCCAATATCCTCATCAAGGGGACAGTACAGTAAGTGTGCTCCAAAGTGCACGCTGCTGGAAGCAGGGTGGTTCTCCACTGCTGATGCTGTGCACTCTGCAAAGATTTCCTATTCTTGATAGGAGCAGGCATGTTTTATCCTTGCAGTCCAGGTGCTTGTCTAAGACCAAAGCAGCCTGCATTTTATCAGTTTTTTTAGGGACAGTTCAGCACTTCACCTAATGATTGTACATCCTGTCTGGAAGTAAACACTCCATCTCTGCTCAGAGCTAAGCATCAAAGCCTGCGAGAGAAACGAGTTTTTAAACTTGCAGGCCAATCCCACATAGAATGATACTGGTCAGAGTGACAAAGCAAAAGAAAATTCCCTCAGCACTTCAGGAGAAGCTTGGGTTTTTTTCTACTGTAGGCTAATGATATCCAGCTGGAGGTGGGGTGTCACAATATGATATTCATTGCCAAGAAGTCTGGGGGAATGGAGCAGGTGATGTGGATGAAGAATTGAAAATGTAAACTTTTGGAAGAGAGTAAACTTATTAGTATCAGATAACAAAAACTGTTGAGCCATAGAGAGGAACAGATAGGGAATTCACTTCATTTGTGCATTAATATATTTCCTTCTTTTCCTGCAGGACTATACTTGGGAAAATCATGGCTTTTCCCTTGTAAACAGGCTTTATTCTGATATTGGGCATCTCCTGGATGAGAAGTTTCGGATGGTGTATAACCTCACATATAACACTATGGCAACACATGAAGATGTTGATACAACTACGCTAAGAAGAGCTTTATTTAACTATGTCCACTGTATGTATGGAATCAGGTACGAGGGAAACCTCCCTGACTTAGGAATACATTCTAAAACTATGTAAACAGAAAAATGAATCATTTGAAAAGCATGATTTTAGACTCTGGGAGTTTAAAGTGAAGACGATACCTCAGTCTGGAAGTTAGAGTGGTCTTGCTGGCATATCAATATAACTTTTCCCTCCAGTTCAGAAAGTAATTATGAATCAGGATAGAAATTATTACAGAAATGTCATCTTTGAAGCCAGCCTGTATCCTTTGTTCAGGAAAGACTACATCCCAAAGCAGGTTCACAGACCACACCAAGTCAGACAGGAGTGTTGATCTGCTGGATGGTAGGAAGGCTCGGTAGGGGAACGTGGACAGGCTGGATCCATGGGTCAAGGCCAGTTGTAATAGGTTCAACAAGGCCAAATGCTGGGTCCTGCACTTGGGTCACAACAATCCCAGGCAGCACTATAGGCTGGGGGAAGAGCAGCTGGAAGCTGCCTGGTGGAAATGGACCTGAAGGTGCTGGTCAACAGTGGCTGAACATGATTCAGCAGCGTGCCCAGGTGGCCGAGAAGGCCAATGCTATCCTGGCTACCATCAGAAATATTGTGGCCAGGAGGACCAGGGCAGTGATTGTCCTGCTATACTCAGCACTGGTGAGGCCATACCTCGAATCCCATGTTCAGTTTTGCACCTCTCATAACAGGAAAGACATTGTCCAGAGAAGGACAGCAGAGCTGGTGAAGGGTCTGGAACACAGGTCTGATGAGGAGTGGCGGAGGGAGCTGGGGGTGTTTAGTCTGGAGGCTCAGGGGGGACCATCTCACTCTCTGCAACTACCTAAAAGGGGGTTGTAGCCAGGTGGGGGGTCAATCTCTTCTCCCAGGTAACAAGTGACAGGATGAGAGGAAATGGTCTCAAGTCACACCAGGAGAGGTTTAGATTGGATATTAGAGAAAATTTCTTCATAGAAATGGTTGTAAAGTATTGGAACAAACTACCCAGGGAAGTGGTAGAGTCCCCATTCCTGGAAGTGTCCGAAAAACATGTTGATATGGCACTTGAAGACCTGGTTCAGTGGTGAACATTGTGGTGGTGCTGAGTAAAATGGTTGGACTTCTGATCTTAAAAATGTTTTCCAACCTTAACAACTCTATGATTCTACTAAAGGCTTTCAGATGTTAGCAGGTGGTTTTCTGTCATGTATAATAAATACTCCAATTCCCAGGCTTAAGAACACAATGCTGCAAAAGACAATGCTTTTAAAAACTTATATCAAACAGAATGATTGCCTGTGTTATTTTTAGGTATGATGACTATGATTATGGAGAAGTTAATCAGCTACTTGAACGCAGCCTGAAGGTTTACATAAAGACAGTGACCTGCTACCCAGAGAGAACCACCAAGCGCATGTATGACAGTTACTGGCGTCAGTTCAAGCACTCGGAGAAGGTACGTGTTTCAAAGCACACGTGGCTTCACAGAGATCCCTGTGCTGTTTAAAAATGAAAATATGGGGATACCTAAAAATGGCAATATCTGTCAAATGAACTATTTTAAATCAGAGAAAACCAAATGAGATTAATTCATTGAGTGTTAGATACCAGTTTTACAAAAATACTTCTTAGTGTAGTGGAAATACTTAAATTTTTTTTCTAATATTTTGAGTGGCTTCTCCCTAAAATTGAGTGGACAGCTGTAAAAGAAAAGTAGATAAAGTTGGAAATGCAGAAGTAGTGAACTATGCCAATACTAGGGATTTGGAGATAAAAAAATACTTAAATGACATATGTATATAATCTTTGTAAGTTTGTTTAGCAATAAAAATGTCAACGTGCCTTCAGATAGCCACATGAAATGCTTCCTGACAAGAACTCAGTGCTTGTGTGCCTGCTAGCCTGTCAGGCATGGAAACTGTTCCTTATTCTGTGCTCCTATATAATGGTCACAGGTGGTGGTAAAGAAAACAAAATATGATTCAGAAGGAAATAATGCCCTTAGAATTAAAAAAAAAAAGTTTATTGGGACTTCTCAGATGCTTAAAGCAGCAGTTGAGGCTAGTTCCTTGCAGTCTGGGGCTGTTGTCCATGCTGGCATACTACACAGCTGTCTTAAACTGTAGTCTGCAGGAGGGTACAGGGAGAAAGGACATAGTTTTCTTGCAGCAATACTTTACTAAAGGTAGGAAATTTTAGTCTAAATGAATGAATAAATAAATAAATAAATAATGTTGCATTCAGAGGTGAGCTAAATGGCTGATTTAATTTCTAACAGGTTCACGTCAACCTGCTTCTAATGGAAGCTCGGATGCAAGCTGAACTTCTGTATGCCCTTCGTGCCATAACTCGCCACTTAACCTGAAGCGCTCGCTGGGCAGGAGTAAGGAGTTTTACTGAGTATGTAAAGACCTTTTGAAATAGATACACACCAGAAGCTGTTTGTGATGTAGCATCAGGTTATTCAATTCTCTAGTGTCAAAGTTTAGCCGTGCTTCTTGGCGGCTGTAATGTGCAATGACGTGTTTTAGTTTCTTGATGCTTAACATTACTAATGATAACAAAAGTAACACTGAGGAGCACTACTCTGCGTTGTTTCCGGCTGGATTTATGCGCAGTGGTCAGGATCCTGAAACTGTTTTTATTCTATCCAATCCTAGCGCTTTGTTCTTTAAGCACTGGAGTGAAGTGCTTAGAGACTTCTTTTTCCAAGCAATCATTTTTCAGATTAGTGGAGTCCAGCAGAAGATGAGTTCTGCCTGTCCTGAGAACGAACCACCGTGTCGTGACTCGCAACAGAGAAAGGCGGGCTGTGTTGCATTGAAATGCCCACTCAATTCTTCTGTGTCTCCTGGAGACTGCTGCCAGTCACTGTCTTACTGCAGCAATTGGAGGTGATGCGAGATGTGGATGCAAACATCGAGCACACTGTAATGTGAAATTAGTCTTGATAAATCCTACAGCATGCTACTGAAGTGCAAAATTCATCTGCTTTTTCATGCCCCTTCCCAAGAGAAGAGGCCTCACGATTTGCCATTTCAGTCACACTTACTGTGTTTCAATCATGCATAACCTTGTTTTGCTGACAGTCACCCTTGGTTGTCCTGACAATATCCATGCTCATCACATGTTGCAATTTGTTTAGTTGGCACCTATAAAATTAATACGCAGGCTGACCAAAAATAGGGTTGTGGGGTTTTTTGCACTCTCTTCTTTATCAATGTTTTAACTAAGGAAAGTAAAGAAAGGCTAGCATATCTGTTCTTTCATATTGGATGTATAGAAATTTACTTCCCATAACTGTTTCATAGCATGAAATTGTAATATTCAAAGTTTAAAAAGTTTCTATGCATTAGTGTGAGTGAACAAAAGAAAAGTGCAATATTTAAAAAGAAAGCAAGCTTTTTTCCCTGATATGCCACTGCTAAAGTGTCCTTCTTATATAGCCATAAAGAAATTTTAAAACCAAATTTCTTTATTGTCTAAGGCCTAGCAGTTTTGTTTTAGCTTTTACAGCTTAAGACAACCTGATACTGAGATGCCAAAGCATCCCCAAAACAAAGCATTTTTGGACAACCAGTAATATTGGGGAAGGGAAGAAATAAGCTGCCAAAAATGTCACACTTTTGTGCTGGTTTTTGTTGCTTTTGACTTAATTTTTATGAGCACAAAATGCTGATATTTATAGCTTTATTTTGTATTGCATTTAATGAACCAGTGAAGTGCCTCAAGAGATGCTTAAACTTACCCAGTAGAACACAAGTTGTCACTGCTTCAATTTTTGTGTGTTGGTTTGGACTTTCATATTTCTGTTGAGGAGGGTGACCTTTATTTCTGTGGCATACATTCAAAACTAACTGGACAGGTTTGTTTTTAATGTTCCATTGGATTGTAGAAATTAATACAGGATTTTTTTTCATTGGTGATTGCAGAACAGTTAAAAAAATACTACCAGTCATATTTTGACACTTTTCATTTACAAAATCATGGACCAGTACTCTAATGGAGTTAGTTTTCTCTTTTCTTCCCTTTTATGATCCTTGCTGTGACTTCGCGTGTTGGTTTTTCCACTTTACCTGTTTGTTCCAGATTGGAAAGCTAAATGATTGTACACTTTTCTGCACTTTCAGACTGCAGGCTCTGCATGTGAAAACCTTTTGAGGAAAAAATCAGTACTTAATTTTTTTAATGTCATGTTGGCTATTTAGAAAACCACCCAACAGACAGCATTGGACTGTCTTCTAGAGAGAGCATTGGGTAGACCATCAGATTTATTTATCTTGTATACCTAACTGCAAAGATTTCTCAGAAGCATTGAGATGTTCATATGTATGAACTCAGATTAACTTTCTAAGTTGTTATGATCATTTTTCCTCCCTCTTGTGATTGTAGTGGCCGTTTGTAATTGGCTTTTGTGCATAAAACAGTTCTGCTGAGAGAAGTTTTCATGCAATACTTTTGCTTTTTTCAAGTGATGGAAACTGTTCAGTACTGTTTTAAATTCCTTTGTTTTGAAAAGTCAAGTAGTTCTCAAGAAGCACAGTTGAGCTCTGGAAAAGAGGTGAAACTAGATTTGGGTAACTAATACGATGGCTTAGTTTCCCTTCAGAAATGCAAAGACTCCTGGAGTAGGCTGAGTTTTATGTTTGGAAACATGAGTGCCTTTACTTCTTTCCTAATGAAATATACTTGCCAGCTCAAATGCCTTCTGAGCAAAGTACATGAGCAGATTTGAAATACAGAAACCATAAATTTATTGCTTCATAAAATTTGTAGTAAACCAGTGTTTTGTTTCGGGGTTTTTTTTAAGGTGCCATATCAAGTCGCATATGGCCTGCAAGACATTCCACCATAGGAAATGTCACTGTACAACTAGTTAGCCATTTTTCTTTTTTTTTTTAATATTAAATGCAAACTTGAAACATCTGGAAATGTTTTCCACGTGGCATTTTTTTTCAAAGTATTGCATTTACAGTGCAACAATTTATAGCCTAGTTTTTATACTCAAATTTTGGATTTTTAATAGATGTTTGTTCAGAATAGATGTTTCAAGTCAGACAGTGCTACTCTTTATGCACGCTTTAGGTTCACACTGTGCCAAATTTTAATGTGCAAGTGTTCTTGGAATTTTTTTTGCAATTTTAAGCACTCATGAATGTGAATCTTCACACTTCGTTCGTTAATATTTTTCTTAAGAGTACTGTAATCACTGGAAGCATAGATACTCTCCCTCTGTGTTCCTTTAGTGGAATTGGTAATTACCAGCATTAATGTCATTCTACAGAATCCCAGCCATGACCAACATAAAAACAAAATGTACAGTCTCCTGTCTCCTGAAGAGAAAGTTTGGTAGGTAAAATTAACCAGACAGCACAGCGGACGCTGTAAGCAGAGAACAGAGCTTTTGAGCATGAACAGCTTCTTATCATTGCAGAGTCACTTCAAAATGTGTGTTGTGATAGAGTACATCCTTGCTGAAATGGCTCCATTTTTTTTGGTAACGAAGAGAAGTGAAAAAGGTGCCAATGGAGAAAGTATTTGCATTTCTCCAAACACTCTACCCACAGCCAAACATCACAAGAGTGTCATCATACAAAAACAGAAATAATTTTTAAAACAGAAATAATTTTAAACTTGGGTGCAGTTTGTGCAGATAGCTACTACAGCTGGTGCTGTAGTATCCTGTGATGTAGATGGATTTATTTTCATCAGGGCTGAACTGAAACATACATCCTTTGCCCTAAAGCCTTCATTAAAATGAAAATCATAGAATATGCTCAGTTGGAAGGGACCCATCAGGATTGAGTCCAACTCCTGACCCTGCATGGGACACTCCAAGAGTCACACCATGTGCCTCAGAGTGTTGTCCAAGTGCTTCTTAATCTCTGTCAGGCTTGGTGCCATGACCACGTCCCTGGGGAGTCTGTTCCAGTGCCCAACCACCCTGTGGGTGAAAAACCTTCCCCTGATATCAAACCTAAACCTCCCCTGACACACCTTCAGGCCATTTCCTTGGGTCCTGTCACTGGTCACCACAGAGAAGAGATCAGTGCCTGCCCCTCCTCTTCCCCTCACACGGAAGTTGTAACTGCAGTGAGGTCTCCCCTCAGTCTCCCCTTCTCCAGGCTGAACAGACCAAGTGCCCTCAGCCACTCCTCATACGGCTTCCCCTCAAGGCCCTTCACCATCTTTTTGTTGCCCTGCTTTGGACACTCTCTAAGAGCTTAATATCTTTCTTATATTGTGGCACCCAAAACTGCACACAGTATTGAAGGTGAGGCTGCCCCAGTGCAGAGCAGAGCGGGACAATCACCTCCTTTGACTGGCACCTTAATCCTTGAAAAGGATGTACTTTCAGCTGTAAGAGTTAAAGAATTGCCACTGTCAGCTCGTCTGTGTATTAAAAAAAGCCTTTAAGGACAGGAAAATCAGTGATTGTAGACAATTGTATGTGTAGGTCTCTATAAATTTAAAACAAATCAGAACAGAACAAAAAGGAAAACATTTTGCTACTCTGTTACTTGAGTGCAGAAGGTCAAAGCACCAGATTCTTCAAAAGTATTTTTGTCTGTAGTGATGCTAATAGATATTTTCATGGGATTCGGAAAAATCAGCTAGCTGCCTAAATTTCAGTGGGAATCTAAGCACCCAGGCACTCAGCAAAATCATAGCATGTGCCCACTTGCATTTTTGAGTCAGATTTTTAAAGAAACTTAGTCACCTAAATTCAGCAGAATAAAATTAATTTCCATAGAGATTAAAGGAATAACGTGTACCAGATTCATGTGATTTGCAGCAATTGCTAATGAAATGGGTTGTTTTGGGGAATTAATCTAGGTTTAGAGAAATCTCTCCCAAAGCAGTTAAACTAAGCTGCTGCTCTTGCAGAGCAGGTTCTTGATGCTTCTCATGCATGTGTGTTTTCCATGAACATAGGCATGCATTTCAGGCTCATGTTCCAGAATTTGGACTCCCTTTCAGAAGAGCTGGATTATTTAACTTACGCTTGCAGAAAAGATTCATTGGTGGTAGTAAGTGGATAGCTTGTGCCTTAACTAAAAAGTTTTGGCTAGAAAGAAATACTCCAAATCTTCTTGATCTCAAGCGATGTTCTTTCAGTTACTTTCCTTAGAGGTTTGTATCCTTCTCTTATAAGTAAGGGGTGATGTTGCATAAAACAAAGGAAGAGGGGAGTGGATTCATTGTAACTGAGCTTTCCCTGAGCAGATCTGAATATAAAGCTGTAAGAATTAGTTTTCTGTTTAGCAATCATAAAAGGAGCTGCACAAAAATGTTGGTTTTCACCATCTGAACTTCAGATTTACTGTCCCTAAGTTCCCCCAGCACTAGGTTTGTCTGAAGAGATGCATCCACCAGCTTTTCTATATTTAGGAATTGTAAGTGAAAGTTTTTATCTCCAAATGAAAATTAATTTAGCATTTCGTACCTACTGCATAGATCACAGGTGTAGGAGATGGAGAGAGCAGAGTAATATGAGGAAACTTTAGGAGCATCTTGATCAGAGTTAATTTCTTCCTTAGAGCACATTTCCTGGCATGTGGTCATGCTGCTGCTCCCCCAACACACATCAGGTCTCTTTTGCAGACATTTAATCCTTCTGCTGCTCATCAGGGGCAAAAATTTTCATTTTCCAACCTGTCACCACCCCCATCCCGCATTAAGTGCTTCCCGTCATTCCAGTTCACAACCCTGAGCAGCCATGCAGGGACAACCTTGAAAACAACGTTCCTCTATCACCATTTGCTGTTGAGTGCAGAGGCTCTTTCCTATGTTTAGAAACACTTAATTGCCATATTAGGTTGTTTCTGGACAGAAAAATTTTAAGTGTGGTTTGAAAGAATGGAACTCAGTATATTTAGGTAGCATTTGCCAGTAGCATGTCATAGCCTGTCTCTGGAGTTACAGTAAAAATCCAGTGGATCCATTAAGGAAACCATTTCTTTGGTGAAACACCCCATGCTTGAGCTATTCAGCTGTGCAGGTTTCTCTTGAGGACATCTAATGGGGGATTTGAGGTCCCCTTGTGCCAGGCAGGCTTACAGGGCCATTGAGTCAGCATCCCCTCAGGTGCATTGTGGCTGGACAGACTGCATCCAGCCTCTGGAACAAGTGGATTTGGATTTTTCACTTACCTATGGGAAAAAATCCAAATGCATGCCCGTGGAGTGGCTGCTGGAGACAGAGGCGGGGTTGGGTGTTTCTGTACTGAGTGTCATCAGGGCTTGTGGGAAATAGACACCTGAATTCTGCCCTTGTTCCAGCGAGTAGTTAGAGGTGGTACTGAAGATGCCGATTATTATATTAATTGTGGGGAGCAAGCCATGCTGCCAGCATCAGGAGGTACAGACCACAGGCGCTCTCGAGGGGACATGGCTAGCACAGGAGGAGTTGATGTGTTGGTCAGTTAAAGGAACTTCACTGATGTGTCCAAGAGGTTCTTTTCTATGCCTGTGAATCAGGGAGATGGTAGAACATGCCTCCCTCCAAGGTGTCCAGAGGGTTTCTTTGAGAAAAGAGCTGGGATCCTTTGCTTACTCCACAGATGGAACAGGGAAAGGGAACAGTTCACTTCTGCCCAAGAGAAACTTGCCACTGTTGAATTGCATTTTCTTGCCCCCATCAGCCCTTTGAAGGGAATCTCCAGGCAAAATGGGTGAATCACCAAGCATTGTGTCTCCAGCTGAGGGGTCTGAGGGGCAGCAATAGCAGCAGATCCAAACATGCACTGTTCAAAACTGTTTCTCATTCCTCACTTCATGCTCATGTTGTGCCACCAGACCCAAATCTCTTCCCTCCAGCCTGGCTGCCACGTGCCCAGGTGACTGCAGGAGCAGCCCACTGAGTGTGGTGGGTGATGCAGCCGCTTTTAGGGAAAAAATAATAATTAGGCTACAGCCCTTGGACTCTGAAAGGCATCACAGTCAGAGATCTTTTCACAACTGTAACCAGAACTGGATATAAACTGTAGCTAAGAAAATAGGAATTCTGTAAACTTGAAATCTCTCAGTTCTGTCCTTTTCTCCTTTTGCTGGAAAGCCACATAATGAATGTATATGCTTTACCTTTCTATCTGACATAACTGAAAATCAGACTGCCAACTCCTTGTTTTGTATTAGCCTTTTTTTTTAAAAAAAAAAAAAAAAGAAAAGTTTGTGAGCAATATATGTAGCATGCTGTGAACATCTGTTTTGATCTTTATAGTTACTCTTTAATCCATCAGTATTAACACCAGTTCTTTTTTGTGTTCCCCTTGGTACTTCGTATGCAGTGTAAGCAGAAGCTGTGATCGGCTTTGCAGTCCTGTGCCATGTTACTGTAACTCCTTGATTTTTTAGGAAGCACCTGACTGTGGGCCACCCTGGGGCAGGTAGCGTGCCCGGACACGACTGCCACTTTTCGGTCTCTTGTACTATGTATAGTTTTAAGTAGAATAAGCTTTTTAACAGAATATTGATGCAGTTTATGAGTCACGCAGGCTGCAAGTGTCTGGTGTGTGAGAGTCTTTGTATTTATAGTCGTTGGGGTTTGGTTTTCTGTTTTGTTGTTGTTTTTTGGTTTGGTTTTGTTTTTTTAATTCAGAAAGTAGCAAACTTGATAAACATAGCCACTTTAAACTGCTCTTGCTAAACGGACCCTGCTGTAGATAAAATACCACTGTAGATACAGGGAGGAGTGCCAGCTGTCCTCTCTGGACTTGTGGGTGAGCTGAGCCCCTCTCTGCAAAAAGCACGGTCCAAGCTGCACAGCCAACCTGCATTTGACCACATTTGGACCCAAACATGGGGAAGGCTGGGGTCTGGCATGTGTTTCAGTCCCCTGTGCCCATAAGCCTGCTGCTTGGCTGCCTGTCACACTCTGCTCACCAGTGCATGGGGGGAATGTGAGCCTTACTGGCGTGAGAGGGATGGATGGACCAGCTGCTGGACCGCAAACATGGTCATGGCGTTTCTGCAGCCGAAAAGCTTCCAAGCCTCTCTAGAGTGCAAAAATTAGCCCTTGATTTGCTGTCTGCAGAGCCCAGCATGTTGGGGAAAGAAGCAGCGTTGGCCCCCCATTGGCAGCCGTGGGTCTGAGCCCCCTTGGCTGGGGTGGCAGGCAAGGCAGGGCAGGGCAGTGCTGTGCCGAGGGAGGGGCATTTCATTGCATCTCCCACCTCTGGCCCTCTGGATAGGGGGTAAATTGTACCCAGCCCAGCAGCTCTCAGCTTCTTGTCTCCTTCTGCCATGGCGTTTCAGGATGGAGGGTTAAGGACAAAGCTCTGATCCTGCTGCTCCCTCCCACCACCACAAAGTGAGGAAGTGTCACAGCTCTGTGGGTCCCACAGTCCCTACAGCATCCTGTGGGCAGGTGGCACATCACCTGTCCTGCCTCCTGGGCCACCTGCCCTGAGCTCTGGAGATAGGCTACAGGCTCCATGCTTTCACAGGAGGTTTGCCTGCAGGGTGAGGCAGCTGCTAGGAGCTCACTGTGGCTTCCCACAGCAGCTTTCGTCTTATTTTTTTTTTCCTGTTGCTGGTTGGGATTGTTTTTTTTCTGCAGAGAAACAGACTGACCTGGTGGGATGGATTTTTTTGTGTGTGTGACTTTGTTAGTTTTTAAGTTACCCGACTTGAATTTATCTGGACAGATGCAGAAGGAACTTTTTTTTTGTGAGTTAAGAGACAAAAACACATTTTTAAACAAAGGAATCATGTATTAACATTTTAACAGCAATTCATAAATCTGCACTTTTTATGAGGTTTTGAAAAATCTATTTATAGGTACGGAACAATGGGGTTTGTTTAAAACTGTATCGCATTTATACTTGCTGAAATTACATTCATTGTTATCAGTAGGAATTTCATTGGTTAAATAAAATGGATAAAAGTTGTTTTCTGTTTGAGCCATCATTTGCCACACACTGGGGAACATGTCTCTGGAGCAGAACATCCTGTGTTTTGGGACAAAATCCAGTCCTTGAAGCATCTTTCCCCTCCATGCCCTTGTTGTGTGTTTTAATCTATGTATTATTTAATACAGTGTTTATTTAATTCCTCTTCCAGGGAGCCCTGAGCGAACCTCAGAGCAGCAGTGAGTGAGAATCATAAAACCATGACGGAAATGAGAAGGAGAGAGGAAATGTGTGCCAGCAGTGCTGGCTCGGGGCAGTGCCAAGCTCATCTAGCAACCAAATTGCCCCCAAGTCACCCAGTCCTGCCCTCTGCCCCATCCAGCCCCCAGGGAAGGGTAACTTAGAGCTGAGGGATCACCAGGGCAGTTCGTTCTGGGGGAGATACTCATCTCCCCTCCAAAGAGACAAAACTAGATAACACAAGCTGCAGACCTGGGGTGTTTTGGGTGTATCTTACCCTCCAGCTGCAGGATGCTCAGCTGACCTGTCCTCACAATGGAAATAACTCTCAAACTTATTTGGAGGTCAGTCAGAGATAGTTTGTGCCTTGAGGAGGGCTGTGGCTGATGGCCATTACCTGCTGGCATCTCTGGCTGGTTTCAGCTTCATCCTGTCCTGAAAAATGCACGGATCACAATAAAAGAAACACATAAATAATACATATTATTTAATAGAGATATAGATCAGAAATAGATACAGACATATACATATATACAGTGCTTATTTATCTGCTTTCTGTGGGAATTTCAAAACACTGAAAATATCTGTCATCTTAGGTCCAAGCAGAGCTTCCAGTCCTCTTACAGGAGCTGTGGCTGTCACCTCCAGGCACCGGTACAGCTCAGGATTGGGAGCGTGACCATGTCGCCAGCACCACTGTGAAAAAGATTCAATATTCCTCAAAGCCAGGGGCTGCTGAGGAATTCCTGCTTTAGTTTCTACAAGTCCCAGAGGACAGGTAACCAGTAGGGCAGGACAGTGCCCTCCTCAAGCCCCGATTTTGGTTCCTGCATCTTCCTCCAGCTTGTGGTGCGAGTGCTCCGACAGGGGTACCCAGCATAGGCAGAGGACTGCCCCGCTCCCTGGCACCCCATCCTCACCTCTCGGGCTGGTTCTCCCCAGGAAATCCAAGGCCAAAAACATCTGCTTGCCCTGGAACCAGCCCATGGCTGGAGACACCCAGAGACAGAAGGGCGGTGGCAGTCCAGGGAGCGTGTCACAGGAATGCTCATGTGACCATGCTGGGTGGCTGTGGGACAGTCTCCCTGCAGCCCATAGGTGACCCCCGTGGGATGCCCCTGGGATGTGACCCCAAGCCCCTCCAGGTCCCTCATCTCCTCACGCAGCACGGGGAGACACCCTGGTGTGCCCCATGACCAACATCAGGTGAGTGTGGCCACCCCCACCCTCCCAGACAGATCCAGGAAGCCACAGGCAGCAGCAGGGTGGGCGGCAGCAGTGGGGTGCCATCGCAAGTGGAGTCCGGCTCCCTGCTCATGGCCTGAGCAAGCCCACACCTGTAGGCTTGAATTTCCACTTGTGCTGGGGTCTCCTTTGCTTCTTCCCAGCATCACCTCAGGCTCCTTGCGCTTCCATGGCACTGGGAAGAAATAGTGATCATTCCCAGACCCCTGTGCAGAACCATCAGTAGATCCGCTCTCCCAGGTGTGTGTGAGCTGCTGTTGAAGTGCACCCACCAGCACGACTTCATTCCAATGCTACACTCTAAAGTAGCCTGAATTATAGGCATTGTGGGAGCATGCAAACTCCCCCCAAAAACTTCTGATGGGATCATGATGGAGCAAACTGGTGAGGCAGCTGGCCAGCAGAGCAGAGGCTCTACAAACCCAAGCTACAATTACAGAGGTTATCACTCATCATGCTAATAAGCTCATGTAAATATCATTAATTTTTGCATGCTTTTCAGTATATAAAAGAAGATAATCACTGGATTTGTGTTTCCTGCTAAATTAAACCCTACCCTCTGCATCCTCCACATGCTGTTTTTGTCCTTGGGCTTTCTTCAAGCTGCTGGAGCAAAACTGGTATCTTTCTGACCTGCAGGAAAGTGCTTTTGCAGAAGGGAAGTTCTCCTCCCGCCTGCAACTGGTGTTCAAAGTATCAACGTATCTACCCAATAAAATGTTTTGCCAAAAACTGTATACAGAAAATGCAACAAAACATGTGATTTCAGCCAAAATGGAAGTGTTTTAGCACTCATGACTTGCAACATTAGTGTTGACTTGCCCACGAAGGAGTCCCCCAAGCAGTTTGCTGCTGCAGTATGAAACCCCACCTTTCCCATGCCAACTCATGGCCTCATGTCTCTCAAGATGCACTGAAACCACAAGGAGAAGAGCTGGGCTGGGGAGATGCTGCTGCCTGAATACAGGCACTTAATTTGCCTTGCTAAATAGCCTAGCTAATCTCTCTTGGCTTCCTCTGCAGCCCATGGAGAGAGGGAGACACTCCACCAGAGGGTGACATCTGCCCTGAGTTATCTCCTGGGAGACTGATTCACATCCACACGGTTGAGATGCAGCCTTTGGCTCACAGGAGATTAAACTGCAGCTCACATCTGCAATACAGCACAGTGATACCGAAAAGATCAGCTGAAAACATGGTATTAGATTTAAGGTAGCCCCTAGGCTTTTTGTTTTCTAGTTTTTCTTGCTGAAAAGCAAAACAAGAAAAACCTAATTTTTGGAAAAACAAAAATTAACAGAAGCATCTGATAGAGGCATCATTACTAGCTCTAATTGGTAGACCTGGATGCAAATCCCCACAACCTCAAGAGTTGCAGAACCTCATTGTTGTGTCCCTGGGAGCCTCTGCAGTGCCCACAGGGTACATTGCAGGAATGTGCTCTGTGATGAACACCTGCATCTGCTCACAGCTGGGAATGGGAGACAGAGTGAGACTTTGAATACGCTCCTGAGAGAAATAAAGAACAGATACCAGGTTCCCAGACAGATTCCACACCAACCAAACCCCCCTTGGACTGGGGATGAGGGTATGATCTGAAGCATTACAGGATTTGGGGATGGACAAAGTTATCTTTCATTGCTGGAGCCTGAGCACCTGCCCCTTGTCCTTGATGACACTTGCAAAGAGGTTGTAACAATGTGGGGGTCTGTCTCATCTCTCAGGTAACAAGTGACAGGATGAGAGGAAATGGCCTCACACTGGACCAGGGGAGGTTTAGATTAGAGATTAGGAAAAATTTCTTTACTGAAAAGGTAGCCAGGGATCAGAACAGACTGTCCAGGGAAGTGGTGGAGTCACCATCCCTGGAAGTGTTCAGGAAACATCTGGATGTGGCACTTGGGGACATGGTTTAGTGGTGCACTTGACAGTGCTGGGTTAATGGTTGGACTCAATGATCTTAGAGGTCCCTTCCAACCTTAATTATTCTGTGATTCTATCCGAGTTGTCATCCTCCTTAACTGGTGGGATGATGAGCCTCAGAGACTATTTGCAGTCTTCTGACACCAAGATGCCCACTGTTACCATTCAAACTGCTGCAGCCATGGGTTCTGTGCTCTCACAGATCCTTGGAAGGCAGCCCCTTTGCTCCACATCAGATACTCATCTCATTTTTGAAGAGTGCAGTGGTGTTTTCAAGTGCAGACTGTCACTGACCGTGCCAAGGTGTACAGTTACATCTCACAGATGCCTGAGGGTGAAGGATGAACTCAGCCACTCCACAAATGCACGTGTTTTCCATGAACTCAAAAAACTGTGGGCCAAGTTCTCTGGAGACTGGAATCATTCCACACAGGTCAGGCCAACTCATGTGGTTGAGGTGCACACAGTTGTTAATTCCATCTGTTTCAGTGGGATCCCACACAAATCCCTGCTCCCACCCAAATGTGGCTGCAAGCGCTGTGGGTCATTTCAAGCGGCACTCAGGAGGCATCAGGGCCTACCTGCATGGAAGGACTTAGTGACCCAAGAGCCTTCCAAGGGACCGTGGGAAAGATCATCCCACCTGTACCATCGTTTGGGTGAACCACATCAATGGACACCTCAAAGGTCTTCACGGGTGGAACAAACCCCATCAGCCACCAACCCAGCTAAGCTTCATGGGTCCCAGCTTGAGGCAGCCAGACGAGGTGCCCAGGTAAAAGCCTGGTGAGATACTTATACTGAATGGAGGGACTCCAGTGCCTGCAGAGAAGAAATTTTAAATTACTACATTTGGGCAGCATAAATCCAGAAAGTGATGTCTCAGTGAGTCTATTGTACCATCCCTCTGGAGCTGCTGCACTTACCTAAGCAGCTTGTTGCTGTCAGGACCAAGCAGAGACCACTTCTTGGCCCGTATCATTCAGTATTTAGTTGCTGGCCACTTGGTTTCATAGAATCATAGAATGGTTTGGGTTAGAAGGGACCTTTAAAGGCCATGTAGTTCAACCTGGGACTAGATCAGGTTGCTAAGAGCCCTGTCCAACCTGACCTTGAATGTTTCCAGGGCTGAGGCATCTACCACCTCTTGGGCAACCTGTTCCAGGGCTTTATTCATTGTAATTTACTCTTATTGTAAAAAAGAAAGGAAAAATTTCTTCCTTATATTTAGTCTGAAACATCCCATCCATCTGCTTTGGTCCATAACTGTCTTCTACAGGTAGGTACTGGGGGTTTGGAAAAGTCACACAGTGACATCTGCTCCTGATGTCAATTCCTCACCATGTTAAATTAATCTAAAGCATCAAGTTATTAATAAAGATGATACTGCAGAGGATTTTGAAGCTTCTGCTTCAGCTTTGCAGGCAAGTTCTCTGGTTGCTCAGTAGAAAATTACTTCTACCTCCCTGGAATATTGTCACCATTTCAGTATTTTTGGAAAGGAAACGGGGTTTTTTTACACTGTTACAAATGGGAGAAATTACACATATGCTAAGATGGGCCATGGCTGAAGGATACTCCTCTGAGACAGTCATGTTCACATACCAAACCTACTCTTAAGCAGGAGTGAGTGCTGAATGTCCACATCCAAACTCTAATCCAGACCCTGGGCTGCTCTTGGATGATTCTTGTCCTTGCTTGTTCCAGCCTGGACCTGAAAAATCTTTTCCACTAAAAATGGTAAATTGCCATGAAAAGAACTCTGATAAATCACCCCATTCTAACAGGATATCTTTCCTTGGAGATTTCCCAAACAGCTGTAACACTAACACCACTGGAAAGTCTTTTCCTTGGCTGGAAACACCAATTCTGCGGAAATCAGTGGCAGATGTTACCCAGTGTGAGATCTATTCCCAAATCAAAGTAAGTCCAACAGCCCAGGAGATTGTGCAGCAAAGAGAAATTGTCCCATGCCCAACCCACAGTATTGCAACCTCACTAATAATACACACCCTGGACACACCTCACCCTCCTTGCTCCCAGACAATCCCTCCCAGCCAAACGAGTTACACTGGTAGTTACTTTCCAATACCTTTTCCATTTTCTGGCACTGACTACACTACAGAGATAACCTGTGAACAAGTATGGCTCGGTTCCATGCCAACCAGGAGCAGCTTCCTGGCTGGGAAGGGAGGGACACAGCTGGTGACGGAGCTCATGCAGAAGTGAACAACTCCGAAACATTCAGTGGCAGCAGAGGTGTGACCCAGAGGGCCAGGGCCCAGAGCTGTGATCGAGAGGCTGTGCTGCCAGGGCTGCTGAGTCCCTCTGCCATTATCAGTGCCCAGCCTCAGGGTGGATGCAGCAGAGACAAGGGTCACCTTGCGGTGCAGAGATCCTGTGTCGAAGCTTTGGGTGACCTAATTGAGGCAGGGACACCTTCCACTAGACTGCATTGCTCAAAGCTCCATTATAACCTGCCAACCTGACCTCAACTGTTTCCAGGGATGGGGCCTGCACAGCTTCTCCAGGCAACCTGTGCCTGTGCCAGTGCCTCACTGGTTCCTGCAGACCTGAGACAGATGCAGACTCACCTAAAGGGGTTCATCTGCCCAAAGAGAGGTACCTGCAACATGTTGGTGCCAACATCTGGTTTGCTCATCCCAGGATCTCTATACTTCTTATTGAAGGAAAATTGCCACTTTTAGGGAGTGCTTGTTCTCCTTCTAAAGAAGCTGTGATAAAGCCAGTCCAGGGACTGGCACCACACAAGAAGGAGTTTCTCCCTGCCAGCTGTGAAGAACCATGCTGCTGTGATGTGAATTCTGAATCAAACTGGCCATCATCTCACCACATCTCCCAAGAATCAAACCATCCCCCCTCCTGGCACACACAGAGCTAAATTTACTGCCTGTAACCTCTCTGCTTTTACCTACATACTCTGCAGCTTAATGAACTGAGTCTTAGAGTACTTTGAGAGAGGAAAGATGTTTTAAAGCACAGAAGGGCCATTAATATCAGATGTCAAGCTGTAACAAAGAACAACTGTGCTGCTGATGCTTTCTTGATTAGTCAGGGCACCCTGGATTGCATTATCTTGTTTGCAACTATGACAGAAAGTGATACCAGCCCCTCTTTGGAAAAGCCATTTTATTTTGCTGAAGCCACATATTTCCAAGGATAGAGTAAAGCTCAGGAACCATAAATCATGCCTAGATAAGAATAATCTCAAACAATGGTTGGTAGCAGGACGTTGCTTGTTCTGTGATAATTGCTCAGCGTTTGAGGCAGATTTCCCATCACCTGCTCAGACATGCAGCACAGAAGAAAAACGCCCCATGCTGGTCACGGTTCTTAGCATTTGAAATTTGAGCATGTTAAGACAATTTTAATAAAACTGTTTAATAAAACATCTGCCCAAATCCCACAGAGCTGCAGTGCCTTAGATTTCAAGGACTGTCCACTTGCAGTCAGAAGTCATAGCTGCAGCAGAGACCTGCTGGCCTTACCTGAGCTAGGCTAGGATGTGACTGTGATGGAGATGTGACAATCCAGACCTCCTGAGGTGCCCCAGCCTTGCTGCCTCTCAGCACATGAGCTCCCACATACTGTGACTGGGGGTTTGCACTGGAGATGCTGGTGGTGCTGGGACACAGAGGTTGCTGGGTTAAGGTGTGGGAAAGCTGCTCTGGGTGCAGAACCCCCAGGAAGTGCATCACTGGCCGCTATGCAGCACTGCACAACTAAGATGGGTCAGAGATAAGGTCAGGCAGAAGGCACAAGACAGGCAGCTGTGTGGGGCTGCTGCTTCCTCCCCAGTGCTTGGTCTGCATTCAAGAGCTACTGCCACAACATATGCCTTCACAGGCTGCAGGAGATTCCAGGTCCTCCAGGTTGGGGCCCCTCTCAACCCACTCTGGCATCTCCTGGGACCTGAGCTGGCTTCTTTCCTGACTTGACAGCTGCCATACAACTCAGGAGGAGTTCTGGGGTTGAGACAGGGTCTTGTGAAGAAGTGGGAAACCATCTCTGTATCTGTCTCGGCAGCAGAGAAGGCATGTTAGAGTGGGCAGAGATGCACAGTTTATTTTGGAGACCATCTGCAGGCCGCTGTCAGCCTGCTAGAAGGAGTGACCTGGACCTTGCCCCTTGCATCCAAACTCCCTGAAGTAAAACACTGCTGACTTTACCCAGCTATGGCCATATTAGCCTTTCCTGTTGAACAAAGCCAAAAGGCTGCTTGCAGAGGGCCTCTAATTCTCTATAAACCAGTTGTGGTCCATGAAGGAAGAGACAAAGAGTCATCCTTTCTTAAGATTCATCCCACCACCTTCCCACTTCATCTCCATTGTTAGTATCCCCAACTTTGCCATTTGCATCACTGCTGAACAGGGTGCCACCTGGTCAGGGTGTGCTGGTCTGGGACATGCACACACACCAGTTTGCATTGAAGACAGTTCCTGAGCTAAGGAAACAACTCTCTGTCCATTCATGGAGCGGCCAGATCTCATTTTTCCTCTGAATCTATCCACCCCCAGCTCACCCTTGCTGCAGGCAGCATGACACGGAGACAAAGCTGCCATATTAGTAACTGGGTTTTCTTCAACCCAGGACTGGCCACTACCAACACAGCACCACTGGGTCCCCCATGGGATGGCAGAATCAGCTTGCTCACTCCTGGGACTCATTAGGGGATGCTGTGTTGGGTCTACACCAACCTGGCATTTGAGAGAGGGACAGAGCTGGGGGTGAAGGGAAGGATCCATGTATGCAGGACTCCCAAATGCCTCTTGGGGTCAAGCCAAAGTAAATGCTGCTAAGACCAAGAGTCTCTATCCTGCAAGCAACTGCACCAAGAGATCCAAAGCCCCCTGGAAGGGCAGCATCCCTGTGCTCTCCTCCAACAGCAGCAGACGTCCCTGTGCCCCTCATATGGCTGCAAACCCCTGATGGTCCTCTGCAAAGCGCCCACATGTTCCCCAGCTCCAGTGTCCCAGATGTGGGGGACATGACTCATGCTGGCAGAGAGAAGGGGTGAAGAGTGAGCAGAGAGGATGAGCAATGCAGGAGAGGGATTGGTTCCACCTCCGACATTAAGGTGTCTGCTTGTGCATGGGCTCACCAGGTGGGTGTTTACACTCCAAAACAAGGGCTGCATCCCGGGACAACCCCCTGTCTCCCCTCCCACAGGACACTCCATAGTCCCCCGTATGCTTCAGGAGCACTCAGCTCTCAAGGGAGGCAAGGCAGGTGGCAACAGATTCGAGGCCAAAAGTGCAACTCCTGAAGGCTGCTGGGCTTTGCAGCAGGCACAAGGGCTTCAGGGCTGAGACCTTCAAAGAACATCATATTTTGAAGCTTCAGGAGTTAGACCTTCAGTGATCACCAAGAGAACAAGGAAGGGTTGGGGGAAGATAGCCTTGGTATGGCTAAGGGAAAATGCTTTCCCACCATGCAAAAAAAATGGGCAGTGGGTCTTTCCTTGCAGCAAGATGCACTCAATTTCAGATATCTGGAAAGGCCTGAGGACTGTGAGATACACCCAGCTGCATCCCCTTCACCAGTGGGACCCCAGTGCTGTGAGCAATGCAACCAACAGCAGGACCTTGCCACCATGCAACCCTGTTCCCTGCTGTTTCCCAGCTCCAAGTCCTTGCACTCCTGTCTCCTTCTCTTTTCTTCAAGTCCCAGAAAACCTTTTGTAACTAAAATCCTTCCCTGACCATCACCACATCTTTCTTTGCAGGCCTGGGCTTCTGCAGAACTCACTGCCACTGCGTAAGTCTCAGTGTCATCATAGCCAGAAAGAAACAACCTTGTACCACATTTAGTGAGCATTTCCCAGAGGAAGCATCTTGACACCTGCAAATCACAGAAACTTTGTGGCCTGCACTGATAAAACTCAAACATTTTACAACAGACAGAATTTGAGTTACAATGGGGGTGGCCCCCAGCAACATTGCCTCAGCCCTCCCTGTTATTCCCAAGTCAGTTCATTATTATTAATGTCACTGCAATAAATACCAGAACAAAATTGACAGCGTTTGGCCACGTATCTTAAAGCATTATCCCACTACTCCTTCAATCCATGTATTTGTAGCCTTCGTTTCCATCCTTATCAGTCATCAGAGGAACCTTTAGGGACAAACCGTCTGACTACATGACCAGCCAGGTAATAAAAGCCATGCAGAACTGCAGCTGTGGCATCGATGACAAGAGAGAAGGTGCCCCCAATTCCAGTGGCCATGTCTTTAAGGACAGAGGGAATGGCACAGACAGAGTGGTAAGGGAAAGCAGCGAGGTGAAGGACAAACCCCACTGGGATGCTCAGGATCTTGTAAGTGAGAGACATCACATCTTGAACAATTTGCAGGAAGCCCAGGAAGATGTTGATGATTACCCTCCCCACATCATAGGGGATGCTGATGAGCACCATGCTGATGGCTTTTAGATAGGACACCAACCCACTCCACAGACTGTGGAGTCCATCCAGAACTGTACCACAAACTCGCCTGACAACAAGCCACAGAAAACAAAACACAAATTTCACCAGTTCCACAAAGATGTAGATGAGGAGTTCCAGAAGTTTGATGAAAGGGGTAGCAATGATGCCAGCCACTTTTCTCATCCAGCCACTCTCTTTGGTCTCCGGGTTGTCAGTTGCTCCTGATTGCTCTCCAGAGCGGATCTGACTGACAGCTTGCAATACTGCTTCTTTTTTCTCCTGGTTTTGTTTGTCTTCCCCACAGTTGCCCTTGAACAAGTGAACTCCTGCTAGAAGTTCCTTCTCCAGCTCTCCCACTGTGAGGTCCACCAGGCTGTGTTCATCATTAATTTTTTTCACGAGTCCCAGGGACCATCCCTCTGGAGCATCACAGCAGGCTGCCAGCCAGAGGCTCTCTGGCACTGACACCTTGCCTTTAACTTGGACACGGGAAGGAATTGCACCTGCAAGGAGATACAGATGATCCTTCTTGGAGCAATGAGGGGTCAGAGCTTGCTCCACTACCTTCCTGATGTCTCTGTGCCAGCTTTTGCTCAGAGCTGGGCTTAGAGGGACGGCATTTGTGAGGGTGTAAGTGGCCATCTGGAAATCCTTCTCATTAAGCAAGCTGGGATTGAGCAGCCCTCTCTCATAGCCAGAGCCCACATAGTCTGAAGTCAGGGCTTGATTTGCACCAAGGTTGGCCACAGTGCCAATGATATCAGCTTCGCGCACCATCTCATGCAAGTCATTTTCTGGATCATCTATCTGAAATAGTGGAAAGAAGAGTTATTGGATGCAATTCACCCACCTAGAAAGCAATGTATAAAAAGGGCCTTAAAGTATCCTTTTCATTATGACTGCTACTACATGCCATACCTTGGATTACATCCTGCAATCCCTACTTATTTTCCTTGCAGTGCTTCAAAGGAGCGTATTCTCTATTTAGCTTCCCTGACAAACACATTGGTTTAGGCTGCAAAGGATACTTGCAGCTCTCCAGTCTGGTCCACAGCACAGCACAGTCTCCAGAATGTCACCAGCCACCCTGCACCAAGCCTCTAACTTTTGCCTTTTTCTAGAGAAATTTAAATACCTGGCTTGATTCAGGACCGTGTTCTCACCTCCTATGATGGTAGTACCTGCAGTTCATTAAGAACCTACCCTGGTACCTTAATTCAGTCCCTCTAAACTATCAAATCCAAGCCACGGGGAAAAAAGAACAACCCATGATATATAAAGTGCCTAGAGAAGGCATTTACCTCTCACCACTTACTGCGTAAGAAGCCAGAATGAAGTCAGGCACCATGTGAGGTGACCTGAACTTCCCCCCACCTGGAACAAGAGACACAGCAGTGAGCTCCTAGGGCTCTCTCAGGGCTGGTCACTACTAGTCTGATCCTCCTGTCATTAATAGTCTGAATCTCAGCCTTCATGGCTGCACAGCTGCTGGCATAACATGGTCCCACAGTCCTCGATGGAATCTGTGCTACCTGCTTGTGTCTGGAGTGCAGTGGAACCAGAGGTAGCAATTACTGCAGCGTGCGGGGGAGGCAGTAACGAGCAGTGGGAGGAGCAGGACTAAATGTCAGGGCGTGTTCAGGTCTTTTCTCAGGTCGCCGCAGCTCTGTCTGCTCCATCGTCACTCGTACTGATACTGCCTGCAGCCACTCCAGAGGGCTCTGCCAGACTGTCATTTTTCTTCCCCAGATTAGAGGGTGAACATGTTGGGAAAAGCTCGGGGGTGGCAGACTATCTCCAGCAGTCACTGCCTCCTGTAGTCTCTGTTTCAGAGGCTGTGGCACTCAGCTCCCAGCGCTGTGCTGGCCCAATTAAACCTGCTGCCTTTGCCTCTGGCCTATAAACTGTTTACTACTATCTAATATGTACTTTGGAGACATCTATGGCAGGCAGTTCATAGTCTAACTTTAATCACTGCCCAGCCCATTCCCTGTCCCTTGGTCATACTGCAGTGCACTTGGAGAGACGTCCAACTACGTCCTTGCAATCTTAGAGCATTTGCATCCTCTTAGTGCCGCATCACCTCCTCACAGTTCTGCATGAGCCTGTGCTGAAGTCAGGGTCAAAGTGCCAGTGCCAACAAGTGTCAGCAGCTGTCCATCACCCTCCCCTGGGAACTGAGCTCTCCTGGCCTCCTGCCTCAGACAAACCCCTGCAGTCAAGGCACAGGTCTCCCTATGCACCAAGCCTGGTCACAGTGCCAAGACTGGCCTTTGCAGAGGGCTGCATTGCCTCCACCTCCAGCTAAGGAGGATCATTGCTCTTCATTTTGAAGCATCTGATGCTTATGGCTTCAAGACTGCAAGAATTACAGTGAGTTCCATGTGCTAATACACAAGTCATAGGTTTTTCTAAAGGCACCACTTAGAAAAGACTTATTCTGCACTACTACTGACTTATTCTGCTCCTCTTACTCAGACATCCCAAACTCACAAGCTGCAGCTGGCTGATGAGGCCTGACATTTTGCACTCCATGAAATCACTGTCTCCTCCTTCCTACTCCCAGTCCCCCATTCTCCCTGTTCTGATGAGATGACGGTGTGCCATGGGACAAGGGATGCACCTAGTGTGCTTAAATTCACAGTGCAGGTGAGGGGAAGAGGGCACAGGTGTGAGGCTGTGCCCAGGAACTGCTCTCAGTGCTATGACCTGTGGCACTTTAGACCCTCACAGAGACACATATCCCATCTCACTTCCATGACAAGTGCTGCCATACAACAAGGCCACGTAGACCCAAGATGGATCACCTCTGCCTCCTGGCAGAGATTCCCAGCCTACATGAAGCAGATGGTATAAACTTAATTTTTCCCTCCTTATAAGCTGATGCATATGAACCTTGAGGTGCCTATCAAGAAAATATGTCCCAGTTACCTGTCCAGCTTCAAGGCTTTTACACATATGATTGGGATTGTTAAGGCACAATTAAAAAAGAACATGATAAAAATGCAGCTGTGTGCTGTTCACGCGTAAGGCTCTGACATCACCTAGTTATGCTTGTATAATAACTCATATTATGGTTTGCAATAACTCATGTATAACTGAGGTCTTCGTGCCTCCTCCAGCTCAGCCTCAGGGCAAACTGTCTCCAGCACTGCATCTAACCTGCATTGCAGGCTACCTTTCCTCACTGCTTCAAAAAGCTTTTGTCTTGTGTCACCCCAAAGCATACGTGTGTTCAAGGAGTCATCCATCAAGTCACTTGCCCAAATAACCTGGAACAGTTCAGGGCAAGATCCAAGTAGACGGGTAAACACCTCATTCATATGATGGGGATTTAAAAATAAACTATGCACCTGAAGACCTGTATGGATGTTGGCACATAGCAATACTGATGTGTGTCATTAAGTGGGAGATGCAGTTTCACAAATGGGGCAGAGGCAGAGGGGGATTAAAAGTATTTCAACACACAGTTATTAGGGCAGGCAGCTTCCACTGAGTTTGGTCATTTAACAAGACAGGACAATGTAACCTCCCACCTTCCCTACCCTCATAGGTAGGATCCCAAGTGAACCTCAGCATTCCACTGCCCTTGCTACTGCCTCAGGCATGCTTACACCCTTGATTACAGTGAAATATTCCATCCAAAATTAGTGTGGGATTAATTTCTCAGGGAGGAGGCACAGTGCATCTTACATCAAGGTTTTCTGTAGAAGGACGTGGCTCTAGAAGTACCTGTACCTGAGTGACTCTAGAAATACCTGTTTCTCTTGATTCTCTACCAAGAGAGATGGCAAGAGCAGCTGAGAGGTAGCTGTACTATAGCTGCACAATCCCACCTTGGTCATCTGTCTGGTGGTAGTCATCAACCAAATGAAAACACAAGGTGATTGATCCAGCCTCTCATACACTACCATGGAAAAAGCAGTTTTCCATGTCTCTCTAAGCTACAGAAAGAAACAAACACAGAGATTTTCAGACAACCAAAATGAGAGTTTCAGACCTGTGCCTGGGGGAGTCCCATCAGTACCCTACTCATCAGCCTACCCTTCCTGTTCTCTAATTTTTCACTAATTGATGAATTAATTCGCTGTTTCCAGCTGCCAACTGGCAGTGGGTGGCACTGACATTCCTCACACTTCTCACCCAATTACAGCGTCTGTGCTACATTTGGCATTTATTTCTCATGCAGGCATTCCTGAGGAGGTAGGCATTGCAGGGAGTGAGACGGTGTCCTCACCACTTACATCATTATCCCAGAAAAAGCATATGACAAGCCTGAGGCCCTCACCAGAGTGCTGAGTGTGTTTTTATAGTGATTTCTTTCTGTTTGCTGTGTTTCTGCATCTCCATGTGCATGCACATGCCACTGTGCAGCTGAGCCAGCTCATATCCGGCTATCCCTGTCTTGGCAAGGAAATTACCCAGAAAATCAGCAATATAGCCTCACTGGGCTATGCTGCAGAGAAGGTGTTCTTAAGGGTTCCCTTAAGCAGCCATCTGACCTAGCCTTGATAGAACATACATAGTGGGTCTGAGAGGTCTTCCCCACTTTCTCATCCTAAGTTCAGTGTGGCAGGGTCTGAGAGGGGTGTATGTACTTATTTCTTGAGTTATATGAATTTTTCATAGTCCTGATTTCATCCCCTTACAGTTTCTTCTGAAAACCTTTTCCTCATACTTTTCTCTCTCAGATGGAGGTTCTTGCAGTGAACTCCTGTCTGTGAGACACCTGCATTTCAGCAGTGGGTGAAGGGGACCTCTTAGTGTCAACTAAGAATGTAAACCTGCAGGGATGCTCTGGAGAAGCCAGAACAACTAAAAGTAGCCCCTGGCCAATTATTGCTGAGGCAGCAGTAGGTGTTGTGGCAGATCTATAAGATTTGGGGCTCTAGAGTGCTGGCAGGAACAAAGACAAGGTGAGGGGTGAAGACAGAGGGAGCAGGGAGGGCAGAGAAGCCAGATGGAGGGAGGGGCAGGAGCACCAAAGTTGCTGTGGAGGAGTTGCCCACTGATCCATTGCAGGAACAGCTTTTGAGCCTGTCCGGGCAGGTCTGGAGACGAGGAGCAGGAGGAAGTAGGGGGGCTAGAAGTGACGAAAGGTGTCAGTGGCCAGGGCAAGTCAGGAAGGATCTCATCTCACCAGCTTTACCTCACTGCCTCCATGGTATTGACCAAAAATCCTTGCTCATCTAGGTCCTCTTTGTGCTTTAAAAATTAATCACCCTTCTTTAACTCAATAATGGTAGAATCTGCAAAAACACTTCCCTCTTTTAAAATGGCAAGCAGACACCTCCCACAGCTGCCTGTGAAGTGGAAGGAGAGCAAATCAAAAGGCCCTTAGGAAATCCAGCAACTCAAAGCCCAGCCCAGAGAGCAGACAGTCAAAGGTGAAGACAAGGGTGTAGGACCTCCTGTCTTCACTGCCTGTGGCCTTAACATCTTATCACCCCATATGAGGAAAACATGCACAGCAGACACTCTCCCGGTAGGAGGGGGAGCTTTGATTCTGGCAACATCCAGCACCTGAGGGCCGCAGTCCCAACACGCTGCTCTGACACTGCTGACATTCCTGTCCTGAAAAATCTTTCCTGAGCTCAACACATGAGGTACCTTGATGTTTGCTACATAATTCCCCATGATCCCCGTTGAAAAAAGGGAAAAAAAAAGAGTGGTAAAGAGTACAGGTTTTCTTAGGGCACCAGCAAGTTTTGAAGGATTTCCTTTAAATTTAACAGCCTGAAGGCCTTGCTTAAACACGCCAAGTGTCAGGGGAGACTAAAACCACTGAGGCTCCAGTGAAATTCATTTTATACTGCATATTTCTGTCCTGACTGAAGCCTGCATGCTCCAGGACACAGCAACCATTTCCCTACCACAGTCTGCAACATAGGGACACACCAAAAAGCTGCAGCATTAACTTGGTGAACCACAAATGCGCGTTTTATCTCTGCTCAGTGAAGCTAAAGAACTCCTATCAACACTGTGGTCGCACTGGCAAACAGAACGAACTTCAACTTGACACTGCGATGTTTAACCCACCGGCAGTGCTCCCTGGCCCCGAAAGAGGGCTGGGCAGGACAAACACATCAGCGGGTGTCAAAGAGGATTTTCCTCTCCCCTGCCACTGCAGCAGCCTCCCAGTTTTCATTATAAGTTCCCTGGGACAAGGAACTATTTGTTTGCTCAATTCCAAGCATAAAAATAAGTTCTGTTCATGTTAAATTCATACCAACAGAAGCTCAACAAGCAGAGTCAGTCCCTGCCTCCTTCGCAGAATCCTACCCCCTGCTTCGCCTCAGAGGAAATGTTCACCAGGAACATTTGCCGTACAGCAAAGGAAAAGCTGACTTACCTGCGGTTCAACCAGCCAGTTCTCCTCCTCGCTTTGGGCTGGCTTTGTAAACTTAAAAGCTGAATAAAGAGGGATTTTGTCCTTAGTACTGTAGAGGGTTGCGAAGCGTGGCTCTTTGTTGTACTGCTGACAGATTTTCACATGGAACGGCTCTGTAAATCCTTCGGGAGGGACTTGTCCAGGGAAGAACACGTTACACTCTGCAAAACCAGTTTCATCCTCCCTAACAACTCTGCCCTGGGAAAAGCCTGGGAAAACTGAGATGCAAAGCAAAAATACAATTGACGTCTTCATGGTCCGCTCCCTGGAGCTGAGGGAAGCTCCGTCTGCCTCCGCTGGGTACGGCAAAGGACCTGTGCTCTGAGTCCATGCAGCAGCGAAGCCAGAGAGCGTCTGGAATTCGGGTGTAGCGTGCGAGGGAAATGAAACCCGAAACCGCAGCCGATCCCTCCGGGAGCCAGCGCGTTCCGCGGGCAGCGCGTTGGGAAACCGACCGTGCGCGAGGCTGCGGTGACACACGCTGCGGACGCCAAGTGCCCGCAGGAGGGGATGCCAAGCAACCCCAAATCATCCGGCTCCTTGGGAAGAGGAGGCGGAGGGAAGCCTGTGGCAGTGCAGGGCTGGAGCTCAGAGGCATCGGCTGTCCAGGCTGGGGCTCAGTGCCGGCGGGGGTGTGGTGTGCTGCATTGCAGCAGTCCCTGGCAGGAATTTTGGCTGACATAGCCAGAAATGTTTATGGGGCTGTCAAGGGGGATACTGCAAAGTCAGATTCCCCACTCCAAAGAAGATATTAGTTGCCCTCTCCAGCTGGAAGCCTGGACAAAGGAGAGAGAAAGGAAGAAGAGAGGTGGCAGACACTGGAGCTGCTGGGAGCCCACTTTTCCCCTTTTTGGGGTGACTGTCATCACTACCACTGTGAGCCACATGCTGCTTAGATGCCTCGGAAAGGCATTCACCTCCCATCTCTCCGGGCATTGTATGGGGCATTCAAAACCTCCAGTATCACCTCACTGTGGCAGACTCTCCCTCAGAAGAGATTAAAAAGGGGCAGAAGGATGAAGACCCTCGGATTACATACCCCTAATCAACATCTGCCTCTGAACATTTTGACCAAACCTGTAGAACTGGAAAAAAAGGCAATGAAACTGCTCCTCTGAGTTTATGTTCAGCAGAGCCATCATCTGCCCAGTGATCAGCTGCCTATGATGCCTTGGCTACTGCTGGGTAAACGGCTGTATTCCTTCACTGACTGGGAAAATTGATATTTTCAGAATAGTGGGGATGGAAAGAAGATTACAGGGCTGTTCCTCAGACTCAAGGAAATGGCATTTTTCTACTCATGAAGTGAAATGTGGTCAGCTGTGTTTCCAACAACTTAAAAAATCCTTGGTGCCAATAGGGCATAAATTCCTTGTTTTCCAAGCAAAAAACTTCAAGTGCTACCATCCCACAAGTGCTCTGCAGACAAGGTTGGAGTAGTCCATATTACAAATGATGAAATGGGACAGTGAGTGCTTGAAGTGCCCACCCAAGGTCAGAGAAGGAGCCTCTAAAAGGCTAAAAATAGCCTGCACTCTATAATTCCTCTACTCAAGGATGACTTTTGGAAGTATCAAGACAAGGAAATACGTCAACAACTCTTGGTGTGGTGATATCAGCTGAGGAGAAAGAAGTTGTCTGGGCAGGATGGAGAACAGCAGGAAATGTAGTAAGAGGGCTTGGTTCTGGTCCAGGCAGATGACTGGTCACCCAACCCTGACAGAAAGAGTTAGTCATGTTCAGAAAAGATGACGGAAAGCACAGACACAAAATTTCATTTTCCTGGATGTAAAAAGGTTCCTGGGAAATCAAGAACTGGAGCTAGACTTTAGGTATTAGGTGGTTTTCTGTTCCCAGACTTGCAATTACCTGGGCAGTAGAAGAAAATATTTTCAGAGTTGGTCAGAGGTTTTGATGACTGTGCTACAGTAGCTTATCTGCTATCAGGTGGTTTAATGGGCACAACAGGGAGTGATGCCTATAGGCAGTCATAGGCAATGATGCCTATAGGGACTGATGCCAAAAGGAGTATTAAGGTCAGATCCAAATCAGCCCTAAGGCTGTTGATCTGAGCAGAAGGGCTCTGGCAAAATACACATTGGGTTGGCAGTGGCCAGTGTCAGCTGGTGGTTGGCAGCATGAGCTGGTGAACGCAGTGAAGCCTCACAGGAGCTGGGTCTGCCTCCTCCAAACCCATTGAGGGGTGAGAGTGCAACAAGCTCAACAGTGCCAGCAGTGCAGGCAAGGACCCAATGTTTGAAGTGATGGAGCCCAGGGAAGATACAAAGAGGCAGGTAACGTGGGCAAAGGGACATGTGAGAAAAGCAATCATAGACTCATAGAATGTTTTGAGTGGGAAACCACCCACAAGGAACATTGAATCCAACCCTTTGCCCTGCACAGGACACCCCAAGAGTCACACCATGTGCCTGAGAGCATTGTCCAAATGCTCCTTGAACTCTGTCGGGGTTGGTCCTCTGACCACTTCCTTGAGGAGCCTGTTCCCAACCGCTCTCTGGGTGAAGGACCTTTTCCTAATATCCAACCTAAATGTCCCCTGACACAACTTCAGGCCATTCCCTCAGCTCTTGTCACTGGTCACCAAAGAGAACAGAATGTTGTCTGCACCTCCTCTTCCCCTCATGAGGAAGCTGATCTCTAAGTGGCAGGCAGGGGTGTGTAGGAGACAGGAGAGTCTGTAGGTAACAGATTCTATGGACACAGAATTTGCAAGGCATAACAGACAAAGTGTGTTGAGGAAAATAAAGACCAAGAGATTGGAGAGAGGGAAGGGCAAGAAAAGAGGTAAAGATCCAGAAAATTATGTTGACCAGGAGGAAAAGGAGGTTATTGCTTGAAAATTAGAGTTGAGAAGGATTTGCATTCCTGAAAAACTGGGGTACTAACAAAAAGTTAAGGAAGAAAACAAATGAAAACAGGTGTGAGGAAACACAGGAGGAGGATTGTGATAGGTCAAGTAAGAAGATAAAAGCATTTTAAGAAAAGTCACCTGTGATAAGAAAATAGGGAGAAAACATTAGGAGGAAGATGGGAAAAGGAGAATGAAAGGAGGTTTTCATCTGTTTTCAATGACCCGACATGGATGACCAATCTTCCTCTTCCCCAAGGGTCTCAAGCACCAAGGTCAATGTGTCAATGAAAATAATACCTCCCTGCAAAACAAACCTGGACAGCGTGCCAGCAACCAAACCTTTTAGCCACTAAGAAGCTGCCAGGCTTGTCTGCCTGCTTTCCCACACTGCTCCTCCAGCCCTGTCTCTGTTCACACGGCTGACACTAGATTTGCTACAAATAGATCTATCTCCTCACATGCCTGACCCCTCTACTCTAGTTTTTCAAAACATTCTTTACTCCAAATATTTTTCTGGGCTGGATCTCCTGTCTCCTGCCGTGACCTCTGGGAGAGACTCCAGTGCTGTATGTGACTGTCCCTTTCTTCTGAGAAGGAAAGGAAAAAGGAAATATCTCTGAGAACAAGCAGTCTCATTCGAGAGGCTCCATTTTACTCAGTAGACATACCCAGATTTGGCGTGGATCACAACAGTGCCAGTGGACAAGCCATGGCATGCCAGAGAGAACATCTGTCTCCTCACTGTCTCATGGGGAAACAGTCTCTTTTTAAAATTAGTTTAAAAACTTGGTCTGGGAAAGGCGCCCAGTGCTGAGCTAGAGAGAAAAGCAAGAGGGAAACAATTTTCCTATTATAACTAAGAGATTCAAGGGCTAAAGGAAGGGGTGGGCAGAAGGACAATAAACTCTTTAAGAAAGAGCTTAGAAACACTTTATTGGAATTTTGATTCCCGCCTTAAACCAAGTCTTGGTGTCAATCTCTGCTGCCTTTTGTCTTCACACCTTTCCTACAGTGTCCCTGGTGCTGCTGAGGAATGGCCCTCCACTGACAGTGCTGCTTTGTTGCTCACCTCTGCCATGATGCTCACAAGCAAGAGTGGGCCAGTGAGAGGCCATAAGCTGTCTCAGACTGCCAAGGATGCTGATCTGGCTCCTCTGCTTCCTCACTTGCCTTTTCTCCTGTCCAGACTCACAGTCTTGGCCCACAGCAGGCAATGGATGCCTCAAAGTGGTGTCACAGCCGAAATCAGAAGAGAAAAAGATGGAGAGGTTTAAAACATAAAATTATGGAGGAGGTTGTCCATGGTGCGCAGTCAGAAGAAGAGGGTGACAACCAGGAACGGTGAAGCACCCAAACATATTGTTCTCTGGTTGGTAACACTGTTAGGACAGGGACATATTCTGGTTTGGTACAAAAACTTGCACGCTGGGAGTCTGGCAGGGACCTTGTAAACTATGAAGTAAAAATATATTGCATAAATACTGAATAACATTAAGAAAATCCAAAGGCTACATCCTTTAGCACTTTATCATAAAGAGATTTCTGTTAATCTTCAAGCTGCTTGAAACAAGCACAATGACAATTCCATGCTAGACAGCAGAACTAGGATAGATTTAGATTAGCAATATAAGGCAATGTTTTCAGTAGTGCAAATGATTAACTGTCAAAATGAGTTATTTAGAGATGTGCTGAAAGCTCCAATACTTTTATTCTTTAAGTTAGGAGATGCTTTTTAACACAATAGCAACTACAATAAAAGAGTGGATGTTTCAACTGTAATGGCCTTTATTTTACAGATTGTCAGTTGCTCAGAGCCACAACAGTTCTTATACCCCTTAAATCTGTTTGGAACAGGAAAGTTACCCACTTAAATGCTTTTCCTCTAGGTATTAACAGTGATTTTTTTATTATTTGATTTATTTTATTTTTTCAAACGTCTGGTGCAATTCAGTCAATGCTGAGAGCTCACCATGCTACATACTACCTGAAAACAAGGTGTGAGACAACTCCTGGCAGTCTGCATTGACAGAAGACTGATGGGTGGGAACAAAATTAGAGGTACAGACTTGTTAGGCTTGCATCATCTCAGAAGAGGGAAGAAGAAAGCCATAATCCTTGAGAAAGCTAAACCTGTTGCCAGGATCCAGAAGCTTTAATCAAGAGGCAAGATAGTAGCCACACCCAGGAATGTCTCCAGTAATACCACTCTGTTTTGGAACCAAGAAGTGGGAGGAGGAGCGAGATGTTCTGCATTAAAGGTTTGGCCAGACCTGATATATGGAGGTGAGGTTACAGCTCTTTCCCAGCTCCAGTGTCCTCTGTGACACTTGGATCAGCAGTGAAGATGCCCATATAGAGCTCACTCATCCCAACAGCCAAAGCAGAGAGGCAGGCATTGAAAGGGTGTGACTTGCACCATCCTGCATGTCCAGGGGAGGATGAGATGGCGTCTTCCAGATATGCCTCTGTCTCTGTACTTTAGAGCAAGCCCAGGATGTCCACAGCTGGTCAGACAAACCTCAGGCAAGACCTAACATACTCCTGCCACCACAGTGATTTAGCCCGTGGAAAAAGAAAGTATGTTGGCTGTGTGAGAGAAGAGTGAGCAGCTGTTTCTCCATTCTCATTTCAGGCCTTGACCTTGCTACTGAAATACATATTGCAACTGCTGCTAGGTGTAAATGTAATGTCGTATTTTCCACATATGTTGCTTCTTGGCCAGTACTGCCTGGGGAAAGATTCAGGTGTGAAAAACATAGTCACCAGTCCCAGGATCCTGTCACTGCTGTGAGTACAGGACTTAGATTCTGCCCTTAGAGTTCACAGAATAGCACTGGTGTGCGACAGCCAGGACAAGGTATTTCCTCTAAAATAAAAAGCAGCAGTGCTTTTAGTCACACTGACAGCATTGGGGAAGGAAGCACTGGCCTCAAATTAAAGCTCTAAACAGGTGGCTGTTGGGACTGCAGGTTAAATTACCAGTGCAAAACCCAAAGCCTCTGAAGAGCAGACCTGGGAGCCACCTGGTTTTGAGAATAGTTCAGAAGAGTCAGGCATTGCAGTGTCTGCTGGAATCTGCTGTGTAACTGCTGACTTGATTTTCTTGGGCCATTATATTAACTTGTCCGTGTCTGTGTAACACTTATATACCAGGCTGAGGAGGAGCCAGTCCCCAAACACATGGTTCACCAGGTGATATTCAGGGTGCACTACTCCTCAGTGCTTAGAGTCTCATGTCAAGATCTCCTTCCATGCAGTAAAACTCAGGAACTCAGGATAGGTGTTAGAGGTTGCCAGAGGATGCAACAGAACAGTACTCATGACAGCAAACACATTACACAGGGACCCTCTTAAGTGACACAGTAACTATGACACAGTATACAAGGCTATTACAAGGCTTTGGCTCTGCCTTGTAAAGAAAATTGAAAGCCTGTATATCCTTAACGTCTGTAGCCATTAATCCTCTCCCGGCTGTAGGCACTGACGGAAAGGTGACTTTGTCTCTCTCCCTTAAGTTCAGTATCAGTATGTAGGAGACTGAGGTTTCAGTCTTATGTCCATCTTGAGGCATGAGATGTTTAGGCTCACTCATGTAAGAGCCAATGACAGGAGTCCCTGCCCTGCTCCCCTGGGCTGCTGCTATTGAACTTTGCACAAATAGTCACCTATTCACCAAGTCAGAAGGTGAATTGCCTTCTGTCCTTTAGTTCTGTGGTGAAAGCACAAGAGGCAGAGTCTCACAGCCCAGCCTGGGCCATTCTGCTTACAGTTCCTCTGAGCAGCAGTCCCTGTGCCTGTGCCATGACACGGTGCTCTCAGTCACCTCTGTGCTGCACCCAAATGAACCAGAACTCCCTTGAGAGCACCCCAGCCTTCTAACCTCCCTCCAGCACAAGCCAGTGCATAACCACTCCATGTGTTTCTAACTGAACATCCTTACACCTGACGGAAAGTGCTTTGAAACCTACCAAGCACAGACTACAGAGCTCTAGCTGGTTGGACTTGGAGTTGGGAGTTGGGAGCTGGGAGTTGTTGGAATAGGCAGTCTCCAGCACAATGAAAACTTGAAGGGGAGAGAGATGTAAACAGCGCAGAAAGCACATTCATCACACGCCAAACATTCCTGTGCAAGCCCTACCCCCACAGGCAACAGCTCTATTGGTCTTCCCTCCACAGCTTCTCACAGAACTGCTGTGCTGTGTTGGGTGAGACTCCTCACCAGTGGGATGTAGCACCTTGCACAGGACCAGGACTCCTCCCTCTATTCCTGCTTAAAATTTTACCTTCACAGTAACAAAGTTATAGAGGCACAGTAAGTTAGTATGGATGGGAGCAATGAGGTCAAGCTGCTCAACGTGCATGTTTTTGCAGGGACAGAGGTGAGATGTGGCTGCCTGCACCATCCTCCTGGCAGGCAACTGGCTAAGGAGAAGAGGAAAAGGGAAGGGAATGTGAAGTTTGGTTTCAGTTACCGATCTTCAGCAGCAATGACACAGAAACAGGCAGGGTCTTGTCAAGATGAGGCGTCTGCAGAGGTGTTTGCAGCACACACACCTTCTTGATGTGCCCCAAGTCTTAAGGGGAGCAACCAATGCCCTGTTCAAAAGGCCTCCTGCTTCTGCAGGTAGGGCTTTGCTTATACCCACTGTGAAGATCCATGTTCAGCTGAAAGAACTGGCCATCACAAATCCTGAACCAGTCAACTCTGGTGATCAGGTTTTGATACTCCTAATCAGCACTACCCACTTAAATTTCAGCTGAACACCTCTTGCCCCTCTGCACAAATCCCAAAACAGAGATCAAAACCCAGGAGGGGAACAAATTTTGCCAGGCTTGTCTCATCCATGAAGGGCTTCAGTTAGGGTTACTGATGTTGTAGGAGAAGCCTGCCTTATCCTTGGTCTGAGTCCCACAGCAGGACTCAGTTTACAAGTCTACCTCAAATAGAGGTGATGGTTCTGATGGTAAAATTACATATCAAAGCCCTCTGGGCTTTGTAATACAGGAAATCAAATTTCACAGCCTGCGCTTACATGGCACATTGCAACTACAGGTCAGAGAGCAAAAGCCTTTGGTCCATTATTCCTGGTTTTATAAAGAGGGAAATCCACAAGACCTGGGGAGAGGGGATCACTTTGTCAAGGTCCCCTGGCTAGTTGCAGTGCCAAGAAGAAAAGAGCAGTTTCCTGAGTGCCAGCCCTCTGCACTGACACAGTTCCATATAAGCAAAAGGCTCCCTTGATGCCTCAGCAGCTAAAATACTGTGAATTTGCAATCAAAAGCTAAAAGAAAAACAACCTGGTTGATCCCACTTGTGGGTCAAGAGTTCATTGTTTTCCAAGCTGTTGTTCTTTGTTTCTGTCTGAATCAGAGTAAACTCGCTTCTTCCCACATCCGAAAGAAACAATGCAAGTGGTTAAAACCCTTCCTAAGCCAGAGCTGCCTCACTACTTGGCAAACCCTTTGCACACTGTGCTAGTTCAGTAACTAAAGGATATCTAAAGGTTATCACAGTGGTTAAGAGAACTCATTGCTGGCTGATACCACTAGAATCCTCTTAGGTAAGAAAGCATGTTACATTCATGTGGCATCTTTGCAGGTACTGGAACTTGATCTTCTTTTCAATGAGTTTGAGGACTGCCCTACTGAGATGTTCCTAGAAAGGAACCTGAATTGTGTTTTAACTTGGTCAGGATGACATATAGCTGTTTTACTCTTCTTAAAAACTCTTCCTTGTACTCCTGGTTTGGAGACTTGAGATGAATTAGAAGGTTCTGTACTTTCACACTGGCTCTTCTATTCCTTACAACCCTGTTTATGAAAGTACTTAGCTTTCAGGAACTGAAATTTTAAATTCAGAAGGGCCACATCTAACATAATCTCATCTTTGAAACAAAACTATTGATTTCAAATATTGATAAAGAACTAAATCAGAAAAAAAGTTACAGAGCAGTATGGGTATCAGCTCCTGCTGTTATTGCTAAGTCACAGCTGCAGCTGGCTCTTACAGAAAGGAGTGCATTTCCATTCCACCGTGCCTGACAACCTCACTTATGGAATGCTTCACTCGTTTCTTTCTTCCACATCTACACAGAGAAGATGGAGGGAAAGTGAGCAGGTCCAAGGCCAGAGCCACTGTGGTGTGTGGACAGCCAGCCCTTAACACCATTTTTTCAGAATCTGGACGCTGTGCTAACTGAGATTCCTCCCAGTCAGACTGAGTCACCATTGGCCAGCAGTAAAGAAAGGATAAAATTAGCTTGGCTATTAGAAATGTTTGGCTAATAAATAAAAGAGCAGGACAGTTTTGCTTAACAGTGGATGCAACCATAGACAGAGGTATGTTCTGGCTGCTCCCCTGGATGTAAATACTGCATGGCTAAAATTATTTGCTTTGTCCAAGCACAAAAAAAAATAAATTCAGTCGAAACAAGAGAGCGTCTACAGAGCTGAGTGTGCATCCAAAGCTGTGAGTCCGGGAAGTGTTAGCTGTGTGTGTCTTGGGGCATCATTCCTTCCTCGAGCACCCTCCCTCTCCAAGTCCCTGAGTGCCTTCTGGTTGACATCACCTTGCACAAGCACTGGGGTCTCAGGGGAGAGCCGTGTGTGTTGGGAAGCAGACAGGGAAAGACACAATAAACAGCAGACTTATCCAAAACCAGTATGTCAGACCTGCAGCACTGGTCCAGCTCATTTAATGGCTGGCAAAGGAACCGCAGTCTGCAGTGTCTGATAAATGTCATCATTGCCTTGGGCAGGATCCAGATCAGGTCCTCATCCTGTGTCTTTCCTTGCAGGGAATTACTGCTAACTCCTGAGATTTTTCCCTCTGTGGTGAATAGGTCACAATGTCTCTCTGTTGCTCCAAAGCAGGAGTTCATAGCTGCTAAATCCACACAGAACTGGAGCACCAAAGGCACAAAAAGAAAAAGCAGCTCAGGGGATGGGATGGAGCACAGAAGCAGAAAATTGGAGAGACGATGCAGTGGAAGGCGTCAGGGAAGAGGTTAAGGGCCAGGATGACTTCATGAGCAAACAGAAGCAGCAGTAAAAGGTTTTTACCGTCCCACGGCAGCAGGGAAGGTGTGACGAACAAGATGGCCTCATCGGAAAACAGCCCCTGCTGACTCACTGACTGAGTCACAGCCTTGCCCAGCCTCTGTTCTTTTTCCAATCAAGGAAACAGAAACTTCCCATGAACTTCTTTTAAGGCTGCCATTTGGATGCTGAGCATTCGTGCACCAAGTTTCCACTCTGAAACAATCCCCCGTGCCCTTCCATGTCTGTTACCCAGCAGGAGGCACAATCCTTCAAAGCACACGATGTCCTGAGGGAGGAAATGGTGCTGTGGCCTGTCCAAAGCAGATCTGCCAATCGGCCCATGCAAGCTGTGTCTCAGATGGCAAAAGACAGGCTCGCACAGGAAGGGAGGCAAGGGGAAAATTCAGGCTGGGAGATTTCCATTCTGGCACTGAACCTCTGCCCTACTGGGGAAAATGCTCACCTTCACAGTGCCACACTGCTTTGAAAGAGGGAATTGCACACCCTGCTGCTGTAGGGTGGGCAGACTGTGGCCTACAGTGGGAGACACAAAAACTCAGAAATGACAATTGCCTCAACTAAATTCTTATCTGGATTCAGAAAAAAATCTGTGAAAATCAACAAGTAAGAGTAATGTTACAGATGCAAGAAAGGGGAACCAGATAGCAAAGAGTACACATGAGAAGATTACAAGAACAGAAAAATGACACAGGAAACAGAGAAAAATCTCTAGACTGGCAAGGCTATAAGGGAATTTTTAAAGTCCATTAGGAACATAAGCAACCTTCATTACACTACAGGCCAAGAAGCAGATGAGAAAAACATTAACAAGGCTCCTAAGAGGCATAAGAGTTTTATAAATGTTTTTGTTCTCTTTCAGGACGCAATGTCTTTTGGGATGTTGCCATAATTTCAGAGAATGACCAGCACTTAGGTGAGACCAACACCCTAGAGCAGTAGGATAACCAGGGAATGTTTGTCTCCTGGCATGACCAACAAGAAAATATAAAATTGCACTGAGAATACATAAAGGTACCATAAAGATTTTGAGACAGTAACTAAGAGGCTATGCCAGTGACACCAGCAAGGGATTTATTTTCAAGACTGATTCCTTTAACAGAGACAAATATATTTATTTGTCTCAACTCAAAGAGTACATGGAATTTTCTATTCCAGAAAACAACAATCCTGAGAAGGATTCAAGAGGCACCTTGGACATGTACCTAGACTCAAGCACCCAAGGTAGTGGTGTGGATAAAAAGACCAGTGTGGTCCTCAGACAAACAACTATGTAGAAAGCTAAGGGAGGACAGTGGTTCTATCTCTCTAGTTCACATTGATGGAGCTAATGCTGAAACTGTTCTTTCATTTTTGTGGTTTATAAATTGGATAGAGAGCAAGAAAAAGCCCTCAAATAATTGGTGGGAGGAAGGACACAATCCTAAGACTAGAAGAGTCCAGGCTGCTTACCTTATCCAAGGGCAGTGGCAAGACTAGATTACAAAGCAGACCTGGTGAGAAAACAGGCTTTTCAAATTACCACAGAAAGGCACAACAGGCACCTGTGGCTGGGAACAAGGCCAAATGAAATTAAAAATAAGGTGCAGTTTTAAACTGTGATCATAATTAATGACTGGAGGAAATGATCAAGGGAAGTGGTGACTTCTCTTGCTTTTCATGTTTTCCATGCAGTATAGAATTCCTTTCTAAGAGCTGCTACAGCCAAATTGCTTGGCAAAGATTAGAGCAGCCAAGGGAAGGGGGGAGACCTGGGGTTTTGTCATTGTCTGGTTTTTTACACTATCTGATGACATCTTAATGCATAATCTGTGATACAGGAATTCACACTTACCACCTTTGCCATTGAATTTGAGTGGTGCTCCCTTCTGCAACTATGCTCTTTTTCTTGATGGATCTTTAATCCCTTCCCTTATGCTCAGCTAATTAGCTTCAAAAATATGGGGACAATTTCCCTAAGTGGCAAAGCATCCTGGAGCTGCCTGCCTGGTGAGGCAATATTTCTCCACATGCAGGGTCAGCCCTGCTTGGGAAGGAGCTAGAGGATGTGCCCCTGAAAGGCTGATGGTTATATCAGTGAGTGCAGACATGCTCTGAGAATCATTACTGGATGAAAGCTCCCCGAGCACCTGAGCTGGGGAATAGATCTGTTATGCCCCCGAGAGAGCATGATGCTAAACTTCTTAGACCTAAACTAAGTCCAAACAAGTTCAAGGTTGGGCAAAACTCTCTATGTTCAAAGACCTTTAAACCCAAAAGTTGTGGACCCCTGAAGGTTAGGTGCCTCTGCAACAAGACTTTTGGGAGTCTCGACTCAGGCACCTCCACTCCATCAATATCCATCATCAGAGTTCAAGTCTTCTAAGGAGACCAAGCCTGGTCCATAAACACATCTGTAACTACTTGTACTTCACATTGATACCTACAAGTTGGGGAAAGGAAGCTCCTTGGGGAACAATTTTGCCCAAAGACACTAGGCCATGCCTTTACTATCTGAAGAATCTTGCAATCTTTTCAGAGCAGGGACTATGCTAGTTTTTAGTAGACACAGAATGCTTGCCTTTTCCTCTAACACAACAGCAGATGTCCCTTTGGTTCTTGAGGTCCTTAATCAAGGCTTGATACCTTCTTCCAGATGGATATTACAACTGAACAGTAGATACTGCCTTCAGAACATGTCATTTAGAAAAATACAGCATTCTGCTGCACCATGACAGTGAGGTGAGCATAACAGCTCCCCCAGAGATTTATAATCTAGAAATAATACCCACCATCGTAGCATGATGCACTGATTTCAGGCTGCTGTAATATAAAGCCCAACAATACCAAATTCTCAAAGCCAGACTTCTCTGCAAGGTTTGTTCTTTTTTCTAAACTGCCCGTAGTGGAAGAAATCATAAACCCATTACACAGGGTACAGATTGAGCCTTGCAGATGAGAAAATGTGGATACTTAGTTACTAACAGGTGTAACTCTTATTCTTACTATTTACCCGACTTCGGAGTGAAGCTAAACATTTTTGACAAATTGCTTAAAATAATTGGTTCTTTCTATGCTAAATGCCCACTTCTTCCAAGAGCTTTGTGTGGTGGCTCGCTGATCCAGAGGGTGCGATTTCCATCGTTTCTGCCTAGCAGCTTCCTGCACGGCAGTATCTGTGGGACCTCTTGTGGGCTCTCTCCTAAACTGCATCTTGGGTGTACAGCACTCGGGGGAAATGCTTCCCTGTTAATTTGTAGATACACGGAAAAGCCTTTTACTTCACATGCCTTCGCATGGATTCGCAGAAGTTTGATAATAAAGTGCATCTACAGGGGACGATAAACACAAGGAATTAACTGCATTTTAAGAGGGGGAATTTAATCTCCGAGCGATGCTCATTCGTGCTTTGGCTTCTTTACAGAGACGGCAGTGAATATAAAACCACAGAATGGGATTGTTTGGGGTGGAAGAGACCTTAAGGCCTGTCCAGTCCCAGCCCTCTGCCATGCTCAGGGACACCTCCCACTATCCCAGGTTGCTCAGAGCCCCGTCCAGGCTGTCCTTGGACACTGCCAGGGATGGGGCGGCCACAGCTCCCCTGGGCAGCCTGTGCCAGGGCCTCACCGCCCTCATAGCAGAGAACTTTCCTCCTCACATCCAGTCTAAACCCACTGCACAGACACATACACCATGTAAAGGAGTTCTCTGTAAGTGGTGCACGCAGGCAGACACGGCTTGCCGCCGGACGGCCAGACTTAGGCCGGTGTCGCTAAAGTACACACCCGCAAGCGACGAGAACGCCTGCGGTACTCCCAGTTCCTTCGCCTGCCACTGTTTCTATCCCTCGCCACCATGATCCACCCAGGGATCCCGATCCCCCCCGTCCCTCACGGCAAGGCCGCCATTGCGGCGGGGCGGGGCGGCGCGGCGCTCGCGCCCGTCTCTGTGTCCCGGCGCGGGGCACTGTGGGCGGCTGGCGGAGCCATGGCGGCCGAGTAGGGCCCGGAGCGGGGCGGAGGAGCAGGTCGCTGTGTGAGTGCCGGGAGGGTGGCGGGGGGAGCCCTGAGGGGCTGTGGGGGAGCCCTGAGGGCGGAGAGGCGGCCCCGGGACACGGGAGTGCCGGCGGGAAGCCCCCAGCGAGGGAGCGGGCTGCGGCCCGCGGCCCGGGCCCCGCCATGAGGGCGCAGCCCGGCGGGGCCGAGGCCAGGCCGAGACCCGTCACCCTCTGGCCGGCGGCTCCTGGTAGCGCTAAAAGGGCTTCTTCAGGCCCGCGTTTCTGAAACCTCAGAGGTCGGTGTGACGGTTCCCGAGCGGTTTCAGGTTACGTATGGGTTCTTTTAGGCCAAGCTGAACACGGAGTGACTTAGTCCTGTGAGGAGGGGCTGAAAGAGCTGGGGTTGTTCAACCTGAGCAGGCTCACGGGGGACCCTAACCCTGTCTGCACCTGAAAGGAGGTTGTAGCCAGGTAGGAGTCGGTCTCTTCTCCCAGATAACAAGTGACAAGACGAGAAGACACAGTCTCAAGTTTCACTAGTGAAGGTTTAGTTTGGACAACAGGAGGAATTTCTAAACAGGAAAGGTTATTAGACATTGGAACGAGCTCCCCAGCAAGGTGGTGGAGTCACTGTCCTTGATGGTGTTTAAGGAAAGACTGGACATGGCACTGAGTACCATGGTCTGGTTGGCATGTTGGTGTTCAGTCAAAGGATGGACTCCATGATCTCAGAAGTATTTTTCAGCCTAATTGATTCTGTGACTTAAGAGAAGCTAGGGTATTTGCCCGATGATTTATTAGTGCATTGTGAAACTAATGCAGCCACACTGGATCTCATTCTTCACCTGAATTCAGGGATCCCCCCTGCTACATATAATTAGCACAGATAAGTTATGAGAGCAAGTGACTTTCTTGGATCATGGGTCTGGCAGAGTCTGTGCCAAGACACAGCTAAAATGTCTTGCTGAGCTTCAGCTGATTTGCACAGCATCACTGAAAGGTGTCAGCCATCCTTGATTAACGAGCCAAGCCTAGTTACTCTCTCACTTCTTTTTAAAGGTGTTTTCTTCTGTTAATTTTGTTGTTCTGCGTGGTGGGATGTTACTTTGAGCCACAAATTATATTGTAATTTTGACACTGAAGTTGTGTGCTTTGTGCTCTTAAGGGTGACCAAATATCAAATGTAAGTACAGCATAATTATTTGTGTACCACAAAAGCATACAGAGCAATGTCATGGGGGATTTTTTGTTGCTTTGTATTATTTTTAGTAAGTTCTCTTGTCACCCTTCAACACTTCAACATTCTGGTTGGTAGGACTAGTGCCTTTATGTATCTGTATAGGTCTCTGTGTCCTAAATATCTTTAGGCCATGATTAATGGATGTGCATGTCTTCATGAAGCAGGAATGAGAATTGTTTCAAATAGTAGATTTAAGATCACAGAATTATAGAATATTCTGACTGGGAAGGGACCCACATGGATCATCAAAGTCGAAATCCTGGCCCTGCACAGGACAGTCCAAGAGTCACATCATGTGCCTGTTGTCCAATTGCTTCTTGAACTCTATCAGTCTTGGTGCTGTGACCACTTCCCTGGGGAGCCTGTTTCAGTGCCCAACCACCCTCTGGGGGAAAAACCTTTTCATGATACCCAATGTAAACCTCCCCTGACACAGCTTCATGCTGTTCCCTCCAGTCCTGATGGTGCTGGTTGATCATGCAGAGTTTTCTATCAGCATTTAACCACCTCAGACTCTTGGCTGGCACAGTGGTTTGGGATTGCAGGGTCTCTGGGTCCTCTCTGGCAGCCCTGAACACAGCGTGTGCTGTCAGGGTGTCTGTGTGGCTGAGACTGGTTGGAGTCTGTTTCACTCCTTTGCCACAGAATAATTGATTATAGCAATTTTGGGCATCAGCCAGTGTGTTTTTTTAGGACATACTGGCAATACGTGAGTTCTTGTAGTTTCTCAGGGAGAGCTGTTGACAACTTCTCCATTTGTCCAAGCTTTTTCACTCCTGGCTGGTTTTATTTATTTTACAAAGGTAGCTTCATATTCCTGTTAAAGTCTATTTATTGTCTTTCAAGCATGCTGGGAAAGGCTTTATTTTGAAAATCTGAATAAACTCTCTTCAATAAAAAGCTCCTTAAACTTCAGGGATCATGAGCTGAGTGATAACTGGTGTTCTGTGGTGGGACTTGTCACTGCTTCCACAGTTCCAGGAGCAAAGTAACTTCTGATGAGTATCTTTCACTGCACATTATAGTAACAACTGGTTTTATCCCTTGATTCTGTAGGAGTCAAAATGACGACAGCAGCAAGGCCAACGTTTGAACCTGCAAGAGGAGGGAGAGGAAAAGGTGAAGGAGACTTAAGCCAGCTATCCAAACAATATTCCAGCAGAGATCTTCCTTCTCATACTAAAATCAAATACAGGTCAGTTATTGGGTTTTTGGGTCTGGGAAGGATTTTGTTATGAGTGGTGCTCTTAAATTTTCCTGGTAGGTATTGATGTGCTCAACAGTGAGCAGAGTCCAGATTTTGTTCAGCAGTGCTGAAAAAGTGGGCTGAAAGTGAAAGTTTCTAAAGCAGACCTAGGACATCAAATGCAGTGCAGGTCATTGGAGAGGTTCAGTTTTAGTGGTATTTGTTACTGCTTGTGGGCATGAATCATGGAATAGCGCTCAGGCAGTACTATGTATTGGAAGAGCTGGTGTTAAACACTGCATGTGGTTCATGCAGGTCCCGGATAGAAGAAATTGCTTTAACCACTGAGAAAGCTAATGTGATCTTAGGAATATTCTCCTCTGTTTGAAATGCATAAAAAAATCTTTGTTATCTTTCTGAAAGATTAAATCTATAGTCAATGTGATACATAGAATTTAAATTAAATGTGACAACCTAAAAATGTTCCTTTTATCTAACTGATTTACTCTTTTCAGTGAAATTACTGTTAAAGTTTTACTTCTGCATGTTTTTGTGTGAATGTTTACCCCATTACCTCTTCGCTCATGCCCTTTTGGTTTTTAAGAATACATATTCATAAGGGAGTTGGAGTGTTTTGGAGAATACCAAAATCAACAGCACAAAAAGTACTGTCAAATGCGTTTTGCTGTTATGGGAAAAACTGCTGGTGGTTTGTTTCTTTAAGACAAAAATGGGGTTTGGAACACTAATCTGTTGCTTTGAAAGAAGTGTGTAGGGACAGTTATGTACAGGAATATACATTGTATGTTTTAATAAATCCATCCGTTTGTGTGAGAGGGAGAGATGGAGGGAGCATTAAGTGACTTCGGTTCTTTCTCCCAAATACCTCATACAAAGTTGTCTTTGTTAAAATTGCCAGGACTGCATCATTGCAGGAGCTCAGTGTTTCAGTCCCACTCATGTTTGCTTGAATGACACAGGGTTTGGGGGGATTTTGCAGCTCTAACAGGGATTCCAAGTTCAGGTTTTTAATTACAAAAGCAAATGAAATACTTCATCATAAAGACAGGCTGTGCACACAATGTGTTTATAATGGCTCAAGTCTGGGTTTCTTCCAGGCACTCTTATTTCCAACACTGGGTTCACAGAGAGGTGAAAGGAGTTGCTGCTTGTTCTTATTCCTTAGTTCTTGTCAAGAGTTCCACAGCAGTTTCAGCACTCTCTAGGTGGAACTTGGTGTGACTCGGATATACACAGTTCATTGCTTTTGGCCAGCGTGTGCTATATAAAAGAGGGACAGCCATGTATTTACAAGGTATTTCACTAAGGCCAGTGTTTTGCTTGTTCTCCCAACTGTTTTTTTTAATGGTCACAGTCTGGTCTTATGGAGACAAAAAGGGTTATGAAAAGGATGTTCTAGTCTTGGTCTTAACTATAAGCCTCAGAAGACTGGGTTTGCAGCATTTTGCTTTGGGGAGTTAAATGGTGAAGAAAGGTCACCATAATGCTTTTGGATGTCTGCTAGAACACTGGAATTGGACTGCTGGAGCACAGAGTATTTCGAGATAGCTACAAAAGGCAGATGTAGTCATCCTGTTTTGTAGGAATTTATGTAACGTCTTTCCATTCATTCGAGAGTCACAGAAGGAACGTGTGCATATGGCATTGCATGTCTGTGTATGCAATGTGTGTGCATAGAGAAGGGTCTGATGAAGAGAGAATAAACATATGTTTACACAGTACCCAGTTCTTATTCTCTGTGCTTACCTGTTCACCCCAGGATTTATTTGCCTCCTTGAAAAAATTGCTCCCAGCTGGAGGCTGTCAAAATTCAGGCTTTTTCCCCACCCTCTTTGTTACTGTAGGCAGACCACTCAGGATGCTCCTGAAGAGGTGCGTAACCGTGACTTCAGACGGGAGCTGGAGGAGAGAGAACGGGTTGCTGCAAGAGAAAAGAATAGAGACAGACCAACCAGAGGTAAAAACAGAGAAACAAAAATTTTAATGCCTTTGTTTGACACTGTTCTTGCATGAAGCTTGGTGTTGTAAGAAGTTTGCAGGTTGCAGACAGCATGTCATGGGAGTAGAATTTAGGGTATTGGTGTGATAGTTCAGAACTGTTGACCTGCAAGGGAATGTCCACTGGCTTTCATGCTGGCTTCATGCTAGCAGAAATCTAGGCCAGCCAGTAGAAAAGGCTAGGCCATTGTGCAGGCCGGCTGATACAGTGTGATTGTAACGAATTGGCAACAAGTACCTAAAGCTAATAAAGGGCTTTTTCTCGTACTTGGACTAGCAAGACAGGAAGAAGGGGGAATGACTCATCCTCTGGTGTTAACAGCACCAGCATAACAATAAATCCATTTTGAAAGTACACAGTTCTGTTCAGATACAGCGAAGTAATAATTAAAATCAAAATCAAAGAGCATTTTGAGAAATACTCATTTTTAGTTTTAAGCACTTTAAGTTTAGGTGTAAAGGTGTAGCATGGCTTTCAAATTCACAGATGAAAAGAGATGTGGTTTGATCCAAACTAGCCAACAGTAACATTTTGGGATGGTCCTAAATTGGAACCTTCCAGTTGGATATATAGCATAAGGATATTTCTCCACAGCTTTTTCATTTGTTTTTCTTTCTGCTTGAAATAATGACTTCAAAAAATTTCTGGAGGCCAAATTGTAAGTTTGACATGTTATTGCTTTGCTCAAGAATACCTACAGGGATCAAATTAGCCTGGGCATTAAGATTGACAAGCGAGGGAAAAGTGAACATAAGCTTGTTTCTCTTACTCTAATCCAAAACAAATTTTTTGTGAGGCTTTTTGCTTTCTAACTTTAGATACTGTTAAATGAAATGACTTAGTCCCTTTTTTTTAAACTCTTCTGCCATAGAACATACAACATCATCTTCGGTGTCTAAGAAGCCTCGGCTAGATCAGATTCCTGCAGCAAATCTTGATGCAGATGATCCTCTTACTGATGTATGTATCTTTTTTTGTCTTCTTTCCTTTTATCATCCTGCCTTCAGGATTTGCTCTTAATGGAATATGTGGTTTTAGGTCTCCTAAAGATTTAAGACAGGTTCCAACTTACCTTCCTTTTACAGTTTCTGTACTCTGGTGAAGGTACAGAGTGGTTCAAAGAATTCTGGTCCATGTAGTAAGGCTGTTCTTGGAAAGCACTCAAAAACTAGGGAACTGAAAATACCACTTACGCGATGGGTAGTGGATGACTTTTTAGTCAACTACTGGGTTAGTTAGAATTCCCCACAGGCAGAACTGTTGGGATATATGCAAACGACTGTCTGCTTGAGCAACAGATGCTTGCCCTTGGCTCCTCTCCTCATGCTTACATCTAGGAGTTAGGTCAAAGACTTGACAAATAAGGTCAGGGTTTTTTAATCCTGTGATACTTGGTCTCAGCAGTATTGGACAGGCACACTATTGTAATGACTTATTTCACAGTGATGAGAGAGTGATTGAGGACAGCCATTTTCTAGGGTTTGTGAGTTACACAACATTTTTAATTGCATCCCAAAAGCATGAACATGTTTTTGTCTTGACTTTACAAGAGTAAACAAACTATTTGTATTGTATTTTCTGCTGCAACAAGCACCCAAGTACTTCAGAAATCAGCCAGCAGCAAATTGCAGCCTTCACTGAGCAGACCAGGACTGTTTATATTATATGAAATGAATGAGCTGGTTCTTGCTTCCATTTGTTGCTATTAGGAAGATGATGAAGATGAGGACTTGGAAGACAGTGATGATGATGACACTGCAGCTCTTCTGGCTGAGCTGGAAAAAATCAAGAAAGAACGAGCTGAGGAACAGGCTCGAAAGGTAAAATCCCACCCATTACAGAGCACCTGTTTTTTTTTTCCCAAACTGATGTTTATTAACACTGGTGTGCCTTAAGTACTTAGTATCAGTGAGGACTGGCAAACAAAGTGCTGTTCCAGCCTCTCCTCAAGTATGATGGATTTGTTCTTCTATCTAATAATTGTCAATTTTTTTGTTATTTGGTAGACATACTGAATATTTTACTCACTGAAACATTTTATTTGCTTTCCCTACACTTTGCAGAGGCAATGAGTCAAGATAATCTTGCTTTTCATATGCAAATTGTCTGAAAACAGCTATCATACCAAATTATATAAGTGACATACTATCCAGTGTAATTTAATTTGTTACCTAGCTTTTATGGAACAAAAAAAAAAAAAAGGAATTTTATTTACGAAATAAAGATGTGTGCTGCAGGTTTTATACAGTAGTTGTGCTTTCACAGAACTGGTGTTGTGTTGCCTTGGCAAGGAGCACCAGTTTTAACCATAACACAAGAATATTTTCATGTGATTATGCACAGGCAAATTCATTTGAAAAATGTCTCTGCAAAAATGAATAATACAGCAGTCTTCTCATAACTGGGTAACTAAATGCACATGTAGCTTTCACACCTCCCTATAATCTCTCTCTCTACAGACAGAAAGACCATTTTCTGCCCTTGAAAGGGGAGGGAAGTCCCTGTAGTTACAGATGTTTTCCTGTGAGTGGAATTAAATCCTATGCTGTTGGCTCCTTTGTGTAAGAGAGATTGTTGGGATGGAGTGCATTAACAAGATCTCTGATTGATGAATGGACTTCTAGGGACAGTTTCTGGGAGTAGTCTGTGTTGTCAAACTGATCAGGATTGTATTGTGTCCTGGCTCTAACACTGTATTGCAATAGAGTCCAGATATTTAATCTACACTGCTGAAACACCCTGCCTCTGGGAGTGCAACAGAAGGGGATATGTACAGCATTCCCTCCTCTACTTTTACTAAGTGCTTTATTTTTTTGAATAGGGCTTAAATCATTTTAGCAGGTTTGTAAAATGTTACTTCCTTCAGCTGGAATAGTTTTGTATGTTTTTATAAGTATATTCTCCATCAGTGTAAAACAAAACCAAAGCCCCAAACCAACCAACCAAACAGAAGTAGTCAGAAAACCAAGCCACCAAGAACATGCTAAATAAACATATTAAATGCTGATCAAGAGGCTAATCAAAGGCTGCTCTGATAACTTAATGTTTTGAAGCCACTGAACTACCCCTGACCTTTCTTGTAGCTTAACACACATATTCAGAGTTTAATGTTTTTCATGAATGCTTAGCTGGCAGTGAACAGGGTGTAGCTTCTAGCAGACACTAGAAACAGCTAGTTTAATGTTTTAATTGCTGTAGGCAGCAATGTAGTGCATGCCTGTTCTTGCCTAAAAATGTAGAAATTTGCCTTTAAAGCCCTGTTAAACCACTGAGCTCTGCAATTTTGGAGTTAAGTAGTATAGAAGGCTAAAAGCTGTACTGTGCTGCTTCAGTGCAAAAATTCCACTGTAGAAGATTGTTGATACTTGATTCTCCATCTGGCTGGTGAGTGGTCTTCTGTGTTAAAGTATGTCTGAAGGTGTCTCTGGTCTCTTTATCCAGGCATGCTACACATCATGCAGCAGTGAAGTTCTGTTTTGCAGTAACAACATGGTGAAAATTACTTGAAACACTGGTAACAATTCTTCCACATACTCCTGTGTGAAATGGACTAAACTACAAACTAGATGTAGCCATGTGTAAGAAAGGGTTCAACTTCAGCTGCCCTTGCACAATGCTTAAAATGAAAGCTTAGGCCTGTGTGGATTTTTTATTTTGCCTAATAGTTGAAATTATACATCTAGATTAAACATTAAATGTCACATTAAATGTCACATTTCAGTGTAGAGACCTTGCATTAGGAAAATAACGGTAGTAAACTGCAGCTAAGAAAACCAACTGCATGCTTCTCTTTTCATGTGTGTAGGAATGTTGTAATCCCATGAAATTCTAATTTTGTCACTAGAGGGCGCTAAAAGCCATTAAGTGTTTAGAATAGTGCTTGTTTTATTTTGCTTCGCTATTTTGCTTAACTGGTATTATGTTTTACCTTCATGGACGCTCTCCTTCCCCACAGGCAGGGTTTATACTGTGCATACTCAATATTTGCACGTTTATATGAAATTAATATGTTTGTTTCTTCCTAAAAATTAGTATGTTATTGACTTGTAAGAGTGCCCACTATTGCACACTCACCATCTAGACCTATACTGTTCATCCTTTCACTGGTTGGTGGCAGGTAGGCTCTCTTTAAAACTGGTATCTTCAGTAAATAGAGGGTGCTTTACAGGTTCGTAGAATTTTGTTTTCTTGGGGTTTTTTAAGAGTAGGAAACTAAAACTATGTTGATGGAAAAAATAAAGAGCAGGGTGGGGCTCAGTCTTGGAAAGAGTCTTTAAGGCTAAGTAAGGGTCTCCTTTGGCAATACTGCCTATGTATGTTGGCTTTAAGTGGTGCAGTCTGTTTAGATTATGCCTTATTTTCCATGGCATTGAAATCAAGTGTTACTGGCAAAGGCTTTTATAGTAATTTTATGTGAATTCCTGGGGCGGTCCCATGGCGTAAAGGAAAGCACTCTGGACTCTGAATCCCAAGGGCCTGAGTTCGAGTCCTCAGTGGGACCATCCCCTGGGCAGTTAAATGCCTC
>JAWWEU010000001.1:38216278-38342843 GCA_035583155.1 Acropternis orthonyx | reverse complement strand
CTGTGCCTCACCTGAAAAATCCACTGCGCAGGCTGGAAGGGCACACCCACGTGGGGAGAGCCCTTCCCAAGATCTTCATTCGTGAAGTCTGGCCATACATACATGTGAATGTGAATGTGAATGTATTTCATATTACTTTGTATTGCAAGCCGTAATGTAAACGTAATTTTGTAAGTGACCTTGTATTAATCATTCAGCTGACTTCAGGATAACATCTCATGTAAAGTCTTAATTGTATGGTTGGTGTTAATCCTAATCCATGTACAGGAATGCTGTATCTGTTGAAATGCTGCTGTCCACTGCAGACAGCGTGGGTAAACCAGTGTCCAGGCAAAGGGAAACTGCAGAGTGAATCCCTGTTCTGCATGTCATTCTGAAATCTCTTTGCTATATGGACACATTAATGTGTCTCTTCTTGTCATCTTCTTGGAGCATTCCAGGTCTTAATAAGATTAAGTGGGTAAATACAGTAATGGATACCAAACTTGTGCCATGTCATTTTCCCCAGATACTTTAGTTATTTTGATTTATTAAAATGCTAGTCCAGTTATTTCTGAGACTTCATTTAGAGTAAACTGTGTTTTTGTTGACTGTTTTCACTCATCACTTCAGTGTCCATTATTTAAGTTGCCATGAAAGGAGGACTGCTCCTTTCAAAATGCATCTCTGGTGAGATAGCAGTTAAAAACAAAGATGAGAATCTGCTTTTTTTCAGGTCATTGTGTTCTCTGTTAACTTCCTTTATGTGGTAATACCAAATTCCATAGAAATCCTCTACATCTAATTTTGATAATATTAATATTAGAGTTTCTAATAGCTTGTCAGCCAAATAAGCAATTCCTCTCAAAGCTTGTTAACATCTCAAAATGTTTAAATTCCCTTCAATTATGTAGAATCATTAAATACATACTATGAATGTTTTTTAAAAACTGAGCACGGGAGTCCTCCTGACTTTTCTCACACCATTCACAATTTTAATCTCACCCTGTCTCTAGTAGACACTAAACTGCCAGGAAATTCTAGTTTTGAAAGGCTTTTCTGTGGAACTGTACAAACACTAGGTCTGTGTTAAGGGTTCATCGATAGGTTTCATGGAAGCATGTCACTGTTCTAAATTCAGCTTTACAATACTCTTGATTTTCATTTTCCAAGTGCTTCCTTAAAAGGTAAATTGAAATAATTAAAAACAAACTTCAAACCAGTGAGCAGCTGAATGTACGTGTGCAGTTCCAGCAAAGCTGTTTTAACATCCAGTCATTTTTTGCTTAGCTGCAGACTTAAAGTTTTTTGATTTGTTTTCTTAGCAATTCTATTTCACCAAATGTTTCTCTATAACTGAATATATTACTTTACCAGTAGTCAGAGTAGATCTTAGTTCTCCCCTGTGTTTTAGCCATGTCACAGGCATTTGAATAAACCATCAGAAAGTGAATCTTGATTAATATTAACCTTTTCACTTAAATCTTAAGGGTCTGACTAAAACTAGAATATCAGATCGGTGATGTAAGAAGAATAAAGAGTCAAAAGCAGATGGAAGAGTGTATTTCTTCAGTAAATGTTTGAGACATGCTAGCAATACTTACCCTTTCCAAGAACTAATGATAACATTCCCTCCCTTGTGGGCAAAGTGACAACAAAGCTGAGTGTAGGCACTGCAGTTGTGATTACTCGGTGCTCTTCATTTCTGAGGTTTCAACCAGTTCTTTGAATTGCTGTGTTGCACAGAGTTAGTAATTTGCACAGGCTCAAATAACTGGGGTAGATCTCTGCATTATTGAGTTTTGTTCCCTGCTGCGAAGGGTAGTGCTGTCATAGTTTGTCTTTCAAAAATTAGCATTTAAATCAGGTTATGTGATTTTTTTTTTTTTTTTTCAGCCTTCAGTGAAATGTGGGTATTTCAGGTTTCCTTTCAGCTACTCAGCATCTATAAAAACTGAGTAGAATAACTGACTTTAATACAGTGGAGTAGTTTCAGGAATTTCAGCACTTTCTGTAAAAGTAATCTTGCTCTGTGCTAAGAGTAGGGACCATAGTGAAAAAAAAATAACCATGGTAACAATAATGATTTTCTTTCCTTTCCCGTCAGAAACAAATATGCCCAGGGACTGTTAATCTTACAGCAAGATAAGAAATTATTGTTTAGTTAAGATTAGTATCATTCTGTCCACTTTTCCTGCCCAGCTGTGATGCTGCATGGTGAGTGCAGTCATGCAGCGAAGGCTTGCTGTGAGATCCAATTTACATAGCAGCATGCCCATCTGCTTCCTCGGGGTATGAGGCTCCCTGTGCTAGTCCAGCCTCACTCCCCACACAGGAATATTTCTGTACTGCTGCCTCTGCCCCTAACACGGTGGTTACAACGTGGCAGAGGTCTGATTGATCTCTGCAGAGTTGGTGTGTGCAGCACGCTGCCACTGAACAACAAGCGCTGCTGGCTGTAGTGATGGAATAATCTCTAGCATGGTCTTTTGCTAAAATGGCTTAGGAAAAGTGTCATATACCACCTCGTGTTGCAGAACAGAAAGGCAGGCAAGGAGGCATTTTTTAGAAAGGGTGGAGTGAATACCGATGTATGTTTTTCCTCTTAGGCTTTGCTTCTGTTGTGGGTTTGTTGTATTCATAGTGCTGTAGCTTAATAAGCCTTTGTTCCACGACACACACGAGAACAACGGAGGCACTGGGAGCCACTTATTTTGTGAACAGCTGTGCTTGATTGTGCCTCAGAGGTGTGAAGCTCAGACAGCTATGAAGGTTATGTCTGGTCTGTTTGATTTGATACAACCCATGCTCCATTGCCTGGAGCATTCCAGCTTTCAGTGGAGGAGTGGGCAGTAGAAGATTTATGTGGAAAATTACGAAACATACTGAAAACCTCTTTTGGCTGGAGATGAGGGATTCTGTATCTCTGGCCAAAATACATCACTTAGCTTTAGTGTAGATGTCAACTTTACACCACTGTGAGTTATATCTAGTATTTTCTCTATCTCATGTCTCTTAAGTTACAAAACTTAGTAAGTTATAATTTTTTTTAGTCTTGAATACCTGAGTACCTTCTTTGGGAGATGGTAGTGAAACTAAATAATGCAAAAAAAAAATCTTCAAGACGAGACTTTAGAATTACCCTGTTTCCTGAAAATCATAGCAAATACATTGAAGTGTCAACCAGTCTAGAACAACTTTGAATGACTGAAGTCCATAAATAAATAACCATGTGTGTCTGGTGTTCTTTATAAAGTGACTAAAACTGGCAATGCCTTAGTCAACAAATACAATTCTTCTTTGCTTTCAGACTCTAAATCTGTTGAGTCTTAATGACAAAGATTATGCAGTTTGTTAGTTGTTCTGCCTCTGCGGGTCTAAAAGACAGCATAGCTGTGTTTGTGATCAGAGCCGAGAGGCAGCGAAGGGTCACACAAAGTGCCCATGGGCTCTGCAGCGTCTGTGAATATGTAAAACCTTTCTGTCTGTATTTTCTGAATTTTTTTTCAGTAACTGTTGTCACTATAAATGGACATTTGACAGCTTCTGTTAATATGTTCATAATTGTTTTTAATAATTTAATAGGTGCAAAAGTAAAATGTAATCATATGAAATTCCCAAGATTGCCCCTACCACTTCTTTTAATTATATAGTGCCATTTTTGTCACCCACCAGTCCTCTGCAATTGTAGTTGACTTAAGTCAATGCAATTTTTTGCTAGCAGTAATCAGCTTTAGGCAGAATTCAGTTAAGCCTGAAAGCTCAGGTTGTTGGGGCCAATGTCCAAGTTATGTATACCAGCCTCTGTGGTGGTGCAGTGGACATGCAGTCAGTAGAGCCTGGAGTGTGGTTGGTCTGTGTGAGTAACTTAGTATAAGCAGAAGAGCCATCTTGACTCCATATTGTATCCTCTAGATCTTTGCCAAGATGTGCGCTCAGGTACCTACAGGCCCATGTCTAGCTGTAGGTGTCTTAACCCAGAGCTAAATCCCTCTTCTAGTCTTATACTGTTGGTGGTAGTTTAATGTTTCTTAGAAGTGTTATTTCAGTTTTGATTTTTTTTCAGTCACCACATTTTGTCATTTCAGTCTGATAATGCTTTTCTTTGTTACCAGAAGCTGAGCTATGTCAGGCTAATTGAGGCTGAAGGATATTACATGGGTTATGTCAAGCAGCTAGAAGTTAGGATGATGTGTAACATGCCTTTTTAAAATCCTAGTATAGAAGATTTGAATGTGCATCTTTGTGTAATAAGAACACTGGAGTACTGTATGCTTATTTTTTATGATTCTTAATATTGGCTTTATCATTCCCTAGTGATTCTGAATGTTTGCAATTCAAATGACTGGGTGCTTTTCACTCCTCTTCATGCCTGGTGAAGAGTCCTGGAACCATCAGCTTTTGAGATTAAATCTGTAAAGGGAGAAGGGAGGGAAGAACTGTAATTCCCACCAAAAGGTGCTGACTGACTCCAGTCGACCTTTGACTATTAAAAAAGCACTGTGTGTGGAGTGCATTGTAGTTCTGTATTTGTCAGTGTTGCGTGGATGCATTTTCATGTGTCATAAAAACCCAGCCTAAGATAGCAATGTCTGCCCCAGATGAAGTAACCTGTGATGCACAGGTTTAGTAACTTTGGGTCACGGCTGAGGTTACTTTACTCTCTTGGGAATTTGAGGACAAGACCCTGCCATGCTCTACATGCCACCTTCAGGAGAGTTCACCTGGAGTTCGGCTCTGAAATGGAAAACTTTGTCTGTTTACATATATAGGACTTGGAAGAAGTTCTTCCCACAGAAGCATTTTTCAACAGAGGACTGTTAATTTCTTGCAGTGCTCTTACTAGTGCTGCCTTCTCTTGAGTATGAATTTTTGGTATGTAGCTTTCTTATTTGCTTTCACAGTTTGTCACAGGTTTCTTGTGTTTTCAAGTCTCACTTTTAATGGAGCATTGGAGATTAAAGTTAATGATGGAGAGCCCACCTCACTTTGGACAACACAGAGAACACTATGTGCTTGCATCCTGTTGTAAAATTGCTTAATGGTCTTAAACAGAATCTGATCACCCTCCAGGAGGCAGCTGAAGATCAATATAGGTTTTTTTCACTTGTAGCAGTACCCTAGATTTTGCTTGGTTTCAAATCAGTGCTTTGCATGCCTGTGCTGTACAGTAGTCTGAGGGCTGTTTGGCTTCTGGTGGGAACACATGACACAGACTGCAGTAAATTATATTTCATTGCTGTTGGCTTCTCCATATTATGGGCAAGGAAGGTGGTAAATCAAAGGTTTGCATGCTGTGCAGAAGAAGCTGCATAACATTTCTTGTCTCTGCTCCACAAAGAAAAGCATAATTTGAGTTTATTTTTCGAATATGGGGAGAAACTGTTGTTCCATATAAAGTATTTTTGCTCTCTCTGTTTCCTTCTTTACCAGGGTGGTAATAACTGAAGTTGGAATGCAAATGTTGCATTTAGAGCTGTGTTTGAAAATGCAAAACTATAGTTGATTTATGTTAATAACTTTTAACTGCTGCAGTTTGTGTTGAAGTTCCATGGATACAGCAGCAAGGGCAAGTTTTGACTGTGTGTATATTTTAATAAGGGCAGTACAGTGCTTGCCCTGAAGCTGTGCCGTGTTTTTAAGCAATATGCCCTTTTGGGAAACTTTTCCCATCCCACTGGCAATTAATTGCATCTGGTGCTACATTTTATTTTTGACAAGCAGCGTAATGGTATGTGTTTCTTTGTAACTAAAACTCAAGTAGATTTTGAAAGGTAAAATTTTCACCAGTGATCCTACATCATCTGGTATTCGTAAATTTGTGAAATCTGTGTTGTTCTTGAGAGAGTTGGGGTATTTTAAAAGAAAATTTCATGGAATCACAGAATGGTTTGGTTTGGAACAGACCTTAAAGATCATCTAGTTCCAGCCCCCCTACCATGGTCAGAGACACCTTTCACTAAACCAGGTTGCTTACAGCTCCATCCAACCTGGCCTTGAACACTTCCGGGGATGGGGCATCCATCCAAAATTTCACATACATGATCAATTTAATTGAAAAATATTGTAAATTGCAGATAGTAATAAATCACTTAGAACTGATTAAATGTTTGAAGCTAGAGAGCTCTGGCTAGCATCAGCATCAAGTTTAACACTTAAACCTTGTAAATCAAGGAAATGGCTTCCTCTTTTGGGGATCCCATAAAAGTCCTCAGGCATGAATTTTCTGCAGTTTGGAAAGAAAAAAACACCAACTTTGTGATCTCTTTGTCTTTAGTTTATATGATTTTTAAAAGCCCTGGTTTGATTTTCCTGCAGTGCTAATGAGACTTCATTTTTTAACTAGAATGTCTTCAAACCATACTTCAGAGCAGGAAACCTGGTTAGTCATCCAAATTTAAAAAAAATATTTTTTCCTTCTGGTTCTTTCATCAAAGATCACTTCCTGCAATATTTGTGAAAGCTTGTGGAAAAATATGGTGATGTGAAATGAATGTTACACATTAATTTTGAAGTCTGTGAACATTTAAGTCACTAGATGTGTTAATAGATCTTGGAAGCGTGGGCAGTGAAATTACTTTGTGTTGCCTGTAGTGCGTTGCTTCACTTAGGCTTGAGTTACATACATTTGACAATGCAAGGAGAAGAAAATTTTTCTGCTCCTTAATACTGGAACTCTTAAGTAGTTGTATGGCATCCTCTGTTCAGTTTCACCAAGGAGTTCTCAATATTCTTTTTAATTGGTCCCCAGGGAAGTTTTAGCTGTAAAACCCAAACAGCTGCTGAAAATAGAGAAGGCCCAATATGCTGTAAGGTTTCTTTTACCTAGTGAATATTGTATGATGTACTGTCTTTTCTCATGAGGATAAAGAAAATCTTTTAATCTGTATACAATTTTTAATATAATAAATATGTAAAGGGTAAAGCTAGAATGTAACTAATGTAATCAATATTTGATGGAGCATCCCAGCTAAGTAGAGCAGATGTGAGTGTTTCTAGTTTGACAGTTTATTAGCAAAGTTAAGCTCTTTAGAGTATCTCTGCTTTTGTCCTCATAAGCAAGTGCCAAACACTCTGAAAAGTCTGAGCTAGGAATTAAAGTTCCATCTGTGTGAGTGTTTATAACTAAATAATGCTTATCTCTACCAACTGGAGGAGAAAAGTGGCCTAGAAAAGTAATATGTCCTTTTCTGGTTCTCAGGAACAAGAGCAAAAGGCTGAAGAAGAAAGAATTCGGATGGAGAACATTCTGAGTGGTAACCCATTGCTGAACCTTACTGGGCCAGCACAGCCTCAGGCAAACTTCAAAGTGAAAAGGAGGTACTGTGGAGACTGTTCCTGATACCCATCCCTTTGCTCCCTCTTGCTATTTAGAGTCAGAAGATGTTATCAGTGGTACTGGTTTTTGTTTCCTTCCTCAGATCTCATCACAAGCAGTATAATGTAGAATTGGGATACCAAGGCATCTAGTGATTGTCTTGTGCCTATTAGAATTAATAAATACCAGCCTTTTTGTCAATGCAGTTCTTGTTTGCAGGTATTTCAGGTACTGTTGGTTTTATCAAAAATTAGGCTCATCAGATTAAAGGGTTTTTTTCTGCTCTGTTCAAATTGTCATTATCTTCTGTGAAGATAAAATAACTTTTAGTCTAGTGATACTCATCTTGCTTGTAACTCATGTAGAAGATGCCTTAGAATAGAAAAATAGATCTTCTTCTCTGAAAGCCTAAGATCTAGTCCTAATGACTAATCGTTTGTATTACATTTAAATGGTAGGATCAAACTCCATTTATATGTTTTTTTTAAATCGCACCTAATTTTCATTCAAGCTTACTGAAGTTAAAAACTTTTGTTTTCAGGTGGGATGATGATGTTGTCTTCAAGAATTGTGCCAAGGGAATAGATGAAACAAAAAAGGACAAAAGATTCGTGAATGATACTCTGCGATCAGAATTTCACAAAAAGTTCATGGAAAAATATATCAAGTAGTACAGTTTTATGTGCAGTGGTGCACAAGGACTTGGAAGGTCATGGTTGTTCCCTCCCTTTCCCTCAGAATTTAAGGCTGAATATTTGATCATGGATTCCCAAATGCTTTTCCAAGATCTTCAGCAGCTTCATAATTAGTAATTGCTATGTATCTGGAGTTTTTATTCCTGCATTATGTGTTTTTCTTTTCAGTTTTAATTAAAGCAGCTTTGTGTTTCATGAATGTTTTTCTGTTCAAGTGTGTTTACTTTTACTGGCCACCTTGTAAGTGGTAGAAGGTAGAAGATGGTTTGTAATAAATAATGCTGATCATTTAAATTGCTTTACAAAATGCGCTGTATTTGCAGAACTCGTGGTTTGTAACTTGTGCAGCGTAGATAAATCAGGATTATCCAAGATGGGGAAGAGCTGACTATGGTAAGCAGTGTGAACTGAAGAGAGCTGTACTTGCTTCAGCAAATGGACTTCCTGTTAATAGCTAGTTAAAAACTTAGTTAATCTTCATTTTTTGTTTCTTCTTATGGTCAAGCAAGTTAAGATTAGGCAGGATAGCTGTAAGTTCTTAGCAGCTTTCCTGTTTTCTGGGCTCTCTTGACTCAGCATGTTTGGAGCAATGCCGTGTAATGCCAAGGGGATCCTTCAGTGGGGAATGCTCCGTGGAACCATGGGGTTTTTTTCCCTCCCTAATAAACCACTGCAGTGCTTGATCCCCCAGCCACGACCCCGTGGCCACAAGGTTCAGTCTGTCTGTGCGTCCTTCAGTGGTAATAATAGTGTTGACAGAAACTTGCAAGTGCTCTTATCAAATGAGTGATCTCAAGATACCATAGTGCACTTTACTCCTTAAATGTCCATTTTAACACTTAACTGAACAGTATAAAATATGAATGACAGGAAAAAAATCTCAGCTGTGAAGGGAATTTCTTTTTCTACTCCTCTGTTGTCTTCAGTGGCATTTGAAATCTTGCCCAAGTGGCACACTGGATGTGAACCTAACTTTTTCAAAACGTAGTAGTTACCTCTCTGCCTAGGAGGTTACAGTGGCAAGAGGTTACAGTGGCAAAATTCGAGTGTGTTTATGTAAAATTCTAGCCTTTTTCCTTGCCTATGTTATGGTCTGTCGAGTTCATTCTTACAGGCACTGTTTCTGAGTATTATTTTCAAACTCTTAATTTGAAAATTTATCTGATTTTCATTTAAGAGAGTAAATGCAGAGCACAATGTTTTATGTTTTTATTGGGCATGACTCTGGTATCCTGTAAAAGCTTTCCTTAGCTTTAGCTGTGTTTGCCACCCTTTCATTAAGCTATGCATAGTGTGCTAATGCCAGCAGCTAATACTCCATATTTACTTGGAAACTAGATTTTCAGCATGCTTAAGGTCACGTGAACTCGCACAACTACCAGAGGAGTACGTGTTTGTGTTACTTCTGCTCCCTGCCTCATGATAGACATGATTCTTGCAAAGCAGAAAAATGGGGTGTAGTTCTCTGTCTTTAAATTAAAGCTACTAAAACGTTGGTATATAGGCAACATACTTAGAAGGGGTGGGGGAAGTTCAGAGCTGTACTTGTCAGGGTTTGGCAGTGCAGAAGTCAGCTGCTGCTTTAGGTCTGACCTAACAGCATAGTTGTCATGGCAATTGCAAAAAAAATTACATCGGGCTCTCAGTATTCCAGGATATAATCTCTGTGCTAAAGCGAGCAAGGGAGAGAGCAGACAGTTTTATTGGAAGGGGGAGGCATAGCTGAAACGCCAGTTCAATGCCCTCATGGAAATCATAAGTGCATGATGCCATCATTTATGTTCCTGAAGGAACGTAACTTTTCTTGGAGAAAATACTACTTTAAAGAAGTCAGATGGCTGGGGTTGGATGGGGTCTTCCTCAGGCATGCAGTTAGTTTTTTCCACACATGCAGGAACACCCTGTTCTGAAACTTCTGCATAAGCAGAGGTGCGCTGGGTCGTTTTTCCCAGTAGCCTTCTCCCTCCCTGGCTGTGGAGAAAGAGCCGTAGGGACCCTATAGCTCCGGGCTGCAGCTTCATTTGGGGTTTTTGTCGGCATTGTTCTTCAGCTCCATCGCAGAATTTGCAGATCCTATCTCTGACCTCCCCACTCAAAGCTTTTGTATTTTAGCCTCCTGCAGTGTAAGCTGACCCACAGTCTGAGGGCTCAGCAATACAACCAACACAATATGATAATTGAGGAATCTCAGGCTTTATCTCTTGGTGGGTTTTGCGTCATAAACTACTGAATTTTCTTCACCAGTACTGGAAAATCTAAAGTGTTCTGTGCTTCTTGCTGAGGAACTGCCTTCAGTATTGATGCTGTATCGATGTTTAATTTTCTACTGTGATTCTTGTACTGATCTCGGAAGAAACAAAGCAGATACAGATAATTTGTTTTTGTAAAACGGCAGTGTGACTCGGAGTTCTTAGAAAAAATTAGACTGACATTCTACACCTCTGATCCCAGCAGAGGGGTTTTTTTCAGCAACCCCTGTTCAGTATGACAAATAGCTTTCAACAAGGACAGTGGGCCTGGCAAAGGCAGCTTGTTCCAGGGGGTGAAGTGAAAGAAAGTTAACATTCAGCATTTCAAGGAAGGCAATGTTTTGCAGTTCCTAGCAGTCAGGATTGCTTAATCCTGTGTTTTTGTAAGCAACACCTGGACTCACTGTAACAGGCGGCTTCAAACAAAGCCACTTGCTTTATAAACAGTTTTCCCATTGTTTATGGCTACATTTGCAGTAGCAGTGCAACTGAAAACCAGGATCTATTGTCCACAGAGGCTAGCAGTTTAGCTTCTAAGCTTTTTTAAAAAGCCTTGTCTTTCGAAAGTTTTCTTGGAATATGTTTTAGAATTCTGCAGGGATTAATAGTATGAGGAATAAAGCATAATGATAGTTCTGCAGCTGGAAATAATTGTGCTGTGTGTATACAGGGTTCTGAAATGTTTAGCATCTATTTGTCTTCCTTGAGTAGATAGATGAATAGTACAGGCTTCATATTCCAACCACCAAAATTATTACCTGTATTTTTCAGGATTTCACATTATTACAGGTACCATATAGGCATCCTATGAATGCCTGGAAAGAGTTTGGGCCTTTTTTAATTTAAAAAAAAAAAAAAAAGCCTTTTTGGTGAGTTCCAGTTCTCCAGTTCCTCTGTTCGCTTGTATTTTGTCTGAAGTAAAATCCTGGGGCAGGGGTGATGTGGTACTTGCTCTGTTTGCCTTTGAGTGCCTCCTGGGCAGCCCAGATGGTGCCTGCTGTAGTGACAGCCTGGTGTCTCCTTTCAGCCCTGCAGGTATCAGTTCCCACTGAGCTGCTGAAATTTCGCTCTGCAACTACAAATACCTGAAAGTCTTCTGTGCTGGAGGAGAGATCTGAGCACAAGGTCAAACCATCATATCGATGTTGCCTTCAAGCACTTCACTTCAAAGAAGTTCTCTAGGATTCAAGCCTTGAAGGGATGTGCTGATGCTTGGAAGGTGTTTCAGATTCAAGTGTTTATTCATATCTGCAGCCAGGGCTAGTTGGATCCTGAAGCCTTAATTTTTTTTAAGGAAAGTCAGAGGCTTCTTGCATTTTATTTCTTTCTTGATTCCTAGTCCTCCGCAATACAGATTCAGGGTGGGGAAAGCAAATGCCCACAGGAATGTCTCCACCCATGAAAGTCCTCGTTCCATCTCCTGTCAACCTTTGGAATGAAGCTTAGTTAGTTCTTAGTCAAAACAAAACTTCCTGTCTGATTTTGTCTAAAATGCTTATGTGGGAGAAAAATTTTGGGATGCTTTTTCCAAAGAAATGAAGTCTGTGTCTTGGTGTAAGTTCTGTTGCGTCTGCCCACGGAAGGCAGACTGACACATCATATTTACCGTTAAAAGCAAATTCAGCCTTGCCACCACCCTTTATGTCCCCTAAGATATAGTGCAAGAGCACAAATGGGCATGTTTTGGAAAATCCTGTTTCCTAAGAAAGACTTCTCTGAGCTCTCCTTTTGAAGTGGGGATAAGCAGAAAGAAAATTAATGTTTCCAGAGGTGTCCAAGTCCCTCATTTGAAATAAATTAAACCAGAAAAAACCACCACAAAAAACAGACACCGAATTCTTATCTTGTTCAGTCATACATTGTGCTGCTTTCCTCCTTTGAGGTCATACAGGTTGGCTTTTACGAATTTCAGACTTGATTTTATTTTCTTAGCATAAATGGGCATATGATGGGATGTAATTCAGGAATGACCATGGTATCATGCGTGCTGGGGAAATAAGATTGAAGATGAAATAGTCACTATGTCTGTTTTTTAAATTGCTTTAGTTCAGAGATTTGGAGCACATTGAAAGGAGGTGATAAAAGTGTATGTGTAGCATGTTTTTCTTTCCTCTTTGTAACATCTGGCCAGCAGTTCAGGAGCAGAAGCTTAATGTCACTGATCTTACCAAAATTTGTCCTTTCAAGTGGGAAACTGCAGCTTTGGTGATTTAAAAAAAAAACCAAACAAAAAGCAAAAACCAACCAAGCACAAAATTGCTTGTAACTCTTAATGTGCCTAGTACAACTCTAATGAGAAGAGTCATCTAGATCTAAACAAATTGTGTCTCCTGATCCAAATCCCAGTTTGCCACGAAACGTAAGAAATACCTTCTGAAGTAGAAGGAAGCAGCACTGTACAGGAGGTGGAAAAATGAAATAGAGAAATCTGATTGCTCTCTCAGTATCATCTGGATAGAAAAGGAAGATTATTTCTAAATTCTACTAGGGTATAGTTTTAAAGATCACAGTGGGGATCTGTTATTTATGGAAACAGATTCAGAGTTAGTCCATGTTTTTGCTGAATTTGTCCTGGTCCAGACCAATGTCACAAAAATGTTATGGTCTCTCTGAGGACAAGACAACTATGGTCTTGAACAAAGTCTGTTCTAGCCTAATTCATGACCTAGTTTTCAAAGACTGATAGTTCTGTGTGCTGTTTGCCAGCCCTCAAATTTAGTGTGTGGTAGTCTTGGTCTCCTCCCTTACTCTGAAGAGATACTGCAGCTGGAGGTTGTCAACACCAGATAGAGAGTGGAATAAGTTTGGGTCCTGTTGGGTTTCTTTCTTCTGGTGGAGTGAACTGTCACTTGCACCTCTGAAAGGACTGTGAAACCAACTTATCTCATTAAAACCTACTGTTATCAATATGTGGATTCATGACATTTCCCCCTGCAAGACTTGTTTTGGGCACTGCAGCACTGGGATTTACATTAGAAGATGAGACTTCACTGGAACTTCTTTCTGGTATAAAATTTTTAAGCTTGAGTTTATTTCAGTTGGAGGCACAGAAGAGCTGATGGTAACAACAATAAATCTTGTTTTTAGAGAGCTTTAGAAATTATTCATAGATGTTGAGATCTATAACGGTTTTATGCCCACCTCCACTTTAAATTTATGCTTGCTTTTCAAACACCACCTTTTTTAAAATGTATGGTTGCTCAACACAGACACTGAGAGACAGAATAATTTTAGAAAATTGCAGAGCCAAATAATTAGAAAAATAAAAAGCAAATTAAAGTTCTTCTTTATGTAATACCCCTTTCTGACATTTGTTTGAATAAAGAATAAAAGCAAAATGGTGTAATGTAGGTGTTGGAGCAGGGAATTGTAATCAGGACTCTGGAGTCTATTTCCAGCCACTAACCTAGGATGATGGCCTTGATTTTATTCCCCTTGATGGACTTTTGCTGCAGAACTTGTTATATTTGTGGAGTCAGGCTAAGGGGTGGAGCAATGGTTTCAGCCCTGCTCTGAGGTGGGAGGAAAGCACGGTTCAGGTTTTCTCTCTGCTTCACTTTGTGTGAATTTACGGGAGTGGCTCAGGCATGTAAACTCTTCCAGTCCCAGCCCTGGATCTGAGCAAAGAGCAGGGTGCTGGCATCCCAGCTCTTCCCAGTTCCGTTCCTGCTGGAAGTGGGTGTATGTACCTTTACCACTAGTAGTGCTGAACCATGGGGAAGAAGGCAAGGACCCACCTTAGAGCATAATGTGGTCACTACAGAGATGCAGGAGGTCTGAATTAATATTGCTCAATGCAGGGGATAGAGGGAGAAGTGCTCAGCACTGGTCCCTTGGTTAAGTTCATACTTTCCAGGTCCGACTCCTGCAGGAGGTTGGAGTCTGGGACATGCCTTTGGCTGCTGAGGTGCCTGTTAGCTCAGCTGTAGCTGCAGAGCACGAGAGCCTATGGCATTAAGATTTTATTAAAATCAGACAACCCGTTGTCTAAAGCAACATTTTTGGTCAATTAGCAGTGATCTGTCTCAAAACATAGTTTCAATTTTACTTTTAATAAAAAGCTACTAGCAACTGCTGATTGCCGATGGGAGCATTTATGGATAAAGCCTTTCCTTTCCATACTGCTGCAGCCTGGCTGGCTCCTCTTCAGCATTTGGAGTGCGTTTGTTACTTAATTTCATCCATATTTTTCCACGATAGTTACTCCTTGCCAAGAATGTCAAATCTGAGAACTGGAGCAAGTGTGCTGCAAGAAAATGGAGAGATGCCACAAGGCGCCTTGGTACATGGGAATGCGAGGAGGGACTTGACAGAAGACCTGGAGGGTGTTTGGACCACGCTCAGCTGGAGGCGGATGCAGTGCAGAACTAGCAGATGCAGCAAGTTAAAGAAAAATATGATAAAATGGTGAAATTAAGTGAAAGAAATAGATAAGGAGATCAGAAGGAGCATGACAGATGAGCAGAGTAACATAGGCAGAAAGAAGCTCTTCCCACTCCTGCGTTGTGGCTTAGCCGAAGAGGTGATAACTCACTAAGTGGGACCACATGGGCTCGTTTGTCTGCTCTTGACAGCTCAGCAGCACTTGTTTCAGCTGCCCCAAAGGATGAGTTTCAGAGTCTCAGCACAGATTGTTGCTCTTTTGACAACCAGTTCAGGGGCCTGTCAACAGGTTTTTCCAAAGCACTCAGTGTCTGCAAGAAAATGCTGAGCAATGTCTGAGATTGTGATCAGTTAAGAGGCGTCTGAAAGGGATCTGGAAGCTTTTGAAGCTCTAATTTCTGTCCCAGAATGCTCAAAATCTGGCACTCTGAGACGTTAATCCTGTGACTGGCATGGCTCTGGTTTTATCCCAACATTACACCACTGGCTGTGGTGGAGTTATTCTTGGTCCTTGCTGCTGTAAATGGGAGAGCAAGACCAAGATGTTTCTAAATACTTGGAATTTCTTTTTTAGTGAAATGTGGAATTTCTTTTTTTAGTGAAATGTGTTTTCTAAGTAGAAATAACAATAAACCAAAGAGTTTTTTGAATATCCTGGACATCCTAAGAGTTACCCACATCTTGTTCTGCCAAGTGTAGGAAATCTGGTGGGATGAGCTGCCCCTGCCAGCTGCAGGGACAGTGAGTAACTGAGTGTCTAAGAGTACTAGCTGCAAATCAGGTGGCAAGCTGGGCTTAGGAGAGGTGGGTTGATGCCAAATAGCACCATTATGGCCTCACCCAGAAGCTGCTCTTGCTAAGGAAAGAGATTTGTCAGTAAGTTGAAAACTCTCTGCACATTTTCTTTGCCGATGCAGCAGAAACAGGAGCCATTGGGACAGCAGAGTGGGGGTGTGAAGGATGCAGTGGGACCAGCACTGGATCTTCAGCTAAGCCAATCTCTGCCAGCAGGAGAGTGAGTCCAGGGCTTGGTTTTGGTTTGGTTTTGGGTTTTTTTTTTAAATTCAGCATTCAGCAGGACAGAATATAGCTGTTTTTTCAAAAGTAATATCCAGTGGAATCAGGAAGTATGAAGATGCTCCCAAGCTTTTTCTTTCTTTTTATTGGGAACTAAGAAATGATTGATATCTACAGGCACTGCCTGTTGTGCAAGACAACATGAATTGGCACTTGACACCAAGGCTAGAGAGAGCTTTGCTGTAGTAGTTAATGCCCATAAACCCAACACTGCAGATGCAGCAGGAATGGCTGCTCCAGTTTATACCTGTCATCTCCCATATCCTTGGCCTGTGGTGTTTCCATGCTGGTATTATCATAGGCACAGTTGTAGGGGAGAATGAGGAGGAAACATGACACTCTTACAATTTGAGGTTATGACCTTGTCCATGGAGACACTGCCAAGCAGAGTGCTGGTGTGGTGGAGGAGTGCCTCTAGGATGGGACTTGGAGCAATGGTTGCCTTCTTGCATCGCAATTTGGTTGCTGCTGTTCCATGGTGCCATGTAAAAAACACCCCCGTCATTGGTTGCTTGTTCCTTGCATGAGTTTCTGCCTTTGATGGACCTCTCCAACACTGTAGTTGTCTTTTAAGGTTTTTGGACATTTACTAGGGTGGACGAGACTTTCTCGTTTACCAGGATTATGCCAAAATGTAATCCAGTCCTCTAGAACACTTGTAAGCACTCCCTCACTCATCCTGGTGAATGCAATGTGGAATTTTACAAGCATGCTCTACTTTCCATCATGAGGAAGCTCACAGGTGGAGCCAAAGACATGAACCCCCACCAGGACCTCTGTAGCTCCCTGGGAGCGTGAGTGCATCGCTGACACACACGAGGGAACACCAGGTGGAACAATGCAGTTGTGTTATGCCTCAGAGCTAAGAGTATCCATACAATGGGGGTCTGGTCCTAGGAGAGTCTCTGGGAACTGTTGGGTCGCTCGTTGGTTTTGGTAGGGCAGCACCCCTGGTTTCACACCTCCTTGAAGGTTTACATTAATGCAGCATTCAAATCCAGTTCCAAGAGCTAGCTTTTCCCAAAAGGTGAATGGATGGTAAACTGAAATTCTCTCCTTCCATCTCTGACAAAGGGTTGAGGCTAGCTATAAAACTTGATTGCCTTCAAAAGCAAGGGCTATGTGATGGCTGTGTTGTGAAGGAATCGTGGTGTCCTCATCTGGTAGAGCTGAAAGGGGAGTCTGGGGGCCTGGTAGTGGTTGGTGGGTGTGTTCTCCACCTGAGGAGCAAGTGAGAGTGCCAGTGGCAACTGGCTTACTCAGTGCCAGTGAGCCTGCTAAATGGGTATGGTTTGCCTGCAGTGCTGCCTGTTGATTGAGTCAGGTCAAACATTTGGACCTTATGATAAGTGGTGAACGGATGTTGGAGCGCTCTGGACAGGGAGCTGCTCTGGGCTGGGGTGGCTCACTCTCTCTCCCTGCCTACTGGTAACAGTGACACTGCAGAGTGATGGAAAGCACTCGCAGCTCTGAAAAAACTCTTTGCACTTGTTCTGGGAGGCAGGAACAGGGGCAGCAGTTGTGATTTGGGTGCAGAATGAGAGCTTCAAATACTGCATCTCTGAGGAAGGTGGAGTATGGGAAATGGACTCAGCTATGAAGGATGGAAAAATCTCTAGAACTGGAATCACCACTGCAGAAAACTTGTCAAGGACCAAAAGAAGCAGAGAGACTCCCTCTCATATTCACTGTAGCAAAACCCCTCCCTTGGGTTCTGTGATCCCGCTCCCGGGGCAGTGACCTCATGGTTTGCTGGGCCACTGCCAGGCTGCCCTGCCCCTATAACCAGCTCCACCCCTGTCCTTACTCTATTGGTCATCTCACCTGTCCCTCCCCATTCCTCCCCCAATCCCTGTATCTCATCGGGTATGGATCATCCCCCTCTCCCATTGGCTACCTTGGTCCCCTGACCCCTCCCCTCCACCCAAACCCTTACCCAATCACAGCCCTGCTCCCTGGGCCCTCCCCAGGGGTTTATAAGTCTGGGTTGTTCAATTAAAGCTCTGTCCGTTCCTGCTCACCTCACTGGGTGTTTGTGTGTCTCTGCTGCATCAAGGGGCTACGAGCCAGCGCCGGTAGTGGGGGCGGGGGGGGTGGGGGCAAAGGGCATTCCCTCAAGCCTGACAGTGGAGAACCTCCCTCAGAGATGCCACTTATGCTGTCCTCTGCTTCTTTTGGGAAGTTTCATTTGGGGGAGCCAAGCAGTTATTACAGGGCTGGAGATCTGAAGGCAACACCCAAAGGGGAGGATGTTAAAGGAAAAGAGGAAGTGCAGCTCTGCAGCTCTGCTCTTTGCTCCAGAGACCTTCACTTCATCAAGTAAAGACCTTAGAGTCATCACTACAGCATCCAGAGGAGAGACTGACCAAGACGCTTTCCAGGATACCCTGTCCCTGGGGGATGTACACCGAACCACTTTGGCTTGGCATGGGTAGAGTAGTGGCAGGGAAACCCAGCAGACTGCAGCCAGGTCTGTAGACTCTGCCTTCCCACCCATTGGGAGAACTCATTCTATGGTATTTTAACAGGTTTGGAGCTGCAGGATTTGAATTCCCCCAAGTCCATATGTTTGCTCATCACTATACCAGCACCATTTTTCTTCTCAAAGTGTTTTCACCCAGGGCTACTCACTGGGTGTCCATTAGCCAAAAGCTGGTCCCTACAAGGCTCCCACCATGAGCAGGACTCACAAGGGGGCAGCTGGGAGAGAGAAAACCCATGTGAAAACACAAGTCACCCCTTCTCCTCAATACCAGGCACATGGAAGGAGGCCAATGCTCATGGAAACACCCCCAACATTTTTTCCCTTGCTTTGAAGCATTCAGATCCCAAAGCCAAGCCTAGGGCTCACTTGGCTGTATTCTTTGCAATCTGTTGATTCTACCCCAGAATGATGTGGAGATCACAATGAAGTCAAAACAACCTCACTTGTCTATCAGCAGTATCTGTTGCAACAGCCTCTTTGTTGTTCCAGACCAGGGAGTTCTTCCATGTTGCAGGCTCCGAGACACTGCACGATGGTTCAAGGCAAGGCCAGAGATCCCAAGAGAAAGAAATGAAAACAATCTCCTTTAATATAAACTACATGTTTCCTTGTCCATGCTCGATTTACACTCCGCGTTTCTGACTCCTCTCTGGCAACCAGTGTTTATTTGGCAGGGGAGAGCTCTCATTAGCAACAAAGGGCAGCATCAGATTCTTCTGTGCCTTGTTTAAAGTGTATATTTGCTCATGTTTTCCTTTTAAAATGATTGAACAAATTACTCAAAAGTGACAGCACTCTGCCCCCTTTCCAAGCACCTCCAACTATCTTAAAAGTTTGAGGGAAAATAAAACATTGAGTCAAGTAAAACATTTCAACTCACTGATTCGGAAGAGTCAAAGGAAACCCATCTCCAGAAGACTGAAACTGCTGGCTGGCATTTATTTAAAAAAAATGTTGGTTCATGGTAACACAAACTACTATTTTGATAATATTTAGAATAATCTCTGTTTACACAGAAGTCTTGTCTTATTTGAAGGTCAGTTCTATTAATTATGCAACTTTTCCAGGAATAGAATCCTCTTTCTTTGGAAAACCAAAAGAAAAGTGCAAAAGCTGTTATTTATATAAGACTGACCCATGCTAGTACTCAAACCCAGGGTGGCTGAGGGCTGGAGAGGCTGCAGGCAGGGCAGTCATTGCCTCATTGCATTAACCCCTGCTCAGTGCTAAACTTTCCTTTTACCTCCACAGACCAAAAAAATGTTCTTTTTCCAACTCATTTCCTCTCCCTGCTTCCCTTTGATCACACTCTGAAACCAAGCATCCCACCCCTTACCAACTAACTGGAGGAAGATTTACTTTGTTGACTATGGGAAATGAGGAGCCATTTTGGGGGCTGAAGGGGCTCCTGGCAGTTCTGGTATTTCAGTCAAGTATCACTACATCTGCCAGAGGTAGCTGTCTGCACCCTCAGATCCCATTCCACACCAAAGTCCTTCCCTGCCTGTAGGAGATGGCTCCATCCCAGCTCCATGGCCTCTTCCCCTGTGCTGGGATGCTCTGGCTCAGCATCCCCATTGGGAAGCCACAGTCTTCTTCCCACACAGCAGTGGCCATACTCCACCTTGGGTTTCAACCTTAAGGGCCTTGGTTCAGTCTTTTCAGGCTTCAGGAGCCTCCACCACTTGTATTTTTGACACTGCATTTCCAGAATCACCTTGTTCATTTAGAGCACCAAGAAATGATTAATGAAAGTTCATCACCAATATCATGTCAGCCAGTGATCAAAAAAGCCCTCTCATGCTTTCAAGGTGCTTAAATAATGGCTTGCCACCATTAACCAAAAGTTCCACAGTGCTGCTGCTCCTCCATCTTCCTTCTCCTGCTCCCCTGGTGTCCTTGTGTGGGCTGGGGTCTTGGCTTCTCCCAAAGCTCCAACCTCTCTTGGCCGCCCACAGCTCCCTCAGCCTGTTGCTATGCACAGCTCCTGCTGCAGTCCCCACATCCTCCACTTTGTTGGATCATTTTAACAGCTTGGTCAAATGCTGATTTGGGGAGATGTGTGCTGAGCATGTATCTCCCAGGTCTTGTTCAGGATCTGCTTCACACCATATTTCCTGACCAAGATGGTATGGCTGACTGGAGGTATGGAATGTATGAATCCTTCCAGCCCACCTTAGTAGGGATTCATCCCCAGGGACTGTGCCAGGTGAAAGTGTGTGTTTGGGACACTGAGTAATGTGAACCAGCAGGTGCTGTGGATGCCCCTGCTCCCGGGGTTGCTCTCTCCTGTACAGCCCTATCCCCACCACCCAGCACTTGGCCCAGCTCTCTACAGCACTCCTGGGGCTCACAGGCATTAACATTAATTTGATGGGTGAGGGGTTTTTTTAATTTTATGAAGTTTCCACCATAATGTGAGGGTTGTGCCTTAGCTGGTTGGGTTGGGGTTTTCCTAGCACAAGGAAGTTGGGTGTCCAGGTGGTGGGGTCACAAGCATACATGGGTGTTTGAGAGTGTATTGGGTTTGTGTGGCAAGGTTTTGGTAGTGGGGAGGCTGCAAGGGTGGCTTCTGTGAGAAGCTGCTAGAAGCTTCCACCACATCTGACAGAACCAATGCCAGCTGGCTCCCAGACAGACTTGCTGCTGGCCAAGGCTGAGCCCATCAGCAATAATGTTAGCAACTCTGGGATAATGTATTTAAGAAGGAAAAACGTTTATTGCACAGAGGCAATTGCAGCCAGAGAAGAGAAGAGGGAGAATACGTGAGAGAAACAGCCCTGCAGACACTAAGGTCGGTGGAGAAGGAGGGGGAGGAGGTGCTCCAGGCACCCGAGCAGGGATTCCCCTGCAGAGCTGGCAGGATCTCAGTGCTCCACAGAGGGCCAACAGGCAAACAATTTTGTGCTGTGGGCAACTGGAGGTCCAGAGTCTGAGTTTACATCCTAGACCACTTTTTTGAGGAGTGTAATATCCATGTAACATCCCAGGTGGGGCTGTTTTAGTGTTTGCACCCAGCTGGTGGTTGGGTAAGTGCCTGCTCCTTTGGTGCAGAGGTACATCCTGCATCCTGGTGTGGAGCTCTCAGTGGGACAAGGTTCCCCAGGCTACACTGGGTGTGTCATAGTGGGGGACACTGGCTGAGAGTAAAAAGGAGGTTTCCTGAGACTTCTCCAGGGCCTTCCAGCTACTCTGCATGGATTTTTTTTTTTATTGCTTTCTGGATGAAGGATGAAATGTTTGTGATTTATGCACAGCCTCAGACAAGCTGAAGGGCTGATCTCCACTGGTGCTTTGGGCCAGTCTCAAGGACAGCAAGTAAATCCACTGCAGCAGTGCGCTTGTTTCCAGCCTTGCTGGCTGCTCCAAGGTGTGTAGGTGGGCTAGCAGGAGCCAGGACCAATTTTGCACCTCCAGGGATTTCAGGATTGGGCTTTGACCACCTCACTCCCTGGGGGTGGCAGAAATCTGCTGCTTTAGGGTGCTGCAAGGCAGGGTCCCTTTGCTGTGGGGAAGTGCTTGGTGATCCTTGGGTGGGTTTCTGCAGTGGAAATATTAGATATCATGACACGTTTCATTCCCTTCTCAATGCTGCTGTTCCAGACAGCATATCGCATTTCCATGTTGCCCATAGCAACGTCTTCTGGTTGAAAACAAGTGACCTGTGACAAACAGATCAGTTTGCTGGTGGAGATGTAAGAATGGTTGATATTATTACCATTGTTACTATTATTATTGCTATTACTATTATTACTATCACTATTATTTATAGCTTTGGGGGCCTTGCAGCAACTGTTTTTGGTTAGGAATGCAGAGGTGAGCAATTCAAAACAACGTCACCCAGGAGGCACCTCCACAAACCTCAGGGTGCAGGGGCCTGGGCCAGAGGGACCGAGGCCACAGCAGATCTGATTCTCTCCTCTTGATTAAACAACTGCTTTTCTTTGCGTGGAGCGAGTAAGAGGCGTGCAGCATCAGTAGGGAGTCTTTTTTTCCCTGAAAAATTCCAGTTGTGTCTGTGTGTCCAGGACAGTTGAACAGTGCAGTCTGTCACCCAGCTCAGGCTGTGTGATGTGCTGCCAGTCTCCAGGATGGTGCTGCTTGGGGAGGTTCCCTCTCACCAGCTCACGGCCATTGCTGCATGACACAGAAGTCAGAGGTTGTTGGCAGAAGGTACCTTTGGATGGGCTGAGCTGAGCAGAAGTGGCTCAAGGCTTTAGACACTTTGGTTTCTGGGTGACCCTTGTTTGAGTTATTTCACTATACTCTCAGTTTTCACTGCTATTTTGTGTTTCAGGGAGCTTGTCAAAGCCTGTGGCTCAGTGTTCCAAGTGTGTGGTGGGAGAGGTGTCTTCTTGTGAGCTCTGCATCCAGGCCACAGTGAGCTGACAAATAACAACTGTTTCAGAGAAAGTTGTTTTTGAGGAACAGTGCATAGTGTTTGGAGGGTGGACTTTTAGCCTTTTAGCTTTCACTTTTGATCATTTTCCTGTTGATCTTTAGGAAATTTACTTTGCACTTTGAGGCTGAGGTTACCCATGAATAAAAGAAAGCTGTGGCTCATACATGGCTCTCCTTCTCACCTCCTGAATGTTCAGTCAGCTCAGGCTTCCCAAGGTAGGCTCAGAAGTCATTACATCAATCCACAGCTTTCTTGAGATTTCCTGGTTAGCAGCACATTTTGCCCAAATTCCCTCCTATTGCCACTATCCATGAATTCAGCCTTTTTGTCCTGTTAAACTTCATCCCATTTCTACTATTCCAGTCCATGGGTTTGTTCAGTTCTTCCAAAGTGACACATAAATCCATTGGGGTTTTTTGTGTGGCTGGTTGGTTGTTTTGGGGTTGGTGTGTTTTGTTTTTTTTTTTGTGAAAACTGTTATGTGCTTATTTTACCACAAATTCATCTGCATAATATTTTTTGTGCCACTGGCACTGCCAGAAACACTAAATGGTCAAGACTGATCTTTGAGGATCACTGTGCAGCCTGAGTAAACTCTTACTGAGGCTGAGCACTGGTATCTCCCTTAGTCTCTTTGCTACCCATTTCACAGTTTCTTCCCACCAGGTATTGTCATCTCCATTTTAAGTAACAATTTCACATGGGCCACTGTAAAAAAAAGGTGCTAAAGTCCAGAAAAAAATAAGACTGAATGGCTTGTCTTTGCCTAGAAAAATCAGTTATTCAGGAAAGTTTGAAGAATTCCCTAGCAAGGATTTCATTTGGCAGGCCTGCTGCAAACAGGCGGAGCTGCAGTTTCCCAGGGCATCTTTCTTGCCTTCCTTAAATTACTGTTTTCCAGCACTGCTTCTAAACCACCATAGATTAATTTCAAATACTTGCTGCTGGACTTGCAATTTCATGTCATTTCTTCTCTGTCTTTGGGTTGGAGCTGGTCCAGTTCCTCCAAACTGTGTGCACCAAGCTTTTTGAGCATTCTTTTCCTCTTTAGATGTGGTAGTTTCCATACTCTGATGTCCATCCATCTTCAGTTTGGCCTGAGATTCTGCATCCTCATTCTTCCCAAAACCTGATGCCAAACAGCCACCTCGTTTGAGGGATGTAATATTTGGTAGGGATGTGTATCTTTAGCCTCTGCCACACCCTGGGCACACAGAAGCCACACTTCTTTCTTCTTTTTTAGTTTATTACTCAGGAACTTTTTGCTACTTCTTTTAATTTCATTCCTAAGATCTAACACAGCTTTACTTTGGCAATTCTTGTGTTACCCCTGCACTGCCTGACCTTTAACATAAACCCCTCTTGACTGGTTAATCCTTTTTTCCATCCATTACAGGCTTGTGGTTATTCTTAATTGTTTGTTTCGGTTGTTTTTTGGTTTTGGTTTTGTTTTGTTGTTGTTGTTGTTATTTGGGGATTTATTTTGTGGTAATTCATCCCTTTAAGGATTTAGCCTTTCCCTTGAGAGGTTTCTTCTCTTGCCTGGGATTGTATTCCATATTGTTGTAGGTTAGTTGATTTCACTAATTAATTCCCTAACTTCCTCAAAATTCTCCCTCTGAAGAAGTTAGCAGCAAGCTAACTTATCCACTGTTGCAACGAGTTAGTATCTCTTGGCAATTTAGGAGAATTCTACACTCCATTCCCCTCTCTCAAGTGGTTTTCAGCACCATGATTGCAAAGCTCTATAAATGACAGTAGTATCCTCAACCATTTCATCCTCTTTTCCGTATATTGCTTTAGTACCCACCAAGTACCCAGTTCTGGTCCTTCGCCTCTGCTGGCTTTCTGGACATATGACCACGTCCATACACCATCTCTGTCCCACGTCCTGAATCCTGCAGGAACCTGCCTCCCCTGTCCCTTCTCCCAAGAACAAGGTTCCCTTTACAGCTAAGGGGCACCCCACTAACTTGAGGCCCAAAAAAGTATCAATATGACTGAAAACAATTTGCTTCACAGGTCTGGAAAGAAAGGTTTAGAAAAGACTGGAGGGGTGCGACAGAGATGTTTCACAAGGGGGAAATGCTGCAGAGCTCACCCCGGGAATGTCCCATAACAAACAATGCATGATCAGAGGTCTTCCTTCCAGTCCTCCCTCTTTCTAGGATGGTCTGCTAAGGGAAACCTTTGACACATACAGTATCCAGAGGGATAGTCCATGAAAATACCTTTGGTGATGGGTGGAGATTCCACAGTGCTTCCCTGATGGTCCCCCACAGGGGACACTTGGAGCTGGTGGGGTGAGGAGGAGGTTGCCAAAGGGATGCCTGAGAGCTGCAGTGCCCTTCCATGCCAGCTCTGCTGGGATCAGGTGGGACTAGCCATGGGGCATGGTTTTTGCACATGATGATAACACAGCACTGCTGAGGGTCTCTGGGACCCCAGAACGTGTTCCACCACCAAGTGCCCAGCACAGTGCAACTGCAGCTGCTCCTGAGGAAGGCCTCAGAATGGTGTTCCCCTCTCCAGTGAGCTGGGGTGAGTTCCTGAGTTCAAAAAAGTATCTTCTACTTAGGACTTCAAGCGCATTTTTCACATGGGAAAAATCGTGCCACTGGTGAAAGATCTAAGGAGAAAGCAGACGTGTGTTGGGTGAAAGCTGTCAAGTGCTGGGAAATGTTTGCTCTAGAGAGGTGTATGAAATTCCTCTCTAAAACCAAAATGAACTTGGTCTGCGATAACTGGTTTGGGTCTGAACAATTCAACTGGATGATGAGGCAAGGAGGACTTTCAAACCCAGAGGCCATGTAATAAAATAGTTTTCAAGTGCAGCCCAATTCCCACGAGCACACAATTCCATTTTCTCTGTGAAAACTCAAAACCTTGTGTTTACACTGGCCTTTTTACCTGGGAAGGCCTATGTTTGAACTGGCTTGGCCACTGCCAACAGACAATTTTCCCCTAGCATGAATGCATAGTTCACTGTAGAATCAAATTCTTCACACTCAAACCATTCTTTCGCCACTTGCAGTGAACAAATTTCTTGTTCTTCTTTTATGCTAATTATCTTGTGCCCTGTGATGAACCAAACTTTTTATTATAGGATCTTAGAATGGTTTGGGTTGCAGTGGACCTTTGCAGGTCATCTAGTCCAACCCTTGTGCAATGACAGGTAACATCTTCAACTAGATCTTAGTCTTATTCCTCTTGCTCTGTCTCTTCCTCTACTATTGCTGTTGATGTAGTCACTGTAACACTATTGGTATTAGCATCATCATTACAGGCTGGAGTCACCCTTCGGACCAAAATGCAGCTATGCTGTGGGCTACACCAACATATGGTGTCCATGACCCCCATCCCAGAGCCTTCCCAGTGAAAATGCCAGGAAAGAGGAGGCAGGACAGGGCACAGGGTGAGTGGCTCCCCCGCTGTGCCAGCACACAGGCAGACACCTTGCTGCCAGCTTGGCTTTGCCCAGGAATTGGCACATGGCCGCTGGAGAATGGCACTGGGGACCTGTTGGTGGCAGATGGCAACAGGGACAAGGGAGGCTGGTGGTGCAGCCCCAGCCAGGGTCGGGTGAGGCTTCAGGGCCTTGCAGGCAGAAGGGCCAGCACACACAGACATCTGGGTAACATGATAAGCACTCATGGCATCTGAAAATAAAGGCTCATCCATCTAAAAAAAGCCCTGACAAGGGGGGTAAGGCATTATTTAACACCTAAGTAGAAGGGCTCTGACTTGTGCTCCAGATTTAGGGTTGGGGTACTTGTATAATGATTTCATTTTAAAAGCAGAGGTGCAATGAGCTGCTGTGCAGATAATCATCATAACAATCAACAACAAATATCATTATTTACAGTTTGAGACAACGATTTGGGGCCACCACACATGGCCCCACTATGCAAACTACTGTACAAATACCTAGATAAGGGCATCTCTTTCTTCCCAGCTGTTCAATCTTAAAACTATACAGCAAAATGTGGAGAACTGGTGGTTCATGAGGGCCTCATTGCCCTGGGCTTTCCCTTCCTGTGTCTGGCAGGGTTGAGTTGGAAAAAGATTTTGGAGGCAGAAGGGTGAGAGGGTAGCAGTAAAGAGGCAGGAGGAGTTGTGTGCTGTGAGGATGAAAGCCAGAGCTACAAGAAAGCCAGAGAAGAACAGTTTACCAAGGGTGTGTGGTGGTAGGACAAGGGGGAGTGGCTTTAAACTGAAAGAGGGCAGGTTTAGATTGGGTATAAGGAAGAAGTTCTTTACTGTGAGAGTGTTGAGGCACTGGAACAGGTTGCACAGATACATGGTGGATGCCCCATCCCTGGCAGTGTTCAAGGCCAGGGGGTCTCTGAGCAACCTGGTCTAGTGGAAGGTGTCCCTGACTATGTCAGGGCATGATTTTTAAGGTCTCTTCCAACTCAAACCATTCTATGATTTTGTGGTGAGCCTGCCAGCTCTGCAACATAGTTGAACAGGGCACAGAGTGGGAACATATCTCTACAGGGAAACAGGGAATGGATAAGGATGTATCTCAGCAAGAAAACAAGTCATGACTGAGGGTGTTTACCAGCAAAGGGGCAAGGCATGGACGGATAGGTGTCCCTGCAGTGGAGCAGGACATGGATGATGGTGTGTCCTTGTGGAGGAGCATGGATGGGGACAGCCCCCTCTGCTAACCCCACTTGCTCTCACTGGGAGAGTGAACAGGTTACAGATGCCCCTGGCATCGTGCTCACCCCAGGCACGGATTTCTGCAGGTGGTGCTTCAGTCTCAGCACTTGATTGAGGCCAAACCTGCACAACACAGGATCCCTGCAGGTGTGGTGAGCAAGCCCTGTACACAGACTCTTCTCCAGCCCCTGTGAGAGGTGGCTGGACCCACAGGCTGCCTCATCTCTGCATCCTGCTTCACCCAGCAGCAAGGAAGGGAGGGGCTTCCCCATGACAGGGGTCTGAACCTGGATTTGGTGCTTGGCCTGGTCATTTCTGGGTGTGCTATGAATTCAGGTGGAATTCATGCAAGCAGCATTATTTTTGTGCACTAAAATTGCAGTGTGATTTTAAGAGCAAGCCTACCAGAAAGGGTCATCTTTAAAATGCTCTAAATAACCTGCTAAGGGGACCTTCATCTCCTTACTTTATGACACCTCCTGGAACTTCCTCCCAGCAAGTTTTTTCCTACTTGGGCTGATCAAATCCCAAACCAGGGACTGGCGGAGGGATGTCAGCTGCCACCACCATCCCTCATCCTCATTCCAAGCCCAGCTGTCCTGTAGGAAGCTTTGCATGCCTGGACGGTCACTGACTGCTCACCCCGCTTCTGCAGGGGCCCAAGGGCACTCCCAGGAACTGGGGGGAGCCATGAATGGGGAATCAGAGCCCACCAAGCAGCCAGGAAAGCCACTGGTCAGGACCTCCTGAGAGATCCGTCACTGCCTTATCATGTGGTACCTGGGAAAACAAGTCCCCATCTGTCACTGAGCTTTGCTGCAGCTCTTCAGCCCCTCAAAAGATGGGGGGACCAACATGGACCTGTGTCTTATTGCTGCCCTGCTTTGTGTCAAAGCGGAGGGCACTGGCACAGGACCAAGGTCTGGGCTACAGCAGAGCCACGCAGGGTTACTCTGGAAAATATGCGCACTGATATTTTATTCATCTAAAGCTGAAGTGGTTGGTATGAAAGAAAACAGCTTGTGGTCTTCATACCTTGAGTCAATGAATTCCTGGGCCTTTTATAGATCAGGAATGCTTGGCGCTTGACGTTGGTTTTGCCAGGCTGCGAAACCGTGGCTTAAGGTCTGGCTGAGCATTAATCATGGTGTGGCGATGACAGCGCCTCGTGTTTTACCCCTCTCTCAGGTGGTATCGCCCTGTGCAGCACTTTGCCCCCTGTTTTCCCCATTTGCTTCGGTCAGCAGAGAGGGGGTTTTACTGCCTTCAGGCTTCTGGGGCCACTGCATGCACCAGTTTTAGTATTGGCATTCACGGTGTGGTCCATGACCAGCATGTTGGTGCAGTGCCAGTACCTGGCTCAGCACTGCCCTCAGGCACTTCCCTGAACTCTGCCTTCCCCACATGCTGCTCTTTGAACATGCTTGCACTGTGGGGGAGAGAAGGAGTAAGGTGGTCCAGGAACACAGCGGGATGGTCAGACCCAGCCCAGTTTGTTGGGTTGCATCCAGACCCCAGGCTGGGGATCCTGATGACAAGCAGACACCTGGCAGCATCCTTCCTGCTGGAGACCAATGTCTGCACTGTGCATGTTTCACTGCAGCACACCCTAAGTCCTACCTCAGGAGGTATTTAGCTATGTGAGGAATCTTTTCGCCAAGAATACACCTCACTGCTGTTTGTACATTTGCTCCTCTAAAACTTAGGGAGGAGGAAGCTTGGAACATGGTAACGGACCAGCACAGAAGAGACACTGCAGCTGCACAGTGCACTGAATCCAAGTGAATCCTGGAAAGATCTCATCGTTTTGGATGGGGCTTGATTTTTGAATGCTTCTAAATGGCAATTTTGTTAATATTTTTGGCTCTTCTGAGCTCTCTCCCTATACATGGCAATTAAGGAGATCCCTGTCCATTACTTACTTTTGGGATCATGTGTTTTAATGTTGAAACAAACTGACTCTGGAAATTTACTTCTTTGCATGTTTATGCCTAAGGTCAATATGCAGTGTTACCGTGACATTCTCTCTATTTTTGGCTGGAGCTTCTGTGGTGAAGACACAACCCAAAAATGGAATAAGACCCCTCTTTGTCATACCTGAATGCAGCTGGCCATGAGACTTTTCCCACCCGAGTACTGGTTTGGCCTCTGTTAGTTTCTTTTCTCCCTGTTAGTCTCTCTGTTAGTCTCTCTTTTTGAAAAAAACAAGCTAAGGTCCAAATTTTACTTTCAAATCTCAACAATCACCAAATTTTTGTTCTTGGTGGTAAAGAGCTGGAGCACAACAAATACTTTCAGCTGCCATGTCTTGAAGATGGAGCAATCAGATGGGTCAGGCTGACCTGTGTTCACATGGGGAATGCCAGGAGGTGGGATGTGGGTGAAGCAAAACCACCACTCAGTTTTCTGTAACCCCTTTGGATCTTTGCTGACAGCATGTGCAAGGATTTGGGGAGAGAAGGCTGGGACGGACAGAGGAGAACTCATAGGAGAGAGATGCCCTTAGTGGCATTCATGCCTTTCATGCCTGCAGCTCCCTGGGACCTGATTCAGGAATTTTCTAACAGATACTTTCAAGAGCATGTGACAGCCTGCTGAGCAAACCTCCCTTACTCAAAGCCAGACACTTGGGTAACTTTTCACCCCTCCCCCCATTTATTTCAGTTGCATAAACAAACACAGAACAGTATTTCCACAGGACTGAAGCATTTCCTTTGCCCGCACAACAGCTTCAAATGGGATCTGATCTTTATTCCTTACTGAAGACATTATAGCTAAATAATTCAAGAATATATAGATCTATAAGGTGTTTAGGTGCCTTATGCACACTGACCCAACACCTATCTAAAAAAGAAGCCTCAGACTCCCAAGAACAAACTAAAAAAATCAGTGGGAGTTCTATACTTAGCAGGAATGTAGGGATAAAGCACATTCAGATCTTCACCAAACTGTCTCATTAAGTTTCCACCCTCATTTCCTTCAGGTGAAGATGATCTCACTAAAATCCTACTCTTCTTGCTTGGCCAAGCTCCCAGCTTGATCTGCTTTGGAGACCCACTGATTTCACGCCCACATACACCCACTGGTGGCACCTGCTGTGGGGCCTTTCATAAACAGTGGTAAAAACCAGAGAAAACAGAGTAGACGCAACTTCACAGTTCCTGAAGTATCCCCACTTAGTGTTAGCACAATTGTGTGCAAAGCTTAGAGCATTGTTTTAAAAGTCCTTTCTTCTTGGGGTCTGAATGTATTCACACTGGAAAAGTAAGAAAATAAACATGTTTATACATTTATTATATACAATAGTAAGGCACAAGTTTAAACAGCAAAGAATAAGAAATCTTTGGCTGACCAACAATATCAACATTTGCTGGGGGTGACACATAATGTTCTCCATTTCCCCTCCTATGTACAAATAACCCTCCAGCTGTACAACACTGTACACAAACTTCTCTATACAACCAACAACAATAAAAAATGACAGTATTTTACAACTAGTTACCAACATCACCTGGAATGGCTACAGCACAGTTTCCCAAAAACACAAAACAGTTCAAAGAGCTGGGAAAACCAGCACAAAGGGAGCTGTGCCGCCCTGCTGAGAGGGGCTGATCTATGGCAGTAGTACTCCACACAAGTCCTGCTAGTGCTCAGGCTGGGGGGAAACCCACCCGTCCTCCAGACCTTCCCTCCAGGAAAACTGACATCTCTTGAGTTCAACACAGCTGAGGAGAATGAACCTTTGGGTTTATTTGAGCTGCTGCCTACAACATGAGATGCCTATACCATAGTATCAGTTTCCTAATCTGACCATGAATCTGGGGCAGCATCAATTGTAAACACAGCTCTGTAAACTGGAGGTATTGTGGTCTCCAGAAGGAGAAGGAGGGGTGCTGCACTCCAGCTGACTTGGAGAGGCTGAGCAGAACCACCACCAAACATAACTGAAAGCCGTATCACACGTGCTGATCCAACAGTGTTCCTGCTGGATGCCCCACTGTCTGCCTGCACACAACTTACTGAACAGTTTCATCAAAAGAAATAATACAGCTGGTAATAAATAGGGACTTACAAGCACCTGGGCATCCTTATTTCTTGGATAAAAAATGATGAAATGAAATATTCACCAACATATTACTTGTATTCCCTTGCTTTGCCTTCCTCTTACCCCACTCCTACCACAGACACTTGAGGAAGGGCCACAGAGGTGGGTCAGCAGGGATGTCACATGTGGGCCCAGCTTTTATGCAAACAAATACAACACTTAAATTAACTTTAGAGAAACAAATAAAATTATCTTACAAGGCATATATTAAGCTGCATAACATCTTCCAAGGGTTTTACACATTTGGTTTCACAATGCAAAGCTGCTAATACTTAAAACACACAGTTTGCTTGCCTGCACAGCCTACCTACGACTACTTTGTTTAACAAGTGCAAAAATCAGAAAGAGGGTGACAACAACATATGTCTAAGTCTATGTACATGCAAAAATAAGTGCATAGCTTTAACATAGCATTTTTTTGTCTTTAAAATGAAAGGTATCAGCCAAGCAGTATTGACTCTGGCCCTTGAAGGCTTTGACTTTGCAAGGACTTCAGTTTTCAGTGAAAGCAGAGTTTAAAGTGCCTGGTGTTCTCATGGTCAAGGGCTCTGATTCGATACCTACAGGAAGGGGTGACCTTGAGCCAGCCCTGAGCACACGATTACTTCTAGCACCCATCGCTTTCCCACTCTAGGCAGCCTCACATTAAATCCCATCACCCTTTTCCCCCAAGCCAAGTTCTTCTTAAAGTCATTACAGTGCACCACAAGGTTCAGGAACTGCAAAGCCAATAAAAAATACCTCACAGTGGAAAATTTCTCTAGCAGCGTGTGCAATGCATGAAGCAAATGGTATGTCATGATTAACACAGCTGGTGAGTTGGCTGCCTTTGAGTCAGTTGCCACCTCTTAGTAAATTCAGAGACAAAGCTGAAAATGAGAAATGTTCCAGCATGGGTAAAATAAGGTGAAAAGAAACTGCAGCTCCGCACAGAAAACACATGATGTTCAGGTACTCCTTTGCAGTCAAACCTCTCCTGGCCTGATCCTACACCCCTTAATGCCCAGTCCCATGTCCCCTTGAACAGCAGGTTTGTATGCTCAAAGCAGGCATTGAAAATAAGGAAAAATCTTGTTCTTACCGCAAGCACACTGATTCTTCCAATACTATGAACCAGTGCACATTAAGAGGCACCTTTTGATCTTACATGAAAGCCAGCTCAACACCTCTGAAAACACACCCATGCAGTCCCCTTCTGAAGGAGCTCTGTAGTGCACAGCCCTTTAGGGAGCTGTTGGGATCCTCTCCAACTTTTCCTTCTGAAACCTTCCTATGGTTACAAGGGATTGCTTTAGCAGGGTCTCCCTTCCCCCCTCTACATTTATCCTCCATGAGAATTCCAGCCAACAACTGCTCCTACCAAAAAAAGAAGTCTCATCAAGCTCTGAGGTTGCAAGACATGAATATTTGCACTGTAAACCCAGCTCCAAGAGCAACACTTGTCCAGCCAGGAAAGAGGCACCTGACCTGCCTGTCCAGGAAAACCACACCACACCACTTCAAACAAATACTTACAAGAACCTGCCATGTACACCCATAGACCAATTATTCACAAAAACTAAGCAGTGAAATTTTCGAGACTTTGAAACTTTTGAGAAATGCATTGATACTGAGGAAGATGCAAGTTTTTCCTGGGTTACTCAGAAACTCCCTCTGGCCTCAAAAGAGACAGGATTTTGCTCCCTGTCCTGGCTGCAGAGCGGCAGGAAAACAGAGAGGCAGTGTGCAACTAGTCTGTAACTTCACTACCTTCTCTTTATGCCAGAAAACGCAGTTTCCTTTTTCCTCAACAATCCCCTTCTCTCACACCATCTTCCATTTTCAATGCCCCTTTCTATTCAGAAAATCCCAGACGTTCATTTAATCGCTCCTCTTCAGCGCTCTTGACTTCTCTGCCTGGTCCAAAGTCTAAACATATCAGACTCTCAAGCTTCATTTTACGCACAAACTTTCTCTTTCTTCAAACTCTTAGGGTTAGTTTTCAAGGCTGGCACACTGAGGACCATCTTGAACCTGGCTGTACACACATGAAACCCCAGAGGCGCTGTCTTCTGCTCAGATGAGGACTTCCATCATGTCCGTATCTGGGAACTCAGGCTTGTGGAGCAAGCTGCTCACTCTGCCTTTGCTGTCAGGCAGCTTCGCGTGGCTGGAGTTCTCTGCAATGGGAAGAAGGGAAGTTGCTCTTCAGCTCAAATTCAACAGCAAATTGTGCAAAGCAAGTATCAACCCCTTTTTCTGAGGAGTGAAGGTGGAGCATGTCCTAACTGTCTGTCCTACATCCTGAAAGCCAAATTTGTTCAGGACATGAGAACGTGTAAATGCTAAATTCCCTGCACAATGAGAGCAGGTGTGTCAGTGTGCACAGACCCCCAGGGCAGGCACAAAGGTGATACTTGAGAGACACAGGCCAAAGTAGCTCTTTAGCTAAAATCTGGGTTGGAAGTGACCTTAAAGGCCATCCAGTTCAGTGACAGTCCGCCCTTTTAATGATACATGGCACATTTTTAGAGGGAAAGCTTGCTTTTCTGAGGAGAAGAAGGTGTAGGAAATGGGCTTTTCCAAAATAACATGCTTAAAATAAATGTCTCCTTTGCTAGGGCTGCAAACCAGCAGCTTCCACCTTTCAAAAATAATTAATATTGTACTTCTTTATCCTCCCTGAAAAAAGAGCTCCGCTTTCTCCATACTATTCCCCTCTGCTTTCCTTTAAAATTTTGGGAGAAAATGGTGCTTTCACTAATCATGGTTTCAGTTGGAAAAAAAGAGAAGAGCCTGAGTACGTGAGCAGGTGGGGAGTGTTTTTTTTGTGAAACTCAGCAGTTTTATATCTGGCAGCCTGAATAACTGTATTGGCTGCAAACTGCCTGCCACAGGTGAGCAGAGCTTTACAGAAGCTGCCAAGCACGAGGCTCTGCAAAGCCAGACTGGGCAGCCTTGAAAAGTTCTGTCTCTACCATTTTAGTTTCCCTGGAAAAACCTCCACTCCGCCTTACAAACTGTGATAGCACCACGCGCACACACACATCTCCCTCCCCATCAATACTGAGGTGTCTCTGGGGACCTTCTGGCAGCCCTGGGGGTGCTAACATTTTGCCGTGACACAGGGATCTGTCAGAGCTCACCCAGTTTCTCGCTGGCCACCCGTGCCCCCGAGGGCCGTGGGGCTGGGCTGTGTGAAGGGGTGGCACCCAGCCGTCCGCGGCCAGGGAAGGAGGCAGTGGCAGGCCAGAATAGCTCGGCAGCTTTGTCCGTCTGGGTGCTGCTGTCTTTGCTGCCTGTCTTCGCATGGGAGGCTGCTGGCACTGCGACAGGCATGCACGACAAGGTGGGCAGAGGAGGAGGCAGCGAGGGGCCTGATGGGTGGTCGTGGTGCTCCTTCCCCAGGAGCAGCCCTGAAAACACACAAAGGTCAGTCACATGCTGGCTCAAATGCAAGGGCTGTCCCTCTGTTCCACCCCACAGCTACAAGGTGCTGGTCTGGGTATGTCTCCAGCCCCTCAGCTTGGCTTAGCTTTTCCCCTTGATGCTACCTGTTGCTCTTTTTCTGACATCCATATGGTACTTCCCTACAAATCAGCTTTTTGAAAGCAGCTTCCCCTTACCGCATTCCCTTCTGCACTCCCATCATGGTGGCACTTGCTCCTGGCACATCTTTGCACACCTCCACATGCTGATCCTACACAGCCCCAAACCACAGGCAGTGTTACACTCATTTTCCCATTCAGATGCCACATCACATCATGCAGTCCTACCCACAGGGATGCTCACCCTCTTGACTAACTATAACCAGGCTTTTTTTAGTAGTCTAAATTTGTTATTTAGTCCCAGAAAATTGTAAACATTATGTTCTTGTATCTGGGAAGATTTCTCTTAACTATGGGTTTCAATAATCAGTGCAGAATGATTTAATGTGTTTAAAAATATAATTAAGATACAACGCAAGGTTTAAAAATGACTAATTTTTCACTTAAGCACAAGGACACACGTTCTACCCTTGGAAAGTACTCCGGAAATTAGCCGTCAGGGCAACGTGTGCCGACGCACTTTTGCTAAGTTCAAGCAGAAGGATTAGGATGAAGAGATGGATGAGCCAAAACTTAACCAAAAGCCAAGCTCACCTATGCTTCCCTTCCAGAGCTTCTCTTCCTTCCTCTCCTCAGCTATCTGGTTGCTGGTGAGCGAGGTCTGGCGCGAATGCACACCCGTAGCAGCAGCGATGGACGGGACAGACCGAGCCGGTCGCAGGCTGGCACTGTCAGCTTTCCCTGGGTCCTTCCGTGACCGTTGCTGAAGGACCTTGATCATGGCATCCTTCTCAATTATTTTGGCATGGAGATTCTTTATTCTGCCAAAATATGAATGCTCTGCTTACAGGAATGGAAAAACCATTTATTATGGGCAAGTCTCCACACCCTGGGGCAGCAGGGAGGTCCCAAGGTACATGCCCTGCTGCTCTGTCCCGTCCTTGGACAAGGCAGCTTCCAGCAGTTCCTCCATGGATAACTAGGCACTTCAAAACAGACAGCATTTCTAGCTATTAAGACAAAACTTTTCTGCAAGGTTAACTGAACCCATCTATGCTGTGGCTTTATCAACCCAGGAAGAGCAGTGAGGGCAGTAGCCTGACCAAGCTGCAGGTTGCTGCCTTCACCACAATTGTAAGCTGGAGTAAAAATTTGCTGAAGCAAGTGTTCCCTTTGGTTTCTCTAAGAGTGGGCTGGGCTCTTGCTTCTCCCTCACTGCTGCAGAAACAATCAGCACATGGTGTGCAGAGCTGAGCAAAGCTTGCCAGTTCTCTCATAAGGACCCTGAAGACTCTCAAATCACTAAAAAAATGGGATTATCCAAAATTCTTCTCTGGGAATGATTAACACCAAACCATACCAAAAGACTACAAAACTATATATTAAAAAAAAAATTGTACACTATGACAAGGAGACGACTATAGCTTGACTGTGCTGTACAATATATGGTACAATGCAGCTGCTTTTTGTGAAGCAGTGAAAGCTAAAATGCTGCATCTGGAACACCTATATATACAAAGGAGATAGACAGTAACTCCATGTTGGCATGAGCTTTCATAATCAGATGTCTAATTTGCAACGAAAACACAAGATGCTAATCTATCTTTAATTAAGTCCATGGCAGAACTCCACTACTTCCCCTGGAAGCAGGATTATCTTGCATCTGTGAGTGGAAAACAAAAATTAAACCCAGTAAAAACAATCAGTGATATCTTCCACAAGCAACAAATACACCTTTTTTATAAAAGCGTCTGCAGACTTCTGGTTTTGTGGGGAAGCCAACATTGAAGGAAATATTTTAAATAGTGTTTCAGTAAAAACCTAGAGGAATACACACACTTTCTCAAGTGATTTTGACTCATCAGAAGGATATTTTTAAGCAGGAATAAAGTCTGGATTGAAAATATTGCCCAGACTTAATGCTTGTTGAACTACATGGCCACATGTCCCCTTGTGTGCTGAAAATGGAGAAGTATCTGTAGCAAAGACCATTACTGTTGCTGACTGTGCCCAAAACAGTTTATTTTGTATATTCTACTGCTTGCAAATGCATCTTTTGCAGTGGTGCTTAGTCCTACATTTTGCAGGACTGTTACTAAATGCCCATGTGACAATCACACAACTTGAACGTGGCAAACTTAGTGTATCTAGAAAGAGCAATAAACAGGCAAGAAGCAAAGCACAAGGCAAAGGCATGCCCTCACATTGCTGATTACGTAGGAGTGGGATTACAACTTCAGCTTTTATGACTAGATGCTCCTGTTCCGAAAGGGGGATTTTCACAGAGATTAAACACTCAGCTTCCTTGCATGCCAGCCTGCTTTTAATAGTGGAACGGCCTGTTTTGTAAAAATGTTGATTTTGTCATAGACATTTTAACAGGAAGGTAGGAAGGAAGTTACCTAACAACAACAACCCATTAACCCCTGTTTTATTGCTAAAGAGCAAAACTAAGTCTAAGTAGGGCTAAGCCCATCCTTTCCAAGCATGCAGGAAGGAGCAGAAAGGCATCCTGGTTTATCTCAACCCAGCCCACACACCACAAGAAGCAGGCATGGTATGCGGTCCCCTTACGTGTACTCCATGTCCTGGCAACGCCGGTTGGCTTGCACGATCTCCTCCTCCTCCTGCCAGCCCCGCACCTCCAGCGCCGTCTCACCATAGCTGCCGTTGCGTGAGTGGCTCGGGGCTGAGGCATCCCTGGCAAAGAGAGTCACCACAGTGAGTCAGGCTCCTGAAACTGTGAGGGTGGCTTTTGCACATGGAATTGACACTTGCAAAGAAAACCCCACACCCATGTTCAAAGAGCAAGCTAGCAATAGTTGGCTGTCAAGTGGATGGCTGTCTGGCGCTGGGTCATCCTTCTGTAAGCTACTCTTCGCTTCAGTTTGGTCATTAATGCCATCAATTTAACAGAGGAGAAACAGAGAGCATGCCGAAATCATGGCTAACCCACAGAGGATTAACAACCATCCTGAAGGGCAGGGTCAGACATCAGAGGGATGTCACCAGGTCCCAAGTCACCAAGACTACATCACAAACAAGCAACAAAACTCTATGCTTTGGAAGTTGAAAAACAGCCCAGGAATTGCTGTCTAGACTGGACTGCAAAAGGAAAGGACCATCCTGAGTCACACACTTAAATGCATTTCCAAGGGAAAACTCATTTTGGGATTTTTCTAAGGATTGGGTTTCTAAGAAATTGGGGTAAGAAGTTAATTATCCTATCCTTCTAATCACTGTAAAGTCTCACTGCATTTTGTGCTTTTGGGCACCATATTTTGACACAGACAAACTGGAGACAGATAGTTCAGACAAATGCAATGTGGATGATAAAGAGTTTACACTAGGACATGTCAGGAATGGTTGAAGGAAGTAAGAAGATACAACGGGGAGTATCTGTCTTCCAATATTTACAAGGCTGTTTGAACATCAACAGTGATATGTTGTTCATCATGTACACCTGGGAAGGACAAGAATCAGTGGAGGTAATCTGCAGTAAAGAAGTTTAGTTAGCTATCAGGAAAACCGTTTTAGTTTGAAGATTAATGAAGAGGTAAAGGAGGGGATTTAGGCCACAACATTTCCCTCATTACAGGTTTTTAAAGCTGGGTTAAACAACCATGTTGCAGACCATGGGATAGATGCAGCCATATACCAATAGTCTTGCCTCGCTCTATCGGTGTGTTGGGAGGAGCCGCCTTACCTCTGCTTGTAATTTAGCACCCTGAGACTTTGCCATTGAGGCTATTGCTTGAATCAGGTGCCTAGATTTGATAAAATTTTGGACCTGGTCAGAAGGATAAATCCTGCCTTAAACAACTATTGTATCTCATTGGCATGACATGACAGCGTGGTGCATTAACCCTGGTGGTGCAACTCAGCTGGGAAAGGCAAGCAACATCCAGCCTTAAGAAAATACTCATTTTGTACTATTTCCCCATGCTTTCCATGGTGAAGAGAGTTGCCTGCTTGCAGCAAGGTCATCTTACCTCTCTGTTGCAGCTGTGGCTGCAGCATTCATGGCAAAGTGCCGGATGGTACTCTCCTCCAGGTACTTCTGCTCCCACTTAGTCATGTCAGCTTCCAGGGCCAGGATCCTCTCCTCCTTCTCTCGCACCAGCTCCATCAGGGCTGGGGCATTGTGCTCTGGGAGGCTGCTTGCCTGGTAGCTGCCCTGCCTCTGCCATTGGAAAGAGCAACAGACATTCACCCCCTGCCAAGCATGGGAGCTACTGACCCTTTTTACCCCAATTGCCTGGAGCTTGCAAAGACATCCCCATGTACTTTGACAAGGGCACGTGGAAATCCCTGGTTAAACCCTCATAGCTTGCAGGAGAATAGGCAAGTTGACCATACGTGCAACCCCAGCATGTACTTCCCTAGACCACACTGACAGAAGAAGGGATTTGGCTGCTCCCTGGATGTGCAGGGATTTCATGGAATATCCCAAGCCAAGGGAAAAAGTAGGGAAAAAAGCTTGGAAAAAAAACAGTGGGAAAAAGAAGCAATAAAGCTTTAAAAGATGTTTATCTTGCTGGGATTTCATCCCCTGGCTGAGCAGTGCTCAGTATGGACACACAGTTATTACCTATACATATAAGCTGAAAGAAAAGCGACATGTAATCCATTTAAAACAGCAGCTGGGAAAATCCCCCAGACATGCATTTACACCAGTCTCTTCTGGCATGTTAGTTCTCATGTGCCCTCAGGAGTTGCTTTCTGTGGTGTAGCTGCTAACTTTCTGACCCGAGGGGCCAAACATCTTCACACACTTGAGGGTGGCTCCCATGGGATGTAACTCTTTGCATCTACGGTACAAGGAAAGTGCTTACCCAAGCAGGATTTAGCCCACCCAGTTACAGCACTTAATTGAATCACCTAAGCAGCACAGGTAGCTGCCCGGAGCTCCTCTCACTGCTGACAGAGAGTAGAGGCAGATGGAGATCCAGTCCTTGGCTCAGCAGAGGGATTGAGAGCATAACAAAGGGAGAGGTGTGAAGCTCTGGGAAAACTCAGTAGAAATAAATGACCTTTTAAATAAAAAATGCAAGAGATCTGTTACACCCGATGGTGCACAGTATTGTGCTAAAGGGGAAATGGTGTCTCGGAACCACTGGCTTCTCATCCATGCTACACCATGAACATCCATGGGCAAACTGGTACCATCACACCACAGCAAGGTCTGCAGCAACCGTTTCCATTTTCCAAACAACATTTCCTCATTCTAGACACTTACCTCCTGCTTACAGGAAACTAGAAATAACAGGGAAAGGCTGCAGCCTTTGCCTCTGGTGCACTAACAATGTGTTTAGAAGATGCTTTCTGGAAATGCACTATGGAGTGGCTCTTGGGAACAATGACTGTGACTCTGCTCCTGCGAAAATATTGTCAATTTCTCTGGCAGAAAGGTAATATTTTGGAAGCATGGCCCTGATCTACAAATGGTATCTTGAGTCATCATGAGTGCTTGTCATCTTCTGAGTCAAAACCTCTGCCAGCCCTGCATGCTCAGCCTGCAATGCTAACTCAAAGGGATTGTTTTTTGGTCCCAACTCATGCATCAGCAATAATGAAGATTTGCCATTTGGACTCAGCTACCAGCAAGCCACGGACAGAAGAGGCTCTGGCTCACTGTTTCCTTGTGTGCTGCATCTCTTCTGCTGACCGCAGTAAAAATGAGAAAAAAAAATCTCCTTTTTTTCTCTGCAGCGAGAAAATGTCTCAGTAACTATAATTTTTTTCAGAGAAGACAGCTCTGAAGTAAAGAGCTGGGATATTTTGATACCATATGATTCATTGCAGCATTGTGGATCATAAAGTATAAAATAAAGTAAAAAATACCCCAAAGTGTTGTCTCAAAGCTGGTAAGTGAGACAAGAAATTAAGAGTATATTTCCTCTTAAAACTTACTAGATAGAATGGGTGCAGGTATTTGAGAACTATGTCAACCCAAAATCCAAATGCTAATTGTCCGAAAAATTTTAAAATTAACCAATCTGTAATTTAGAGAGGAATTTTCTGCCAAAATGAACAGATGTAGCCTGAACTCCCAAGACAAGGACTTCAGCAACAGTTCCATCCCAGTTACTTTAAATATCACCTTGTCCCTATATTCCAGCCTTTCTTATTTCTGGTTTATCTTCCCTTGAATTTTAATTGTACGTTTCTCAAGTGTTCTTTCATTTACACCAGCATTAGCATGTCATACCCCAGGTAATTCCTTTGTTAAACTGGAGGACAGCTAACTAAGGGGGAACTGAGAAGAGCCACTGGGACAAGACTTGAACAACAAGCCCATGGTGGACAGGGCAAGAAAGTCTTAACACACTTCTATGGCAGCAAGGAAGAGACAAGATGAATGAGAAAGGTCTCTAGGGATCAGCTTCAAGAGCGATACCATTGGAAGGGTTCTGGGGCTCCTGCCCTGCCCTGGGGCTGCTGGCAGGAAGGGGATCAGTACTGGCCACTCATGACTCCACAAACCACTGACGCTGACCGTAGAGCTGTTTCCCAATCACATTCTGCCAGTAGGGTCAGCCCCTCTTGCTTTCTGGCAGCACAAGCTCCATATAACAGCTGCTTTGGTTTCCACTAATGCTTTATAAATAAGGAAAGGTTATAGTAGCAGATGCCTGTGATGACAGATATGAGTGAGCCCTTCAAGAATTGCAAGAGCATCATGCTTTGCTTATGTTGCTAGTTCTTCCCCAAGCTGTAGTTTGATACATTTAGCACATCTGCTTGCCCTCCTCCAGAGCCATGCCCATGTATTTGGCACTTGGTGTGGGCTGCAGCCTGAAAATTCTCCCTGCAAATTCTCCCTGCAACCTCCTCATGGTTTTTTTTTTTTCCCTTTTCACAGATGACTGGACTTTGGGACTTCGGGGTGGAGGAGTTTTAACAAAGGAATGACTGCACATAAAATAAAAGCGTAACACTACCCCAGTAAGGACACAGGGCTGCCAGAAACCAAGGGGACACACAAAGAAATGCAAATCTACACTTATAACCCATTCTGGACTGGACTGATAAATATACAATTTATTGTCTGAAGATGATGCCATTTGTCTCCAGATCTGTCATGGTTTGAGGCTCCGGTGAACCACATAAATCAAGCTTTGCACAGAACAAATATGGCCCAAGGTCCTGCTCCTACCAAAGCCCACATCATCCCACCTTGCTTTTTCAATGAAAGATCAGCCAAAATCTGTGGGCTTAATCTCAAGCCCACCTGTACTGCACCTTTTCTCTCCTTCTTCTGTGTGGAGCTGATTTTACACAATCTGTCATTGCTGGAGAGAAACCTGGAAGGATGTTTTCTCATGGCAGGTTTGGGGAAACACACAGGGGTAGAGCCCTGCCTGCCCTCAGGCAGGGGAGCCAGGACCTCCCAGCCTCACAGCAGGCATGGCTTGGCTGTGCCCAGCAGCCCCAACAGTGGAGCTGCCTCATCCTCTGCTGAAGATCAGGAATAAGAATGACAGAGTGGTTTGTGTTGGAAGGGACCCTCAAAGATCTTCTAAATCCAGTTCCCTCATCACAGGCAGGAAAAACTATACAAGATCAAGTGTCTCAAAGCAACAGGGTCTCCAATGCAGCATGATCTTTAACACTTGCAATGATCCACATCCCCCTCCAAAGAAATGGTTTGGGAGGAAAGCCCAACAACCTGAACCCACAAGCAAGGTGGCAGCTGGTAGGGCTGCAAGTGACTGTCTCTCTTTAAAATTAACACCCAAGGGCCCATGCTGGGGTCCTGCACAGACCGCCCCGTCCTCACCTGCTGCATCCTCAGTGAGTCCAGCTCCCGCTCCAGACGCATGCGCAGCCGCCGCTCCATCTGCTCCCTCTTCTCGCAGGCTGCCTGCAGCTGTGTCAGTGCCTGCTGCAGCTTTTCCACCTTCTCCACATAGGCCTGCTTCCTGCGCAGCTGTGGGGCACAGGGGGTCAGCAGTGCTGGAGGGCACTGTACCCCCACCCTGGGCCACTGGGACCCCTGCACACTGGCAGGCATGCACTGGACTCACGCCTGGCTGTGGCTGTTTGCTTCGGAGAGTTTCCCTAAGGGAAGGACGGTGCCTTGTGATGGGCAGGGAATGAGCACAGCAGGCATTACTGGGGCAGTGCTACTACCCCGTTAGGAGGTACTGCTGCCCAGATCTTTCGCCCACTGGGGATCTGCTAACCATGAATCCCCCTGGCCATTTCTAAGCAAGAGCCATCACATTGGTTGATACTCTTTGGGCAAACACAGAGGACCGAGCTAAGAGAAATCCCGGTGAGTTTTACTGACTGGTGACACTTGGCATATTGCCTGTGCCCGAACAGAGGGGGTTTTTTTTCAGTCCTGCATATTTGTTCAACACAGATGGAACAAGCAGAGTGCCAGCAGCCACCAGTGCTCTACCTGCTCTACTGTGCTCACAGGCTTGTCCATGCTGATCTATAGGTGTCCTGGCAGTTGAAACTGGGCCCTTGTTACATACATAATGCAATTACTGAAGTGGTAAACAAGACATAAGAATTTTCCAATACAGGGTCTTGCAGCCAGAGATGGCTCAAGAAGCATAACCCCAAAGGGGTATGAATGTCTCTTCTGCCACCCTAAATCCATCCATGTCACAAGCGAAATGAAATACAGGCTTGTTCACAGCAAAAGCAAAGCTTGGCATAAACAAACCTCCCCAGTAGAGCCAACAGCTGGCAATGTGACCTCCCTAGCTCTGTTGCAATTCAGGCTAATGCTTACAGCTCCATGGGCTTTCCATGAAAATTAATGAGATTATAATCCCTGCTAGTCTCTGGCAGCAGCACAAAGGTGGCATTCCTCAGGAGCTCACAACTTGGCAAGACAGACACAGCAGTGACTTCTTGATGAATGTGCAATTTTGGCAGTAGGAAGGTGTTTGTGTCACCTCCCACCTGCAGCAGCAGGGATCAGAGAGGGTTAGCGAGCTACCCCAGCATCCCTCCTCAGCAGCAGACCTCATCTGCTCTCCCATGTCCTGACAGATGCTGCAGGGTCCATCTGGATCACAGCTTCGGAGCAGCCCTCTAAGCCCCAGGGTTCACACTTGCATGTGAGTGCACCTCTGCCCATGTGGGTGAGGGGATGCTCATGTGCCTGCTGCCTTCAAAAACAATTTTATAGGAGATATGCAACAAGACAGTTATCACATTCATAAATTTACAGGGAGATTTTTGAGCCAGTTCTTGACTTTTCTATCCTGCATGTAGATTCATAAGCAAAAAAATCACCCATGCATTAAAAAATTAAGTACCAAATGTTGTAATTCAAATTAATGGGTTGTGAATGAAGTGTGTATTCATAAGGGAGGGGGGACTACAATCAGAGATACCTGATAACAAGATCTAACTCTTCACAGACACACAGACTCCAATAAAAAAAAAAGCTGGATGGCACCTGGAGAGGTACCAGTCCATCTTCCTGCTGCAAGGTAGGATCAGCTGTACCTAAAACCTGGCACATGTCTTTATAATCTGTTTGTAAAATCCCCCAGGAGTAGGGACTCCACAATTTATCCCTGCAAACTACTTTATGGCTTTTTTTCCTTTACTGCCAGAAAACTTGTACCCTAATGCCTAATCTGGATTTCTCTTATGCAATTCAATCAAATTACTTCTTGCTATGTTTCCAAACTATGATCTACTAGAGCAAGAAGCATTAGTTAAACAGTTCAGTTATTCACAAGATCAACAAACTTGCCTGAACAGTGCCCTTGTCCTGGGGATTAGAAAAATAAAGATGAAGAAGAGCTAAGGCTAAAAAGGGATGATCCAAGCAAATAAATCTGAGTAAAGATGAGTGGGTCTTGGAAAAATATCTGCACTAGAAACATAACTCCAGTTTGAGCAATCAAATTCTATATGTAGGAGAATTGAGTGAAAGACTCTTACAGAGATGGAGAATCCACCATCACCCTAAGTAGGTTTTTCCAGTGTTAATTACTCTCTTTATTTCTAGCCTTATTTTCTCAGCTTCATCCCCCAAACACTGCATCTCATTATTTCTTCTTATGTTAAATAGCAATGTTTAATCTGTCTGAAAGCAATCCCTTCTTCATCCATCCCTAGATGGATGAAGAGAGAACAGTGGATATTGTCTACCTTGACTTCAGCAAGGCCTTCGACACTGCCTCTCACAATATCCTCAGAGGCAAACTCAGGAAGTGTGAACTGGATGAGTGGGCAGTGAGGCAGACTGAGAAATGGCTGAAAGGCAGATCCCAGAGTGTCATAATCAGTGGCACAGCATATAGTTGTAGACCTGTCACTAGTGGTGTATCCCAAGGTTCAATACTAGGCCACTATTGTTTAATTTATTCATCAATGACTTGGATGAAGGGGCAGATGCCTCCTCAGCAAGTTCACTGATGGCACAAAGCTGGGAGGAGTGGCCAGTACCCCAGAGAGATTTGCAGCCCTTCAGAAGGACCTCAGCAGGTTGGAGAGACGGGCAGAGAAGAACCAACAAATTCAACAAAGGCAAATGCAGGGTCCTGCACCCAGGGAGGAATAACCCCCTGCACCAGAACAGGGTGGGGCTGACCTGCTGGAAAGCAGCTCTGCAGAGAAGAAAACCCTTCGATTATCCAGTCTTCTGTTCAAAGCAGGGACCAGACACACAATTCCACCAGCAGTCTCCTAAATGACATGTTGTGATAATACCACCTATGTATTTTTGAATTAAATCCTTCTACTAGCAAGCACTCAGGATAATGCAGACTTACATAGTATACTCTCTTAATTCAACTTAGTAGCTATTGCTTATTTCTCAAGGCTTGGTTTAAAAAGCTGTTACACTTAATTACATTCTGCTGATAGAAAAAATCTGTGTGGATTTACAGAGCAGTACATGAGCTAGAGATCTGTTAACAATAACAATCATTTTAATTTGAGCGATTTTCTGTTTTCTTCAATATACTCCCAGTTATAGCAAAAATGCCTGGTTTAAGATGAAGGTTTAACACTGCAACTATATCTGCTGTCATGTGTCAAATTCAGATGCAGAAACATTGGAGACTGTTGAAAAGGTGCTCTGATTTAGCCATGAAGCAGGATAAAAACAAGGGAAAGGGAGTACAGGAGCTTGGGCACGTGCCAGCAGCCTCAGATTAATTGCACTGAGCTGTCTGATACTGCCTTGAACAATTAAAATACGGCAGCTGGGCTAAAATTAATTTGGACTATCCCTAGAATGAAAAAAAGCAGTAAAAACCTACCAGGTCAACATGTGTTTGTCCAGTTTGAGGGCTCTGACAGACAAACTCTGCCAAATACCATTGCATCACTTGCATATGGGTCACCTCTGAGATCTACCATGCCCCAGGCAGGTTACCACCTCTGTCCCACCACAGTGCCCCAGGCAGGAAGTTACCACCTCCATAACATCTGCCATCCCCTGCAGGAGGTTAGGAGCTCTCTAGAGGGGAACCTTTAACCTTTCCTCAGCTCCACCAGTCCACAGTCCAGGATCCAGCAGAGGTGCATTTCTGTTGGATAACTAGACTAAAGCCTGGCTACTGCTGAGCTCTTAGAGCCCTAAGGCTGCAAACCTATTTACTACAACCCAGCAGCCATAAGGTAGCTTCTTGCACCACCTGCCTGGGAATCGGTCAGTATTTATGCTTCTGCCTTTCACTAGTGTGTACTCAGCAAACCAATGTCACCTGCCAATACCACACTGACAGTCTGTGGAGCAGACAGGAGCTAAACATATTTCTTCCCACCCCGTGCATGATGCCATGACTGTAGGAGCATGTGTTTCCACCTAAAACATTCCTTTATTCAGCCACTTTGTAATGAAATGCAAATAGAAAATCTTGGGTTGCCTTTAAGCCAAACAGTGTCAAGTGAATTATATACAGATTAAAGGTATGCTGGCTCCTGCAGCTGCCCCAAAGGGACTGCCGCAAATACACCAGGACAGCGAGCAGGCTTTAGCCTTACAAAGGAGCAGTTAAACTTAACGTGATCCCCTTCTTGCTGCTGAGCGTATCCACTGGAGGAAATGGAGTTTTTAAATGTTTCTAAATAAGAAGTCAGAATGGTCGAATGGTCAGGTACAAAACAGCAATGCCTTCAGCACTTACATATATCCATAAATCTTCCAGACTCTAATTAACCATTAGTTAGCCTAACAAGGGGTCTGTCTGCTGGATACCCTGATAGGAAACATTCAAATACCACTGGCGTCAATTCACCCTTCATCCTTCTAAGACAATGAACACCACCTAAGTTACTTGCAGGTATTTGAGTAAAGCTTTCCCTGCTCCTCACAAGACCTTCTTAGGTCTCATGGTATGATAGGTTCTCTTCAGCTCTCAAATAAAACCTGTAGCTCTCTGTACTTAAATCCCGGTCAGTCTGCTTCCAGCCAGATCTTTAGAAATGTGAAGTTACCAAGGCCTACACTGCTGTGTTGCTGTGCACATCTCAAAAGCCTCCTGGTATTCATTGGCAAGAAATGGGATGCACCAACATCACATCTCCGTAACACAGTCCCAGGCCAGTGAGTACTCAGTTTTTAATTCGATTTTTCTGTTAAGTTGTACCGGTACCTCAGCCACCAGCTGGCTGAGTCTGGTCCTGCCCCTAGTTACATGTCAAAGGCTCTGCTCTGGAAACATCTACAGCTCTGGTCTCCTTTGCTTGCTTGTTTGTCTCAGTATTGCGTAACTAGACATTTTCCCTACAAGAGGGCACGTACAAGGGAAATGGAAGACCTACAGCACTGTGGCTAGAAGAGAATCAGGACTTGGATGGCAAAAGGTCTAAGGGGGAGCCACATCAACCCTCAGAGTACAGATACGTTGTCCGTGCCTCACCTCCTCTTCCAGTTTGATGACCTTGGCTTGCGCGTTGTTTAGGGCCTGGTCAAGGATTTCGATGTGCCTCCGCTGGTCCTCATTGGCAGAACGCACAGCTGCCAGCTCCATCTCCAACTTTTCCTTCTCCTTCAAGTGCTCTTTGTCTGAAAGAAAGACAAGAACAAGAGCAACTCCATGAGGACTGCTCACAAGCCCAAGGCCACACACCAAAGGTAAGCTGTCGCTTCCTAGAAAAGCAAAACTTAGGTGAAGCAGCAGCGAGTAGGGCCATTACAACACAGTGCTGAGACACAGTGGGCAAGGAGCTTCTACTGCCAGTGCTCAGCCCTTCGGTGCCCAGCCTGATGTGAGCACCAGCAGCAGAGACAAGTGGCAGCTGGGGCTGCATCTGCACCAGCAGAGCTGGTGGGCATGAGCACTGCCTCACAGCTTTCCATTCTGCTGAGCTGCTAGCACGTTCCCCAGCAAAATTCTGGGAAATGGGCAAGAAACCTCAGATCTGTGGATGTGGGCTGTGCTGTGCCTGGTCGTTTTTATTTGCAAGGACAGAGATCATGACACACACAAAATGTGAAGAAGCCAAATAATAAACACAAATCTGTGCTGGGCAGTCTGAAAATGGAGAGAGGGGAAAGCAGTAAGAAAGAGTAAGATAGAAGGCATCTGTGTGGGCTTTCTCTGGGCATGCAGAGAAATGGAGGCTGTGGAAGATAGCTCCATAGGGGCCCAAGGTAACTTCCCAGACCTGCATGACCTAAGGATCCAGAGATCACTGCTCCCCTCCTATTAAGCACCTTAATACATCACAAGCAAGTCTAAAGCATGTAGATAACTGCTGTGCTGAAAAATCATCCCTTTTCTGGGTAAGATTTAAAACCACTTAAAAAAACCCCACAACTGGCTAAAATCAGTCAGCTTTGCTCCTATCTTTTTCTTCAGCAGCAAACTGCAGTCTCACCACTGACTTTGCTGGCAAGCTGCCTGGGGAAATTCTTGGCTCCATCTGCTTCTGCCCTGTTAGTGCTGAGAAGCCATTTCAGGGAACACGAGTGTCACAGGCCAATCACTGGATCCCTGATATCAGAATGCAAATAGTTAATGACTGGAGCAAGCAGGCGATCAAGGTTTCCGTTCAAAATCTGGCCTTCATTCTGAATGACAACAAAAACAGAGCACTTGGAAAGCCTTCAGGAAGGAAAATTCCCTCCAAAAATTAATTTGGCATCAATTAAACTTTGTTTTGATTTTTGACTTTTAAAACACAGCATTACAGAATTTATTATTTTTTAACTGAAATGAAAAGTTTCTCCAAAAACACTGAAATGTGGAAAATCTGCCTCAAATATCCAGCTCATCCCATCCAAATGTGACCATTCAAGCTGGAAGGGTCAGAAAACTTCACATGGCCAAAGTCAGTCCATTTCAGACCTGAACTACCCCCAGCAGGGCCACATTGTTCCTTATAGTCATGTGGGATGAGAACAGATTTAATTTTCACACCATCAGTAGGTGTCTGTAGCAAAGGGAGATGCATATGAGCTGAGCCATGTGGAACAAGGCAAAAGTGGAGGAGGTGAGCCCAAACCCACCTGGTCGTTGTCCCATTTCTCCTTAAAGAAGGAATTCAGCACCTTCTAACGAGAAACCCTGGCAGCAACACCGGCATGCTGGTCACTGCAGAGCCCACAAAAAAAGCCCAGCGAGTGCTGCACACACCGTGCCACTGACTGCCACCACGAGCTGTCTTGGTATGCCAACAGCCTTAATCCTCCCTTGTTGGCAAGGAATTTTATATTGGACGTGCACACCTCTTCCTTCAATGCAAATACTTTTACTTCAATCAGATTGACCAGAAGAACATTAATACCTATTGTACAGAAGTGCATCTGTGGGCAAATTATGCAGGAGTTAATGCCATTAGAGGGTGAAGAAGCTGGAAGATGAATGCTATTTCAGTCCTGTGGCACTCCATAATCTCATGCTGGGACCATATGAGCTCTGCTCCAGATCTGAAACCCATGTTTCATGTTACACATGGGGTTAACACATAGCAAAACAGGACTTGGGATCTTCACTTTCAACTTCCATTCAGGGAACTTGAAGCACTCAGCCTGTCCTGCTGCATTATGCTTTCTATCTCCCCAAAAGAGGACAAATTATGCTGTACACAAAATAATAACCACTAGAAAGCTGGCAAGAAAACTTTTCTGAACAGCTCTCAACACTTCTTCATGTCAGCTCCACCCTGCAAGATGCTGGAGGTACATTTTATAAATACTTTACTTGCATTAATTTTTAGTGAAGAAGGAACTCTGTTGAACATACCTTAAGTTCTCTTCAAGTGCATACAAGGTATACTTGAAGTCTAAAAACTGTACTATCCTTGCATACACCTTTTTTAACTAAAGGACTCCAGTTAATAACTATTTCTATGTTCTGGTGGGTCACTGCCACATCCCATTACAGAACAGTGCCCAAAAGGCTTCTCTGCTGCTGTTCAGAGTCATAATCTCACACCTTTCCACCCACTGCCTCTCCCTGCTGTACCTCCACACACTGCAGATATTAAATCTGTGCTCTGGCTGGGTAGAAGAAAGGAGATAAGCAAGGAACCTGCTTCACTGCTTCTCAAACAGACTTTGAGTTGTCAAACTGGGTAGGTGCACCAAAAGTAGACAAGCCTTGACCCTGCTTTGTAGGAAATATATTAGACAAAAAGATACACTCAATCTGTGTCATCTCTTCCCTAAACTCAGATGTGACCCCCATCTTATCACACATTATATCTGAATATCAACTAATTTGACCAATTTAATGACCACCTCAGTACATGCCATGCTGCTTTTCTCCTTGCTGTGATGTTGCAGAGTGACAACGTGGATATACTTTAAAGACAGTCCTTATTCGTACAAAATGACCACTACTGGCAGCAGAAGATATATCAAATTATGGCAGTCAGAGCCTGATTTGGCTGCAGGAGATTTTGCCGCAAAAACAAGACTGGGTCCCATACCACCATCCCTTGTGGCACTTCCAATCATTTCTCTTTTGCAGGTTTGCATTTTCCAATGGTGGCTCTTCACTTAAGAGCTGCTAATTGCACAGATGCTTTCTGGTGATCATGTCTTTTCTCAGATAATCACCAGGTCCAGACATTGGGGTTTCCTTCCAGAAAAGCAGCAAAGCCACTGTCCATCTGTCCCTCTGCCCAAGCCTCGCTCAGACCTCTGCAGCTGTGGTGTGATGCTGACCACACTGGGCTAAGGGAAGCCTGGAGCAGCAATGCAGATTATTTCCTGATTATTTCCTGTTTTATGACCAAATGGCTCTTAGTCTGCCCAAAACGCCACTCTCAAAAACATCTGCTGTGGGCATTTTCTTTGTTTGGATACATTCAATGAGACTATTTCTTTGCCTGGGATATTTGGGACAGAGAAATTCGCACATGAACTGAACATTCCCACGAAGCATGAGGCTCTATCACACTGCCAAAAATGTCCATGTACCCCTATTAATGCATGAAAAGACACGTGGATGGGCACAGACCTCAGTGTGTTTCAAACACCTGAAAAAATGGATCTTTGGAAGACCCCTGCTCCCACAGCCCAGAAATCCCAGAAAAACACGCAAAACTCTTAGCTTTCACCAAAACATATTTTTCTCATGATATGCTGTATCATAAGCTTTCTCTCTGCCCTATGCCCCCGAAACCATCCTCAGTCTTCCTGCCTCTCCCTTCCCACAGCATATCTTATGCTCCTCCTGCCTGTTTCTTCTCTTGCCTGTATGGGCACATACACCTTATCGGTTGCTGCTTCATGTCTTTCCTTCAAATAAACTTTTTCCCTGACAAAACATCCCATAATTATCATGAAACTAATATGGTGCAAGTTCTCTCCTACCCTGATATAAGAGTAGCATTTCTCCTAGGCACAAATGCCTAGCACTTAATACTTGTAGGCATGTGGCCTGGCTTTGCTTATTATTATGACAAAGAATAAGACTTTTTTGTCACCTCCGGTCTCCATCTCAGAGCACACAACTGCTCTGCACTGTTGCACTGCTAAAGGAGAGCTGAGAAATGATCCTTGCACATCCTGCTTTGCCAGACTTCTTTTTCAGGGAGTTTTTCCTACTACTGGAGTTCTACCACACAAAACTTTGTGTGCAGCATTACCAACCTCAGGAAATTTCCTTCTTCAGCTTGTCGTGAGAGTGGATTAAAAATGGTAACTTTCAAAAACCTGCTGATATTGGAGTCTCCTTCTCTAACTTGGGTTGGGGATGTTAAGGTCATGTTTCCAGGCTGTTTTCCACAAATATAGGGACTAGAAATCTGCTTTTGCTTTCCTAATGAAAATTAAGATTTGCATTTATGAGTCGGACTTAGGAAGCTGCAACCCTTAGGAAAAAAATAACAAATCAGTTTCACAACAAATTTTTTTCTCTTCTTCTAAAAATGACTGTTTCAATCTCAGTACAGTGTACAATACAATACAAGTGTACATATGGCAGCTAAAACTCAGTTTTCTGATTCTCAGTTTTCTGCCTGTGTATCCCATTAAAAGATATGAAGGTACAAACTGTGCTTGTAAAAACCCCCAGGTTGGCAATGAGGTGCAATCCAACTCTGGTCATGGTCTGCCCCCGGGGAAGAGTTGCAACCATCAGCATATAAATGCAGTCAGCAGTAGAGGACTTCCAAGCAAAACCTTTTATGGACTCTCAGAAGGGTGCTTTAGGCAGACACTCTGACATCAAGGTCATTAGTGTGTGAGTCCCAGAGCCCAGAGAACATGACTGAAGAGGACCTGCTTTACACATGCCCGTTTTTCTATTCTTGGAAGCACTTTGTATTGCATTACTAACATTTAGTTCTCTGGCCTAGCCAGGAGACACTCCAGGCATCCAGACCATCTTATGTGATAGGATCTGGAAAGCTGTATTTGTTTGTAAGCTGTGAATTGATTGCAGTAATAAGCAGAGTGCACAGCACAAAATTTCATTGCTATTTATTTATCAGCAGAAGCACAGAACATGTTTGTGTGCTGGAAAATAACTCAAATTGAGTCCATCCTGGGGATTTAACTCCCCCTTGTAGCCAACAGTATATAGCAACACTACCAGGCTGTCTCTACATGAAGAGAACAGATCCCAGTATCCAATTTCCACTATGTAGCTTATCCCATTTGAACTCTTCCCAAGGATGACAAGACTTACACAGCAATGCTATTTCCTTAACAGATCATGCCCTTGGATTCGCAGCAGTATCTACACACCTTTATGCCATCTGCTAGCATGGCAAAGATCATCATGGAAAATATTACCAGATTCTTTTCCGGTTTGTGAACACATGCACCAAACGATCAGCCACGCTGGCATCACCGCTGCTGGTGGGAGCCAGGAGAAAGCTCTCCAGCATTTGGAGCAGCCGGTGGATGTTGCCCGGCTGCTGGTGAACCATCTTGACTAGTATCAAACACTGCACTGCTAATGGAGGTGGATGGTTCTCCACTGCAGTTGCAGCTCCTCTTCCAAGGAAGCTCTTGGTGCAATAAATAAAACAGAAGGATTAGCTGTACACAGGATTGAGCTTCGCTGGGATTTAAGCTTGCAGGGTACTGCACAGGTCTCAGGTGGTCAAGCCCTTCTGGAAGTGTGCTGAAGGTGCTCAGGATACAAAAGAAGTCACGCACTGCCACACAGCATCCAGCTGCTCAGGTTTTGGGTTGGATGATCGCACACATGTCAGTGCATGGCAAGGAAATCTGCAGCACTGTGCCCAGTCATTATGTAAGCCTAAAATTTGGTGGGAATGGATGCTTTCACAGCAGTAGGAGTTGTAAAGTCTTTGCCTCTTCAGTCGTTTGTGAAAACTATGGTTCAGCTCTGCTCATTCTCTTGCTAGTCAAACCATGGCACTGACAACTAGTCAGCAGAGGTTGCTCTGGGCTTTTCCCAGCCAAGAGAAGAATCTGGCTTCTCTAAGAAGCATGCATCTCTAGACATGATCCCTGCAAGCAACACTTCACCATTTTAGACAAATATTTATAAAAATTAAGCTAAGTTGTGTTACCATTAACTCACACTACTTGGTTGTGGTGCTCAGAGACAAAAAAACCCACCGTAAATAATCCAGTCTGCAGCTTAAGTAAGAGTATGTGATGAATTTGCTGAGTGAAAACCAAGCCACAAGCACAATAACAATTAATAGCTAAGTATTTACCTCCACTCCATCATGTGTGTGCATATATACATACATAAATAAATATATATACACACACACATATATATATAAAATATAGATATATATATACCTTCCAAACAGACAGGCACAGTACTCACTCTGAGTGGCATAAAGGCCCTCTGTTGCCTTATCCTCGTGCCCATCGAAGTCTCTGCTGGCCAGCTGCCTATTGGCTGTCTCCAGCCGTTCTGCAAAAAACAGGAAATACTTTAAGTATAAATATATGTATAAAAAATTCTAGGCCAACCAAGAAAATAAGATGCATGCCAGCAGAGAAGTATAAATAGACTCTCTGAAGGAGGACATTTAAATGGAGGCTGACACATACATAAAAGATGAGGCCTTTGACCTCTTCCATGAAGCTGTGTTGTTCAGATTTACAGAAACTGGGGGAAAAGCCTCTGCCGTTCACAGCTGACGTGCCCAGGCAGTTCATCTCTCACAGTGTTCAAAATGCATGAGGCAACTGCAACCTGAATTACCCAGCTTTGCAAGGGGATGGGTGCTTTACTGCAGTGAAGAGCTGTCACTGGTCCCTCCTGGGGGAAGGCAGCCCCTGGCCCAGTGACACCAATCCTTGGGGGTGCCATAGGAAAGAAGTAGTTTTCTGCAGTCAGGGACAGTTTCCTGGAAAGTTTACAGGGAAGATCGTGCCTTCCGATACTTCCCTCCTCCAAAAATGGTGCAAGGTGGGTCACAGTTTTGCCTTATGCCAGTGGGCAGGGCCTTATTTCTCACAACATTTATCTAAACTGTGTGTGAAGCCACTCCTCTAAAGCCTGCTGCTCTGGAGGTTGTAAGTGAAACACGTCAACCAGAGAAAAAAAAACACGCAAGCAACTGTAACATACCACGGAGATCCCTGTTGAAGTCATGAAGTCTCCTAATTTCTCCTTCAAGTTTGTTTCTCATCGCTTTGTCCAGAGATTCCCTCTTAGTGGTGGTCTTGACCAAGCCCTCATAAGCTTCTGAAATCCTCTGAATCTCTATTTCAAACTGAAAGGAGAGAGAGCTCCTGTTAAAGTCCCACGGGAACATGTCCAATCCCAGCATTTGTCCAGCATGTTTTGATGAGACAAAGAGGTAAGGGCGATGCTCATGCCAAGTGACATGCCAGGCACCAACTCTACAAAGACCCATCTCCCTGGCAGAGGATGGTGTGAAGCCCCAACAGTGCTGGAGGCTCCTGCAGTGAGGACCCCTGTAAATACGCTGCTGTGGGGCAGCTCACTATGCCACAACGCCTCATGACACCCCATTGGCAGCTCCCAAAAAAGCTTGAGGTGGGCTGGACTTGATGAAACTGCTTGGTTGCCTTTGCCCTGTGATCAAAGTGACTGCTTTAATGCCATCCAAGAGGAGAAACAAAGGAAATGGTATATTTTTGTAGGCTGTATTCTCTCCTAGAAAGGGTTGTAGGAGGCAACATTTATTATTCTGCCAGGTCTCTGATCCAAAACTTATCTCTAAGCTCACATACCACCAGAAGTATGTTAGGCTTAGCTGTGACTTCACATCAGTTTTAAACTATTGTGGTTCATACCTTTCCATTCTTGACTGAAGACTGCTCTATACAAGAACAAACCAATTGTTTGCGTTTTTGAATCTTCTTACCTTCATCTCCTTTAAATCTGGCATACTGTGGAGGAAGCCCTCAGCAGTGAACTTGCTTCTTAAGACCTGAGCCAAAAAGACTGACAGAAGAATAGTCCTGGGCAAAGTTTTGCTGGCCAGTTCCATCCATCCAACTAATTTTTTAATAAGATCACATCATGTGAAGTGATACAGCTTTGGTAAAATCTTTGCTGCGGGACTTATCAACACTGATGTGGGAATCTGCTCCTGCATGCTTGACCCTCACGTTTGTGGAGAAAAGCTTGACAATGTGCACAGGCTGGAAAACCACAAGATATATATAGCCTCCCACATACCTTTCTAAATCTGGCACTTTTTTGGCCTCTTGAATCATGGGTAGGACAAATTCGTGATTTCTGAAACCAGGGTGCAAGCTCACCTCCACTTGCTGTGGAGTTAGGTGCCTTTCATTAAGCTTTAGGTGTGATTTGCCAGGGACACGGCAGCTGTCACCCTGCTGTCTGCGTAGGAACCTGCAGCCAGGCTTCAGCAGCCCGGACCTGCACTTCCCACGATGCTGGGGTCACTGTCTAGACACAGCCCATGGGCAGGCAGCACCTCCAAATCACACACCAGGGAAATTCTGGAAGAGCCATGATGGGGAAACCTGGTTACCTTCCCCAATTTCTGCTTTCAGCTCAATTACGAGCACAAAAGCTGAAACAAGTGGGGACGTTCAGACTGGACATGAGGAAGCATTTCTTTCCTGAGATGGCAAGACAAACACTGGAACAGGCTTCCTAGAGAGGCAGTCCAGCCCCAAGCCCATCAGAGTTTACAAGGCATTTGAACAATGCCCTTAACAACATGCTTTGACTTGGTTTGCCCTGACTTGGTCAGGCAGTTGGACTAGATGACCATTGTAGGTTCCTTTCAACTGATATAGTCTATTCCAGTCTATGACTATGACCTACAATCAAAAATCTATCTCATGTTAATTTTCCAGAATCAAAGCACTTTCCTGAATCATTAACTACATGATCCCAACGAGACACCATGCTCAGTGGGGTGCCCTGACACCTGTCAGTTCCCATGCCTCCCCTCTCCAAGGCGAGCCACTATGTGCAGGAAAAGATGCCTGCTCCAGAGAGCTCCCACTACAGCAAAACAGATTTGCCAGCACAGCAGTGGGTTTCCACAGCCCAACATTCTGGCCAACATTCTGGTTACCACAAGGGCTCTGCTTGGCCCTCTATATGCTGCTGTTTCCTAAAACACATCACCACACAAGTCTCCTGCAGCCCTGGAGGTAAAAGCTTACTGTAGGAAAAGAAAGAACCTCCATCAGCACTGAGCAAAATTAAAGGAGAGCAGAGCAACAGCCATAAATTGTGTCAGCATTTCTCAACAGCTCTGGGATTTCCTTCTTTTATGAAGGAGGAAAAACAGTTCAGCCTCTTCTCTGCCTGGTAGCTCCTGGAGCCAACCCACTCAAACGACCCACACACATGGCATGGGACAGAGCCAGCCCAGCCTGGCAATTAAACTTCAGCAAGATAACACTGCTCAGAAAAGGAAAAATAATGCTTTGGTTTTGAAAAAGAAAAAAAAAAGCTCAAAATTAAATGTGCACAATTCCTCTTCTAATTCTTTTTAGGTAAGAAAACCAGGCAACTCATCAAACAGCACAAGGATTAATCACCACCTTGTACTTCTCTGCAAAAAAGTCTGTTCACACATGACTGAGAATATGACAACCCTCAGGGCTGATCTGCTTGCACAAATGCCCCAGGGAGCCCTATAACTCAAGCCAATTTTGTCCAGTTTCTTCTCCTTTTCTATAATGAATGAAAGTGATGGGAGGATGGTCCTACCTAGAATAAAAGTATCATGCACAGACAAACAGTGAAGCCTTCCACTTCCAAAAAGAAGGAAGAGTTTTCACACCCAAAGTATGCAATTTAACTCAATCAAATTTTCAGAGGTGATGTTCAGCTGAAACTGTGGGAACAGAAGAGGGCCTGCCCTGTCCTTGTGTTCAAACACAGAAAAAAGCAGCATGGTATGGATACCATGGATTTGGTTTCCTGAAGAAAGAATGCACTTGAGTATGTGTTTTACTTTAATACTCCGCTTACATTCCCCCAGAGTCAATGGGACTCAAGTCCATGCTCTGTTGACTGAAGTGAGACTTCAGCCCGTGCTTGAATACCTTTCTGTTGGTGTCTGATGCAATCGACTTGCAGGGCATCCAAGATAAAGAGAGAGCCATTTCCAAGAGTGAAAAAGAAAACTGGAATATTTATAGGGCATTGCACTCAAATACCTTTTACTGAAAAACACAGCTTTTGAAAAATTAATAGCTGGAATATTTCTTTTTGCCTGCAAAGGCCACAGGGAAGTCAGCATTCAAGTCTTTGCAGATGTCTTCACAAATAGTTAATGTTGATGCAAAAGTTTTTCAACTAAGTTTAGGAAATTATGTGAATAAACTCAACTCATCTTGTTGCAGAGGAAAGGGCAGAAAAGACAGCAGCTACAAAACAAATGGGTTTTTTTCTAACCTGTTTGACCAGACTGTTACAAATTTTTCCTCAACCTGAGGCTGGGACATGGTCTCTCAGAGCTGCCTCTTCTCCTGTGAAGGGTGTCTCCAAGAACACCCTGATCTGCACAGTATAGAAAAAAAACTGAGCTCCTATTTAGCCTCCTAAATTCAGAGAGAAGAGACCTGCAGTCTAAACTCATTTGTGTATAAGCAGTGAGAAGACAGAAATAAAATAGCAATGTAAGATCCTAAATAAGTTATTTGGTCTGAGCCCTTGGGACCCAAGGTCAGCAGATTTGGGGAGCATCTCTGCTTTGCCCTCAGTCAGTCCCAGTTTTAAGCAACATCAACTTTGTTTGATTTGACTCTTCATCTTCTCACCCCAGGCAGCGCTCAAGACATTGTTCTTCTCCACTGAGAAAACATGTACGCATGCATACAGACAAGAGGGTGTAGTATCTCTATAAAAGGGGGTTTGAGCAAAATCTTTACCAAATGGCTCTTTCAGGTAAGGGCGCAGTGCTTTTAAAATGTTCAAAGACAGATGTCTAACATCAGTTCTTAGAGACCTAGAGAGCAGTCAGTGAAAGTCTCTAAGACAACCAAGTTAATGCATTTCCAAATAACAGGCGACCCCACCGATGGCTGCTGTGCTTCTGAAGGGCAGCTGTGTCCACCACATAATCTTATTATGGTGGACAGGACTGCTTCGGACAGATGTGGATGTGCTCTTCAAATGATTCTCTCCTGCAGCTCTAACACCTGTGCAGACATTGCAGGACCCAGCTGCAAGAGGAGCAGACTCTACCCATGGGAGACTTCCAGGGAAACTCCAGTGAGACCAGCATGGAAGGATGGAAGGGGAAAATACTCAGTTGAGAGATATCTGATGAGCTGCCCTGTTTGGCCCTAAAGTCAGGGGAGCCCATAAGACACTGGATTACACTTTTGTGAGACCATGATGGAGAGGCAATGGTTAGAGATGGCCACTGGTGCATCCCGACTGTAGTGACACAACTATGAAAAACAGCTTGGGGGACCCAAAGACATCAAGATGGTTGTCTTGCCCAGGCCCCATCCCCACCTCTCCACATACCTTCTGCAGCTTGTCTGCCTTCTCATAGTACCCCTCCAGCTCCTGACGCAGCACGTGGTTCTCCTCAGAGAGCATCTCTACCATCTGCTGTGCCCGCTCCACAATGGCGAAGGCATCGGGGGTCAGCTGCTGGCCCGGCAGCGTCGGTGTCTGGGCCGTAGCAGGGGCCGGCAGTGGGGGCAAGGAGCCTGGGAGCAGAGGGCCACCAGTGGCCTGCGAGGACATGGGGCTGTGCTGCTGGGCTGGCGGTGGCGGAAAGGGTGGCTGGCATTGTCGGCTGCAGGAAAGCACACATGGGGGAGGCGTTAGAGCTGCGCGCTCTCAAAACGCGCACAGGAGCTTTCACCTAATGACTGCACAGTTTATTAATAGTGTTATAGCTGTACGGTCATGATTACGGTCCTCAGTCACTCCCAAATATCAATAATCGCAGCAGGGACTGGGTAAATTGTCTCCTCGCCTGCCCTTGGCGGTGATGTATACATCTGGCATGAGCGGATAAAGGAAGCGCTGACTTGAAAACGGCATTTTTGCCTAGGTGCACAGCTAATACATCGGCAGCAGCCAGCCTCTCCCTGCCTCCCCTTGCCACAAATGCCACCGCTGAGAAGCATAAGCTGGCAGCCTTGAAGGAAACACAAGGGATGCATTACTCACCCTTCGAACACCGCTCCCTGCCCAGAGCAAGACCAGCTGATCCGCTGAGTTGGGAGGCAAAAGGAAGTGATGTGAGCGAAGCAGCGTCCCTGAGTGGCTTTAGCAAGCAGCAAAGGGAAGGGCTGCTGGGGGCACAGCCCCGGTCAAACACGGTGAACCACGAAAGCCATCTTCCAGTGGGAGATCTCATTGTGTCACTCCCAGACTGAGATCATCCATCACTTATCAGGCTCATGTCAGGGAAGAATAAGAAGTGAGATGGTGGTGGATCTGCTTGTGAGCAAGGCTTGCTGATGGAGGGGGGGCTCTTTAATCCACCTGAGTCACAATTTGCAATGGCTGGAGGATAACCCAGGAGGGTATCTTAGCAGTGAGGGTAACCTGGCAGCTGGTGGCCAGGTGGAAGAGAGTCCCTCCCTTCTGTCCCACATTTCAGCCCCGTGAGCTTGAAAAGGGAGATGACTCCTTTTTCAAATGAAGAAAATTTAGGCAGGGCACAGCTGAGAGTTTATCTGCACCAGACCCATCTCCATCCCTCCATCCATTGCACAGGCAGCCTCAGAGCCTCCGTCAGGGCAAGCAGCCCCAAGTGGCCTCACTATGCACAGGCTGAGCCACTCCTCAGCCCACATGCAAAAGCTGTGAAATTTCTACACTGCACTTGTTTAAGAGACTCAATTCAGACCATGTGGGATATTAGTGCCAGAGCCCAGTTTGGCTGGAAAATAAGGCGGCTGCTGGAGCCGACCTGAAGTCTGCAACCAAGCACCTTCTGGAACTTGTATTTGAGCTCAACCACAAGCTACTAGACTCGCTGTAGATATCGTTACCTTTATTTCTGTACCCTACACAAGGCACCAGACATACTGAACAGATGTATTTACCCCAGTTGGCTTCAAAGATCCAGACAATTTTGTGCTGTATTAATACATAGTAATTATGGTTTCCGTTGTCTTCAGTACCTACACAGCTTCTCAAAACGGGGTTTTCAAAAGCTCTCAGTGTTGACATACTGACAATAACCCACCACTACCTTCAACTGCAGCAGAACAAGCTGAAAAGTGAAGGCAATTTGAAAATCCTGCCCTAAAAGTGATCAGTGCTGCTCTAACAAACTTGCCCCTACCAAGCCACATGATGGCAAAGAAAGCCAGCAATTCAGACTATCTATTCTAACTAGAATGAAAGCAAATGGGGCTCTGCAGGCCCCCAGACACACACAGCCCCATGCTCCCAACCTGGCTTTGCCCCATGCATCACCTGTGGCACCGAAAGGTACTGAAATGGAGTAAAAACCAAACACATGCACACTGCTAACCTGCCCAAAAGCACAGACCAGTGTCCTTGGGAAGAAGATGCAAGCCAAGCTTTGTGTAGCCAGCACTGAGGAAGCCTGTGCTGAGCTCATTCTGGCCTTGAAGTGGCCTTTACCTGCACAGCATGGACATCTCCTAAGGCTGTGTGTCTCCTGGTAAATTAAACATCCATGGAGGCAGCTCAGGAGCAGGGGCCATTCCCACTGGGCTAGTCTTAGGGCCAGAAGGGTTTGCTTTCTGCCCCAGGCATGTCAGTTCTCTGGCAGAGGTGCAGGCTAATAACTAAGGAGCTGAACATCTACTAAAAGTGGATAAAACTTTCCAAAAGACAGGAAGTCAGAGAAGTGCTGTATGAAACTTCACAACAAAGCACACAGTAATTCACAGAATCACAAAATCCTTTGTGTTGGAAGGGATCTTTAAAAATTGTCTAGTCCAGGTTGTTCTAAGTTCCATCCAACCTGGCACTAGACACTTCCTATGATGGGGCATCCACAGCTTCTCTGAGCAACCTGTTCCAGTGCCTCATTACCCTCAGCATAAAAATTTTCTTCCTTATATATAATCTAAATCTAGCCTCTTTCAGTTTAAAACCATTGTCCTTTGTCCTGTCACTATAGGCCTTGGTAGAAACTCCCTCTCCAGCTTTCTTATAAGCCCCCTTTAAGTATTGAAAGGCTGCAGTAAGATCTCCCTGAAGCCTTCTCTCCTCCAGGCTGAACAACCCCAACTCTCAATCTGTCTTTACAGGAGACATGCTCCAGCTCTTTGCTCATCTTTGTGACCTCCTCTGGGCCCGCTCCAACTGGTCCATGTCTTGCATTCAGGACTCCAGACCTGGATGCAGTACTCCAGATGTGCTCCCACAAAAGCAGAGCACCTCCCTCCACTTGCTGGTCATGCCAGGATACAACTGGCTTTCTGGGCTGCAAGTGCACATTGTTGGTTTCTGTATGATTTTTCATCCCCAAGTCCTCTGCAGGCCTGCTCTTAATCCCTTCATTCCCAGCTCTACTAATGCTGGGAGTTGCCCCATCTTATGCTTGACCTTGTTGAACTTCATGATGTTTGCACAGGCCCACCTCTGAAGCCTCTCCAGGTCCCTCTGGATGGCATCTCTTTCCTCTAGCAATTCAAGAAGTTGCAGAAAGCCTTCCCCTTCAAGGCCATGGTCCCAAGGAAGCCCCATAGCTCCCAAACACCAGCACTGGATTAGCATACTGCTCCCTGCACACCTGCCTTTGGAGTTTACTGCTTCTGCAGCCTCACCACTTCTGCCTGCTGCTGAGACCTTACAGCAGGATGCCCTGCGGCTCACACAGACCTGGAAGGACCATTTTACCTTTCTTAGACCGAAATCATGTCTCCTGGCAGTGCCTGGTGACCTGAGGCCATGAGAGCCAGTAAACCCAGGGAGCCTTGTGCCAAGCTGCTCTGCAAATCACCAGGACAGCCCACCATGGGCGTAACTCTCACACCATCCCCAGTACCCCTTTCCTTCTGGTGCCCCAGCATGTGAAACATGGCAAGGGACCTCATGCCTGTCGTGGGACTTGAATTGTTTTTTGCTCAAAAATCTGAATAAATAACATCACAAGTTAGGGATGTCACTCATAGTGTAAAAGATGCTCCACAGGTGAATGTGAACACAGCCAAGCACATGGCACCCTCTCAATGCTGCTGACAGCCAGTCTGCGCTCACGTTTTACCACAGCAATTAATTCAGGCAAGCATGAGTTTGTTTGTCTTTACCAAAAAAAGAGGACATGGTTGATTTTATGGAAGAAAAAACTTGGCTGTCTGGACAGTTACACCCCTACAAAGACACAGATTTGCTGCAGGTAAAGATTTTCTCACTTCTTTATGGGAACAGCATAGAGCAATAGAATCAAATCAAACTCTGAAACTAAGCCAGTGGAGATACCTACTTTTCTTTTTTACTGTGAAGCAGAGCAATCTTTGTTCATCCATTCACCTTTAATCCCTTGCAGGAACTCTTGAACTGCACTTTTGGGAAATCTCAGCCTTTCACCAATTTAACATTTTCTCATCACTTTAGTCTGTCTAGTTTTACACTACAAAGGAAGGAAAGATCCCAGGGATCTCCATTTTCTTGAACTGAAAATGACTTCGTGAGCTACTAAAGTTTTACATCCTGTAGCAGCAGCCAGCCACCAAAGCCTCAGCAGTCACAGCCACAGCCACAGCCACAGCCACACAAGAGATTCTCCAAAGTGTTTTCCAGCTTGCAAACCTAATGGGTACAGTCGACTTTATGCCTTTTGCAGCATGGCTGTTCAACATAATTAACATGTTTCTCACTTTCCTTTAACTTGTTTAGTCTGTATCAATTTAGTTCTGACTTAGCCAACTGCAAAATCTCTGAGTATATATGCAATAAAATCAACACAGCAACTCACATTAACAAATCAACATTTGTAAAAATAGGAATGTTACAACATCAGCTTAGTTCCCATCCAACCTCTCATGTAAAGCGCCAAAGAAACACAGCAATCAGGATTACCCTGAGCTCCTTCAGGCTTAGTAAAGAATGACATTCTCAAAATGCTTTTACTGTATTTTAAATGTTGATCTTACTCTGCATTAGAGCAGGTTAAAATATTTCAGCCAAATACATTCTTGTCAAAAACCATCCTTCTTAAAAGCATGAAACTGTGGAATGAGTTTTGGATATCTCTGCAACACTTCAGCTACATTAAATACATATTTTTTTGTTGACGTTACTGTAGGACCCCTATACACTTCTGCAATGCAATGTAAAGAAGAAAAAAATTGAAAAAAATTAAGGAAACCAGATTTTTTAAAAGGGAGCAGCAGCACGCAGTGAGACTTGCAAGCACCGCTGTGCTGAGGTCACCAGGCGCTCTTTCTCCTTTCAGAGATGTATAGTTTGTGTGATATATATTATAGCTTGCTACCTACAGCTTGCCACACAGTGTCTTCAGCAAAACACTTCACCATGGACCCCACCTTCATAAGAAATCCCTCAGACTTTGGGGCCACCCAAGTCCCCAAATTTAGGCATGGTCTTAATACATCTCTTATACTGGAAAACCTGGGAGCAAGAATGACCAACACAGAGGAATCTGAGGGGCATTTGTAGCTGTATGTGGGAATAAGAAACCCCAAAAAGGGAAAATAAAGTCCACTTGTGGCTGATGACCAGGAAATCGTAAATACAGAAGTGCTGTTGTTTGATAAAGCAGGGCAGTATTAAGAATAAAATGAAAATGCCTGTAAATGTTTTGGAAAGCAAATTCCACCTCTGCCCTGGGGTCAGTGGAGAAAGGACTTAGTTTCCAACATACCATGGCATTTACATTCATAATTAAAATGCCCTCCTCTAACCTATTTAGCTCATCTTTCTCTGAACGCTCTGCCTTTCTTTGCTTCTAGGGCAGACTGGCCTATTTCATCTCTCAAAGACTCTCCCCAGGAACTTTATCTCCCAACTTCATGCATCTACTGGGGATGCTCTGGGTGAGTCAGTGAAAAGAAAGAGGCGTTTCTAGGGTGGTTTTTGAAGGTGCCTTAGGCTTTTACCTTACAATGAGAGTAAAACAGTGTGTGGAAGGTGCTTATTCCTGCCCATTGACTGGGAGTGATCAGTCTGTATACTAACCTTGGACCCAGGTATCTACCTGACCTCGCTATGATTTCTGCAGTCAAATAGACTTCAAATGCTATTCTTTCTCACTGCGAATAACATAGAGGAAAAAGTGTTATCACCATGCAGGAAAAAGACAGGATCCTGGAAAAGCCAGTAAGCCCCATCTGATGGTCATGGTGCAAGGAAACACAGTTATAGACCCACCACTGAATGCTGATACAGCCAGAAACAGGAGAATATTTGCCATAACCCAGACATGGCCTTCATGGTATTCCCTGGCTTATGGAATCAGCAATAGTTGCAGCACCTTGTAAACACAGAGGTGTATGTCAAAAACCATTTTGTAGACTTTGATTCACACCTCCTGAATTCATTATTTTGTTAGTGGCATTTGTTAGAGCTGGAAAGACCTGGCCCAGCTTCTTTGGGGTGATTGCCTAAAGATTTGGAGGGCAAAATTATCATCTGAAAACATATGTTGTATTAAACATATCTTCCATAGTTAAGAAAGAGACAGGATATTGTATTTCCTCACAGAGATTCACACCCAGAACAGATCCTCTTTCTGAACCCAGCTGATTTTTCAGCAAAGCAAAAGCTGCCTTTCTCAAGCCCTGCACTCCTAGAGGAAACAACTGGGATAATAACTGAGAAGGGTAAGGAGAAATGGCATGGGCATCACCCAAGCTGTGGGAACAGCTTCATCTTCTTTCACTTATTTTAATGTAAGGCATATTAGACCAGAAGGAGAGGACACAAAGCAAAGGTCTTCTGCGGGGCTGCCAGCACTCCTGTCAGCTGGAAGTACAGCCTCCAACCCATGCTCATGCCCGGGCTATCCTCGCAGAGAAGCGCCAGCACAAGTCAACTTGGGTGTGACACCCCTCGGCTCGGCCACGCTGCCTGCTCACCTGCCTGCCTGGGGTGTCTCAGAAAAGAAAGGAAGCTCCTTGTAGTCCTGTCAGCAGCCACAGACATGTGGTTGAATCAGTAAATATCAACAGGTTGTCTGAAAACAGCGATAGTACGTGTGTGGGGTAAATACACAAATAACCAGAGAAGCCACAAGACTGTTCCAGTAGTTAAATACAGGCTTCTACATCCTGGCAGGGTGGAATTTTATGAGGCACATAAAGAAATGGGATGTATTGAAAAAGAGCACAGATTTATTCTTTTCACTGATTCTACGTGATGTCTTTTAAAATGCATGGATTAAATCAGAATTAAAAGCTGCCTGCATGATTGTTTTCTACATGTAGCCACAAATTAGGCCCCCTCAGTAAGCAGTGGTGTTTCCTGTTCAAGGCTTCATTTGCATTATACACGCTTTTTATTAATTAGTGCAGAGAAAGAAATTATTTGAGATAAAAGAGACCAGGATCTGGCAAGGGCCACTGGGATAAATGAAGAGGATTCATTGCTCTGAGCAATCTGGATCACTGTTTAAGCAGGACATGAAGAAACAATATGGACTTGCGCAGGCCCAAGTTCATCCACCCAGGAACAAATACAGCAAGCTACAGTAAAAGGGTGGGAAATACTATCCTGGGCTGTGACAACTCTCACATGCCTGCCAGGATAACAAGCTGTATGGGGAGATCCCGGGGTGCCAACAGCAAGTGCTAATGAGCTACGTAAACAAGGAACATCGAGTCCCATTGCAGAGGTGTTACTACATCTGATTAGCCTCTGGTCCAGCTGGTACTGAAACAGTGTTCAGGTCGGCTTTCCACAGTGAAAAAAGGGGGTTTGACAACAGTGAAATAAGTACAGGGCTTCAGGCTCCATCTGTTAAATGTATTAAAGGACTGATACCACAGAGCTCCTTGCTGTATCTGACAAAGATATTGCAAAATCCCTGGTAACTAGAAAATACAGGCTGAAACTAAGATGCAGAGTTATGCCAGAGATGGCAATCAGCTAGTGGAACAAATCTGTAAAGGCCGTGATGGATTCTTCAGACAGAGAGTGTTATAACCACCCGGACCAAATGTTTCACAAATTGGAATTAATACATGGCATTGTGCAAAAAACTAACTTAGCCCAAGTTCCAAAGCCCGTTTACCTAACAAGCTGTAACTTTCTGAACGTGCACCTAAGTAAAGTTAGCAAAGACACCATTCAAGAATAGCTGCACATCTAGGAACGGAAACATTTTCTAAAGATTATTATACTTGGCCCAACTTATAGCATTCAGAAGTTTGTGAGTCAAGGTCTCAAGCATCAAGCAACTAGCTTAAACATACTAGTATTTTTAAAAGGAAAAAAATATTGGTTCATTTTTATTTGCCTTCTGGTTATTTTGTCTTTTGAGCTTCAAGGTTCAAGCTCTGCTCTGCAACTGTGATGTCCATAAAACAGAAGTCACTAAATCGAACTTATATAAATGCTGAGATTACCACAGCATCATACGACTCTCAGAGTTCTTCAGGACAACAGCAATTACCTTAAAATTTACAATAAATTTCAAGATTTCACCCTGATGATTATAAAAGCAATGTTTCCTTCAAAAAAAAAGCCAAACCAGAAAAGAAAGTTAAGCAGCAGCTACAGTTATACCATCTCCTTAGACAGCTCCCTGCCAGCCTCTGTTGGTTTCCAGCCATGTTTTCCTTGTCAAAGGACTGGGGGGAACTGGGAGATCAGTGACCCTGTACATCTTTTCCATCTCCAGAGTCTGTGAATGCTTCTTTTGGATCAATGCAGCTCTGTTTCTCTCCTCTCTTTTCTGGAAGGCATGCCTTTTGCATGGTCCCTATCCAGCAGAGGCAAAGATGGACGGGCTGGGGAATGACAAGGGGGATATGACAAGGACAGAGGGACAGAGATGCTGGGATATATGAGATTCCCATTTGACCATGGGCACATTAGCTTCTTTCCCAGGCCCTCCTGATGAGACAAAAGCTGGAATTTCGCAGCTCCTCTAATTTTGCTCCTCTAACAGAAAAAGCCAAACCCTATCCCTTCAGTTAACCTTATGAAACCAGGCAGTCCCCTGCCTTGACCTTTTCTGTCAACGTCTTCCACACCAGCCAAGTGGCTGGCAGTGACCCTTCCCAGGGCACAGGTAAGGGAGGAAGCAGTAAGCATGGAAAGAGCCACAGGAAGGTTTGTGTTTGGGAGCAACTCCACAGTATAACACAGTACCCAGCCCTTCTCCATCAAGTGCTCAGGGCCTGCTGCCCAGACAAGTCCTCTAGTAGTGACTGGCATCCCTGGATGGGTAAGCTATCTTTATCCTCTCCAAAAAGGAATATTTGGAGCAGAGACCACTTTGTGACATTGCATTTTAACCATCCCAGACCTTGGTAAGCCCATCCTGTGACATAGCCTGAGGTGTTCACAGAGATGCACTGGAACAAGCTGCTGCAGATGGAGATATGACAAGTGATGAATAAGCAAACAGGGATTACAATTGCTTCCTAAAAGCTTCTGTCAGCCAAATCTTCCTGGGTAACAGGACCATAAGGGGATCCTGCAGACCACTGGGCCAGTTATAAGCTGGGATAAGCACAGAAGAAACCAAACCAGCTCATACTAATTAAAAAGAAGTGCAGGTAATGCCAGCAAGGAATATTTCAATGCACCCAAGCAAAAGGAAGGTTGATATCCCTGTGTCAAAAAAATACAGAAAGAAGCCTAAGATGATGATGAAGATCACCACTTTGCTGAGACACAGAAGTTTGCTGTCTCACATCTGCACAGCCAAATTTTCCCCCAGTCACTGACACTGTGCAAAGCAAGGGCACAAGATACAGTCTCAAAACAAGCAACTGTCCTGCTTGTGCCTCACGGGCAGCCAGCAGGTACATGTGGGCAGGAAACATCCCCCAAAATTCAGGCATCATGTGAATGGAGTCAAGAAGGACCTGAAAATACCCACTTGCACATCAGGACCTGAACTGCCTTAAAAAAAGCATATGAGAGACCACACAGCTTAGAGAAAATACAGCTTTGTGAAACAACCCCCAGCCATGCCAACCTCCTAAACTGCATCTGCAAAAGCAAGCTGGAGTAGCCGCCAGGGACAAATGCAGACTGAGAGGTGTTAAGGCCCTTGCTGAGTTGCAAGAAAGACACCAGTGAAGACTATTAATAAGTCTACAAAACTCAGTGGCTCTGCTCTGCCATGCTGCCAGTCCTCTTCTGCACAGCATATCCCCCTGTACCTGACAGGAGTGGTATTTCTCCACCACCAGGCAAAGAAAACAGCACACAGAGGCAGCAGGCATTCCCTCTGCAGTGTGATTTGGGGGTTAAACTGTGCTTCCTTACCAGGAACGAGCATTGACAAGCATCACAAGACAGTGGGTTTCTCCCCACAGCTGCTGGAGTGATCCAGCAGCACCTTGGCTAAGGCTGAGAACTGGTAGGGAAATGTGCACTGAAATCTGCACTTAAATGCTGGTTTCTCAGCATTAACCCTGTTGATCTGTTGATCAGGCACCTGTGAAAGGCTCTGGAAATGGCCCCAAAGGGTTTCTCACTTGACACCACTGCTGTTCCAAGTTAGCTGAAGAAGTGCACATAGCACCTGGCTGTGCTCGATTACATGGACTCAGCAGAACAGAGTATTGAACCAGCATTTTCCAAGAGTGATAAAAATACCCAAACCAGCCCATTTTCTGCGGGGATGAATCTGCTTGGTGCTGGAGAGGTTTGCTAGCACTGCAAACAGCTGCAGGAAAGCATGGTCACTGTTGCCCTCACATTTGTACAGTTCTTTCTTTGCATAAACAAACATTTTTGCTGAGGTCTTAAAAGTATCATGTTGCTTTGAAAAAATTGCATAAACTCTTCACCATAGGCTGGGAATCAAAACACACGTGCAGCTGGAGGAAGACCCGTGATGCTCAGCACAGGCACTCCACTGGTCACAGCTACCTTGCCACAGTCACCACAGCCATGCTCTGAGCTTCTCCCTGTCTTGACACAAAACCTGTCACTTCTGCAAACATGGAAAGGCAGAGCACTCCCTCCTGAACTCCACGCCTTATACACTTTGGAAAGGCAAAGCCAAGTCAGCTGCACCACCTTTTCTCCATGCCTATGCTGTGGTAAATTTAGTGCATGCAACTTAAGGCGATGCCAACAAAACCTTTGGGGATTCTGGTGTCAGAAAGACCCAGTTAGGCAGCTTGCAACATGAAAACCACTCATATTCACACCAAACAACTCCAGCCTTCCAAATCCAGCAAAGCAACTGTCCGGGAGGTCAAAGAGAATGTGATGAGGCAAAGAAACGCTTGCACTCAAGCACAGCAAGGAAAAGGAGCCCTTAATGCACAGGCTCACCTCTGAAGGCAGGACCTGCACTGCTCGCAGGGATCAACGCACTGCCAGCAAACTTTCTGGATTATTTTTAATGCGCTTGGAATAAACCCGTGCTCACAGGGAGGCCTGGCATGAGGGGCCCAGTACTGTGGAAGCCCCACGTGAGCTCTGTGGGAGGATTTAAATAGGGCACAAGTGGCATACAAGCTTTATAGAGCCTGCTGGGAGATGCAGGTGGCTCTGCCAGCCAGCCCCGCCAGCCGGCCCATGGGATGTTACGTCCCCACCACAAGGTGCAATGCCCACACTATGTGGTCCCCACCATGGCCACTGACATGAGGTCCAGGCACCACAAAGGAGGCTCCTCCAGCAAGGGCAGGACCAGGTGGCCCTGCAGACCCCCCGGACGGGCATTACCTGCTGACCCCGTACTCGGGGGGTGGCTGGTAGCGGACGAGGGCCAGCTCTGCACGGGCAGGCTGGGGGGCGGCGAAGGCGGCCTTGAGGATGTCCTGTGCCGGCTGCTCGCCATAGAAGAGCCCATGCTCCTGCGCCTTGCTGCCTGGCGCTGCCGCCTTGCCTTTGTAGGGGTACTCGGGCGGCGGGCCCCGCGGGTCCACGGCCTTGCCAGCTGGTTGGGCTGCCTTGAAGCCCTTGCCGCCTCCAGGGGCTGGAGGGTGCTGCTTGGCCCCGTTCCTCTCCAGTGAGAGCTGCATGATCCTCTCGCTCAGCGAGCGCACGTGGCCCTGCTTCAGCTCCTTCAGTGCCTCATCCTTATGAGCCTGCCCGCTGTTGGCCCGGTTCACCGTCGGCCTCCCCTCCGTCCTGGACTTCTGGCTGGAGGAGCCATAAAAGCCCAGTGTGGTGGCGATGGCCGGCGGTGGGGGCTGGCCACGGAAAAACTGGGACTGGGCCTTGGCCTCCTCATAGGTGGGGAGCTCCTCGGTGCCGTGAGCGGGCTGCGGGGCCCGGGGCTGCTTCTCCATCGCAGCACCGTCCCCCTGGTGCTCCTGCCCCTGTGGTTCCTGCCGCCCCGACGGCTGGACCATTGGCAGGTCTTCGGGAGCAAGGTTTTCTGCGGAAGAGAGAGTGCTGGCAGTGCTGTTGGAGGGGCCAGCGCTGCCCGTCGCCTGGTGCTGTATGGCCAGCAGGTTCATGTTCTCACTGGGGTTGCCATACCTCAGCTGCTCCTGGATCAGGCGCTGCAGGACAGTGCCGGCTGCCACCTCCTCCGCCCCTCGCATCTCCGCCTCTGGCACCCGGCGGAAGCTGGGCAGGCGCAGGGTGCAGAGGGTCTCCTCGGCTGGGCAGGGAGAGAGAGGCTGCCATTAGCTCTGTTGCACAGGAGCTCCAACACCACCCCCCCTCTCTTCCCCCTACATCCCCCAGCTGTGACCCTGTGCCCAGGATGCACCCCATCAGCAGTGCCCTGCCAGGGTTTCCCAGGCAGCAAAGGGGACAAGGCTGGAAGCCACCAAAGGAGGAAGGGCACTGCTCCCTGCTCATTCTCCCAATCCTAAACCCTAATTCTGTTTGCAGTGATCACTAAAAACATACTCCAGTCCCCTACCTGGCCCTCCCCACCATAATACTCCATTGCCTCCCATACCCACAGCTCTGAATTCCCTTCCAAGTCAACAGGGAAACAGGCCATGTCCTTGGGAAACTTGGTATTTTCTAAAGCACATATGATAGGACAGGACAAGATAGAATAGGATAGGATAGTTCAGCTGGAAGTGATCCACAATGATCATCCCGTCCCACTGCCTGACCAATTCAAGGCTGACCAGAAGTTAGGCATTTTATTAATGACATTTTTCAAATGTCTCTTTAAACTCTGACAGGCTTGGGGCATTGACTGCCTATCTAGGTAGCCTGTTCCAGTGTTTGACCTCCACCTGGAGATGCCTTGCATGGCTTACAGAGGCAGCCTGTACACCAATACTACACAAGATGCTGTATTTTTGATGCCAAAGTCCTAATTTGTCATGTGCCATGACAAAATAAACTGTAAAATGTGCCACAGGAAAACTGTGAAATGGCACTGAAAATAAAAGGGTCCTAACAGTCTAAATAGAGAATAATCTATGTTTTAGCATCTTCCGCTAAATCTGCCATTTCCATTCTGGCTGATGATGCTATTTCTAAGGGAGTCAATACTAACTGTTCTAATTTTGCTCGGTCAGCACAAGGAAGACATTATGGTCATAGATGCAATACCAGCATTTTAAAAAGAGCACTGACAGATTAGCTACACAACACTAACACTGAATCACTGAAGTCACTCAGAGCCAGTGGTACCATCTTTGCATTATATATGCAGTGGGGAGCTTGCCTGAAGCTAAGCATCTTGAACCATTTGGCCAACACTCTCAGGCACATGGTATGATCCTTGGGCTGTCCTGTGTAGGGACAGGAGTTGGACTCAATGATCCTGATGGGTACTTTCCAACTCCGCATATTTCACGATTCTGTGATATAGCCATGGCTGAGAGGTTTGGAATCGCTCCCTCCTGGAGCCCTCCTTCCACTCCCATCCCAAAAGTGCTGTAAGATATCTGTCTGAACAGTGTCTGAGCCCAGAGGATGTTTCTGAAAGACTCCAGTGTGGACACAAGTGAGAATAAGCCCACAGCTCCAGACAGAGTCCTCCAATGGCCCTAGGCAAGAAGGAGGTGCTGTTTCCAGTTCAGTTTTTTGAGATCGTTCTTGGCAACTTTCTCTCTCCTGCTGTTTCCAATCCTCAGAGGAGTTCATCAGACAGACTTATATTTGTTTTTTTGGCATTTGAAAGGAGTTAAAAAACAAACTTTTTCTTGAGGTCAGGTATTTCCCTGAGGTTTCATCAGTTACTGCACATGCTGTGGGATAACTTACATGCAACCCGGATGCCAGAGGGAAAGAAAAGCCTTTGACTTATAACAATGAGAATAGGTAATTTCCACTAATGGTTCTGTGGCAAAGCCTTAAAGATGATTGTGGGGTTCAAAAAGGACAGAAGACTCCCAGACTGTTTCATTCCACACCTGCCCTATGAGATACACCTCCCTGCTTTCCCTGAGACAACACTATCCATCTGCCAGCCTGACTCGCTGAGGTTGCAGTCTGGCCACCAGGGTCTGTCAGCTCCTTGGAACGGTGTTTGAGCCAGGAAGATGCACAGACACACACATCTCCATTGATCTGTCTGCTCAACAGCCAAGTTGAGCCATTTGCTTTATATGTCCCTGCAGTTACAGCAAACTCTTACTGCTTTATTCACATTATCACAGCACACAGCAGCCTCACCACACTGGACATTTTTGCAGATAGGCAATAATGTCTTCCTAACATACCAGAAAGCTTAGTCTAGGTTGTTAGACAATGCCTGAGACAAGCCTGAGGAAAGTGGATAAAGCCAACGTCACACAGTCAAGGCAGCTTTTTATAACACATCAGGATTTCCACTCCTGTGTTAGTCATGTTAGCATCCCGGGAGATGTACTTTAATTGCCTAAAACTGAGGTCCAAAAGGATTGACCACAGAGAGCTTTCCACAAGGTGCCTGCAGTCCTGCTCCATCAGCAAAAGAGCTCTGGACATCAGTCCAGTCATGCAGTGAAGAGAACCCGTGTCCTGAAGGACCAGCAGAAATGCTGCATCCGTCAGAAACACAGACTACAAGTGATGATGGGTCATAACATCAAGTCAAAGGTAACTCCCCTTTGACTCTACTAAGGATGAGAAGGGAAGTAAATGCAGTGGATTCACATAGAAGTCTGGCCACAAACTTACCAGCTTTTTCTTTGGCACTGATCACTTCAGTCGTTAGTGGAGAAACGTCATGCCTGCCAGTAAACAACTGGTGATCCTGGTAAAGAAAGCCAGTGTCTTCCAGTACCTGGACTGGGCTGGTAGGCTTGTAACAAACGGATGTGGAGCCTGTAAGAAAGACGAATGGGATGTCAGTACAGAAACCACTTGAATGATAAAATATGAAGCAACGATTTAGACAGAAGTCCAAAAAATTTTTCTTGAGCATGTCTAGGCACTGAGAAACCTCTGAGGACACTGAGCAAACAACCACTTCTGTCCTCACCTCCCAGAGAACACATTAGCTCTGAGGAACATTCATGAGGCAAACACCAAGTCATCAGCGCTGTTTCATGCACCGACCCAGTCTGGTCTTCAAGGCACAAAGCAGGGCTTTTAAGAGCTAACAGTGGCAAATCAGAAGTTCACAAATCAAGGCATGTCCCTAGGGCATGAAGCCAGGAGAGCCAGCGTAAAACTGAAAGAGGGAGTGGGTAAAAAGAAGGAAAGATGAGGACGCAGCCACACATTCAATAGAGCTAAAGCCTGGGAAAGGCTTTACCACAAAATCTGCTCATGAGTAATATCTTAGCAATACTGAAAATTGCTGAGACATAAAATACAACCAGTGCTATCAAGGGAGAGAGTTTATAAATCATTTTGTCCAGATGTTCTTAATATGGTAAGCAGTGGATGTAGCTGGAGGGCCATGGGAATTTGTTTGGCAGACCAACTGCACAGGAGCTGCATGTCCCAGCTCCAGCATCCCACAGACAATGATGGCTGGACTGCGCTGGTTTTGGTTGCGATAGAGTTAATTTTCGTCTCAGTAGCTAGTCCAGGCCTGTGTTTTGGATTTGTCCTGGAAACAGTGTTGATAACACAGGGGTGTTTTAGTTACTGCTGAGCAGCGCTTATACAGTGTCAAGGCCTTTTCTGCTCCTCATCCCACCCGACCAGCGAGGAGGCTGGGGGTGCACAAGGAGTTGGGAGGGGACACAGGCAGGACAGCTGAAACCAGCTGACCACAGGGGTATTCCATGCCATATGGTGGCATGCTCAGCAATAAAAGCTGGGAGAAGAAGAAGGAAGTGGGGCACTCTCAGAGTGATGACATTTGTCTTCCCAAATCAGTTATGCATGATGGAGCCCTCCTGTCCTGGGGATGAGTGAAGATCTGCTAGCCCACAGGAAGCCACAAATGAATTCCTTGTTTTGCTTTGCCTGTGCACATGGCTCTTGCTTTACCTATTAAACTGCCTTTATGTCAACCCACAAGTTTTATCACTTTTACCCTTCCAGTTCTATTCCCCATCCACCAGGCTGGAGTGAGCAAGTGGCTATGTGGGGCTTGGCTGCTGCCTGAGGTTAAATCACTACAGTTCCCCAGCCCTTTCACAATCAGTGAGCAAGAACAAGCTCATCTGGCAAGGAACAAGGCTCATCCCAAATCAGTTCTCAGGGGTGGCTCTCCAGTGTGCTTGTTTTAACAAGCTGATACAAAATGCATCACAGCAGTGTTAAGCCAGGAATGACATTGGCTTGACCCCAGAATTCAAGCCACAAATGACATTGACATAACCCTACAATTCAAGAAAAACACACAAATGACATTGGCATAACCCTACAATTCAAGAAAGACACAGACTGGACAGGGTCCAAAGGAGGGCCACAAAGTGGGCTGTATGAGGAAAGGCTGAAGGAGTTAGGTCTTTCCTCCTTGGAGAAGAGAAGCCTGGAGGGGAGCCCTCATCACAGTATTGCAGCATTTAAAGAGGGACTACAGAGAGGACAGGGGTTTTCTCTTCACAAAGAGCCACATGGAGAAGACAGTGCGCCACAGTACAAGTTGCACTATGAGATGTTTTATCTTGACATAAGAATGAAATTCTTTACAGTGAAAACAATCCTTCAATGAACAACCTCCCAAGGGATGTGGCAGACTCTCCATCACTGGAGATTTTCCAGATTCGATTAGACATTGTCCTAGATAATCTTATCTACGTTGCCCCCTTTCCTCAAAAGGTTAGACCAGACGATCTGATGAGGTGCCTTCCAATCTGAGTTGTTCTACAATTCAATGAATTTTTACTTTCTACTTATTTTTCTCAGCATTCCCTCATTTTTGTAAAGAGAAGGTTCTTTGAGGTTCAAACCTTGGAAATGAGCATCTCCTGACCCCAAGCACCCTGGCACAGCTGGGACACAGTAGAATCACTCTCCACTTACCCACTGGTTGTCATAGGTTTAGACTAAGGGAATGACCATTGATACCTGGCATGGCCACTGCCAATAGACTTGCCTGAGCAGGAGCTGGAGTGCTCAAAGTGGCACCAGCAAAGCACCCATCTGTCCCAGTGGGGCATCCGTCCATCCCTGTGGGAAAGGAAGCCCACAGACACAGGGACCTGCAGCACCCTGCTCTTTAGGAAAAACAATTGGCCACAAACGACCTGGATTTATTAATCCCGACTTCTTGGGTCGCGCTCTGCTAACTGCATGCTCACTGGTATATATTACATAGGGAAGCTGCTTTGCTCTCCTCCTTACATACAGGTCATCACTCATCCCATGCCACTGCATGGAGCAAGGCATCAGTGGGGTAATGGGGGGGCAGGATCCAGCCTGTCTTTTCTACAGGCATGAAGATACTATTTTCTTCCATGCCCAGAGGAGAAGAAATAGGCATTTCTGCAAAATGTTAATGAATTCATCACTTTACCATTCATATTATGCATGAATGTGTATGGCAGTTATCTATATTTAGAGAGCAAGAGGGAAAGACTGCTTGCTTGAGTAGATCTAAGCTGAATATGTTTGTGAAAACAAGCATGGTCGACTGGTCTGCAAATTTTGCTGATGTTGACACAGACCTAAGAAAAACCTCAAGAACCCTAATTTACAAAATTATTGGCCTATTCTGGTAGAGAATAGGATTAAAGATATCCTCCATTGCTTCTCCACACACACAGTCCTGCCTTGGAATTTGAAATCCTGTATGAAACAAGCAAGTTTTGAGCCCTAGCTTGTGTTATGAATAAAAAATAGTTTGGCGTGATAACAAGGAAAATCTGCACACCCTAGGCAGATGAGCAGCTTCAAGTATTACAGGCAACCTGAACAGTCAGCAGCTACTGGCTTGGCCTCACCACTGACCAAACAGAATTCAAAAGAAATAAATTGTTAGTAAAACTGTATGCTCACTTTCATAAGCACCCTTGAGTCATGGCTTCAAATTTTCCGAGATGGAGAACAAAGAGGTGTTATTTTCTACAACAAGAGCAGAAATTCTCACCTAAACTTCTCTTTGGTTGTTGTGGCAAAGTGATATTCTACTAAAGGCAGGACTGGCAAATTCCAGAATTTGCCAAACTGATCAGTTTCTAATCTCTATTACATCAGAGTGGAAATCAAGTAGCTCCAATCCAGTCAGAAACTACGGCACTTTGCTGTACCCATGTTGATGTTTTATCATCATAAAATGATGTCATGATGTTTTATGATGTTAAAAATTATGTAATGATATTTTATGTTCATTCTCAGTAAGTTTTAATAAAATGTCAGCTGTAATTGGCATAGAAAGCCAGTTTTTGTGTAACACAGAAAACAGTTGCCAAAAGATCAGTGCGTGGCACCCAGCCACAATCCAGATCATGAGCAATAAGGTACCATTTGTAAGTTTAGGGAAACCTCGTGAGCCATATGGAGCATGACACAAACGTTTTTTCTTCCCCCTACCTCGCTGTCACTGAAGCCTCCCAAATCCCAGCTCCCCTCTCTGAAGGGAAAGGCTTTGCTACACCCAACTCTGATGGGATGGATGCAAGGTGCCCATCCAATGCTCAGGCACTTTTTCCTTCCCCAAACTTCCTCATTCCTCTACAATGCTCACCAAAAGAGCAATTTTCATCCCTATAACCGATTCCTGATGCCAGAGAATTGGTGCACAGCAGGCAGTTGAGGGCAACCTAGGATGAAGACCATCACCGCTCCAAGGACGCATCCCTGGTGAGTGCCTTTCCACTCATATCTAGCCCAAACATCCTAAGCCACAAAACACAGCTGCTGCCCCATGTTTTGTGATTGCCCCTGCTAAGAAGAATCGACCTCATCACATCTGTAGGTGCCTGCAGGCAGCTGTCAGTTGCGCTGTGGCCTCCCCTCTTACCCTCCCAAAGCCAGCCCAGCCTCCCCAGCCCCAGCATGCCAGGATGCAGCCCAGTCCATAGACATCATGTCTTCAATTGCCATATATCCAGTGTCTCTTACAGCCAGCTTTGTAAGACACAACCACATCTCTGGCCCAGTTCAGTCCTTGCTAAATTGCATAGCTGCTCCAGGTCTTCACTTCTGCATCTCTACTGACTCTTCTGCATCTAAGTGACTCTCTGACACCAATTCACTTGTTTTCTTTCCCTTTTTCTTTTAGATAAGTATGCATTACGCCCTTCAGAAGCAGGCATATTATCCTGGAGGTTACTGCACAGCAGCACAATTCATTTGAACATTCAGAACTATTTAGATGAATCAGTCACTAAGATTAACACCAGACAGTCAGCCAGGACCCAGAGACAGAGGAGCAACACTTAAGTATTTCCTGTTCCTGATGTGGTTTCAGTCTGGTTTTGAAAAGGATCTAAAGCAAAACCTCATAGGAAGCTCATTGCTGTGACATTAGAGGAAAGCCATGTTTTTAGAGCAGTAACAGCATTCCCAAGAACAAATTTACAAAAACAGTCAGAGAAGATGGTTTTCTTACAGCCAAACTGCACTAATACTCTCATCTTTGGTAAAACACCAAAGGATACACGTTGTGCAAAGACAGTTTGCAGCTATTTAGAGGCAACAACCTCAAGGCAAAGCCCAGGTAATGAGTTTCTGCATCACACCCCACTGCCCACCCAGGTACCACACTGTGGCTGCCTGCAGTACAGCCCGTGCTGATGGCATGTATGACTCCTCCTCTGCCACCCAAGAGCCATCCAGCCAAACAAAACTGCTGAGTTGTCCTCCAAAAAATCCTCTTTCAGTTTGTACCCTACTGATTGAGCAGTTCAAAAGAGACTGAGGTATTTCAAACACCATCCAAAGCAATCATTTGAAATTAAAAAGTAAGTAAGGTAGCTTTGCACTTTCCTACAAATTCTGTCACAGTTTGTAAGGGAAGTCCAAAAATGACAGAACAAAAATTGCATTGTTTCCAAGCCCACATCTCTCCCTCTGTCTCACAGCCAAGCCAAAATAAGTATAACTGCCTTATTCCACATTTAAAATATTTTCCCTGCCCAGTCGCTGCATAAAAATCTCAGGTCAACAAAGGAAGAGAATTATTTAAGGAAAATAAGAAAAACATGGTGAAAGCGTTCCAGTGTCCCAGGGGCTGCATGAAGACTGTGCCATGAATTGGTCAGGATGGATCCATCAGTCCCTCCAGTGGCTCACAGGGACCCCGTTGAGGCTGGACATCCCTCCATATGCATCCTGGCCCATGAACCTTACTCCTAAGCATTGGCCCAGTCTTGAGAGCAGGGATTGTCATACCCCAGCCACACAGCCATGCCACTCTGCTAAGGCTGGGAGGAAGATTTAAAGATTAAAGATTTAAAGTTTCCTTTGGCACAGAAAAAAATAACGTGTGTCCTGTGTCTTGGTTTAGGTATAAAAATTGGACTTCCAGCAGTGTCACAAGGTATGCACTTGGTACTTCCAGCAGTTATCCTTCAGCAGTGCTGGGACTCCCTTGCAGCCCCAGCTCCGATGAAGTGCCAACACTAAGGCAGCCACTGCTGATCATTTTGCATCAGCAGCTCCCTAGTCAATGCACAAGTTTTCTAGGTCATTTCTGGGGTTGCTGATGGTCACTTCTGGGGTGACTGACTCATCCTCACACCCCATAATTCTCCTTGGGAACCTTGCATCCGCTGCCAGGGCTCCCAAGCTCTGCAAGGACTAAAAAGCATCACTAATATTATTTTCACAGGAGCAGAGCAAATCTTGCAGGACAGAAATCCAGTGCACATAATGTACACCAGATGTGAGCAAGCAGCACCTCTCATTTCCCACATGAAAGCTGAGAGAAGCCGCACCCCTGTGCCTGGCAGGATTCACCAGACCAAGCTCACCCTCTGCAGCTCACTACAGTGGGGAAAGAAATCTTTGTCCCAGTATCAGCTCCAGAATCCACACTGTGCTATTCCCTTGCTCAAGAAGAGCTCCTGGAGTCTCCCATCCTGGGTACTGTCACATCACTCTCCAGAAAGTGCATTGTCCAAGAAAGCACTAGAAAGACTAATGAGAACAGGCAACGGAGGCATTCAAACCCCATATCTCCCAAGGAATTGTGCTAACACGTCCAAATTTAACTGCCTACAAGGATGAACACTCTACATGAAGCCACAGCCTCACGTGCTTAATTTCCTATGTGCTTCCCCTCAGCAAAAACCAAAGCAGACAAGAAAAAAGGCTATGAGAGAAGCAAAGCAAATGTGCCTTAAAAGAGGCTCTCAAACCTGGCATGAGATCAGATGGATACAGGAAAGAGTGGAGCCAAATCTGCCCCCCTGGGAGATCCCCTTGGATGCTCGCACTTCTCTGCCCTCCCCATGGAAATCAGGTGCGCGGGCGTGTGGGGGCAAACAGTGCCCGTCACCGCTCTTTCATCTCAGACGGTTACAGGTTTTACAATGGTCAGAACAACCCGCTGCTGTTTTCCCCCATCCCAGGCTCACCCCAGAGGAGAGGCAGGATGAAAGCAGAGTATTATCATTACACTTCCAGGTACTGAGCAGTTATCTGGGCATTAACCTGACGGAGGAAGGGATGCATATTCCTTAGGCAGCTGTGCTAGGCTTTGCACAAATATGTGCATTTTTAAGGTCTCTGTGTATTATAAGCTATAAATTTGCCTTTGCAGTTATAACATTGAGTCTACAACATGCAGCCAGCCTAAATTTATTCCAAGAATTGAATCAATAATTGAAACTTCTGCTTTGATCAAAGTGCCAGTGGCACAATGACAACTCATGTCAGCATTGCTGCTCTGAGATAAAAGGGTAAGTACTATTCAGAGCGGAAAGTAAGGGAAGAAACTCTTGATAAAAGAGTGAAATACAAAGGCTGACATGGAGCTCACGAGCGAGACAACGCTTCTGCTACAGCCGTGCCGCTTCTCAGCACAACAACTGTCTGCAGACATTTTCACTACACCATAAATTCTGATTTCCAAGCAATAAAAAACCCTCCAAGATAAAATTTCATCACGTAAATTCTTAGGGAAGGAATTTTTTCTTACACTGGGGGAAAGAAAAAATCATCAATCAGCCACTACATACAGACAAGACACTTGCAGAGCAGGAGTTTAAGCTATGATTAACTTTGCTGTACTTACTGCCTTGAAAAATGATCACATTACAGAAAAGCACTGGCATGATCCGTGTCACTTGGTAATTTAAGTCCTTCCATTAATTAACTAGAAGTGAAATAGGACCTAGGACTGTGGATCATTCAGTCTAGTTCCTTGTTACTTCGAGCAACCATATTCTAAAACTCCCCATTTGAACTGAATTAACGGCATCTTGAAGAAAAGGAGGGTTTTTTTCAGCCTATTTGGAGGAGGTTTCAGGATCTCTCTTCCTCAGATACACACAAATATTCTTCTTGCTTCCCACTCACAGTCACTGACGTTGCTCTTTATCCATCTATTTTTTTTTGCCAGTGGTGTCCTTTAGGTTAAATAGCTTTCTCCCTGAGTCATTCCCACAAACTTGTGGAGTACAAAGGAGCCTGGGATAAGGACAGAACAAAAATAGTACAAAGACTGTACAGTACTCTCTAAATGAAGAGGCAGGCATTGAACTCTATCGTATGGATCTTCAGATTTCTAGAGCTTTTCCATTTTGTTTAACACAAGCAACAAACCATCAGTTAAGGATCCACAGTTCTTCATCTGACCCGTGTGAAGAAGTGCTTGTGATAACCCTACACTGAGCAGGGTCTTTGCACTATTCTTAAGTGTCATAACTTAAAGCAAAAAGTAATTAGACCTTCTTCCTGACAGAATATATATTACGATTATGAGCCTTCAATTATTAAATTATTATACATCATTTATATTCAGCCACTTCTAAAATGCAGAAATTTAATAAAGGTATCATATGTAGAAGTGCTAACAAGATAATAGCCTTTAGTTTTTGCTCCCAGATGGCTCAACTCAGATTTAGAACAGGGAAAATTTAGAACAGTGATGGCTGATGGAATGGAGCCATCATCTCAAAAATAGCCCCAAAACAGTGCACTGCCACAGACAGAGGGACACATCCCAGGGAACAGGACATGTCACTGGCAGGGACTCTGTCCGTAACAGGTAGCCATCAGGGGAGGAATGCCCCCTGAGCAGTGCCTCCTGCTACTGCAGCATGCAGGAACCCAGATCAGGTCCCAAGGGAGATCCAGATGCCTCCTGCTCTCCAGGAAGTTTGGGAGCATGTCACACCCCAGCCCAGTAGGGACTTTATTGAAATATCTGCTCACAACATACACAATGAAGAGGGAGAACAGAGGAGTAACAGTTTTTTAATGACTTCAGTTGGTTTAGGTCTAAATAGAGACTGAATCTCAGTAAAAGCATTTTAATTCATAAAATCATTCATTAAATTAAATTAACATCATTATTTTCCTAGCCTGAGACTTAATCACTGGAGTTACCGTTGTCTAAAGCACATTTATATCTGTGCTAGCCAATATGATCAGAGCAGATAATCCCAAGTATTGCTCAATTATTTAATCCCACACTGATTTCCTGAGATGTGGTATCCCCCCAAAGAACATCCCACTCCTCAGCAGGTGCTGCATTGACAAATGCTGGCCACGATTGCCTAGCTCGCATGAGAATGACACACTACAACTTCAAGATGTGGTGCAGATGAGCATCAGGAAAGGCATGGCCACACACCACGGTGAGACACATCCGAGCTAGACAAGGCCACTGAAAGACAGCAAATGCTGCAGGACCTCCCAGGTCAAGGAATACACCTTACTGTGTGGCAAAACTCTACTTTCACACGTGCTGATCTAAATTTGGAGCACTTTCACCAGCTACAGATTTCTACAGATTTACTCCAGATTTACACCCACAGCAGCACCTCATCTACTGAAAAAGGTCACTGGAAGGACCAAAAAAAGAACAGATACACTTCCTAAATGCAACATTTTAACAGCAAAGTTGCTCCAAGATTTTTTTTTTTTTTTTAGAGAGGTGATGTTGTTCTTGTTACTATTACTTTTGTTTTCTATCTATTTCCATTTATATCTATTTCTGCCCTGAGTGGAAGGCAGGCTGTTTCATTAAAAATTCAGGACGCAAATGGGAACCAGATTACATCTATCCCAAAGCTGCCAAAAAGCAATTGCTGTATGAAACCAAAAATCCTCCTGGGATTTTTCTCAAATCCACAAAATATTCCTGAACACTAAAGTTTCCACTGGGACTATTACATTAGCAGATAGTCTGTGTGTGAAAACCCAAGTATGCAGCTGTCCTCCTAATGGTTTCCAGGAGAAGGAGACTGTGCAAGGCACACATTCCCACCTTAGCACCAAATAACATTTATACCAGATCTGGCCTTTAAAGCGAGTTACACACCTATCAGTGAAAAAGAAAGGCACTGTGGATTCAGACTTTTGTTTCCTGAAGTGTTTTCCTGTTACTGCTGCAGTGGTCAGCAGTAACATCTCCACATAATCCTGAAACTCTACGTGCATACAGAGCCCAGCTGTGTCTGACCCCTTGGGGCTGTTGCTGGGATCCCTACAGACCCCCTTCAGTGTCTCTTCACTGGAGAAACGCAAAGCTTTAGCACTGTGCTGGTGTTTCCTCACAAAGGAGTTCCTGCAAGGAGCGCTAGAGTTGTATGTGTGCATCCATCCCTCCATCCGGGATGCTAATCTGCAGAGGGTTTGGCCCAGATCACTGTGGGGGTGGCCGGGACTCAGGAACTGCCTCCATGCTTGTCCACAATGTCACAGTTGGAAATGAAAAGTAAATGAGAGCAACCACCTACCCTGTGGATATTTGGGCTTTGGAGAGACAACACGTGCCCCTTTGGGTTGAAGCTGCTCTCCTCTTTCTAACATTCCTTAGCAGCGGAACATTTTCCAGAAGAAGGGGGAAAGCAAAGTTCCCTTTGCCAAATGCTAGCAGAGAGCAAATGAGAGCAATGGACATCAGGATTGAGGAGGATGGACATGCAGGTTGGGGGGGCCCACTGGCCCCACGCCGCCTGAGGAAACTGGGGGACTCAGCCCCAGCAACGCTGTGGAACACATATCTCCCTATGTAACAACCTGAAACCAGTCTCCACAAATTCACCTCCTCACACCACTGCTCCAGTCAGGGCTGGAGAGGAGGAAGGCTGGGCAGGGCACGGCCCCTCCATGTGTGCCACTGCAGGCACCCAGCACAGCCTCAAAGAGGGTTTTACTACAGGCTCCTGCCCACCCAGTATTCCTCCCCTCACCACTCTGACATTTCTCAGTAAGGTATTTATAGGACCCTTTGAAGAGCTTTTCTGGCCATTAGCTATGACTACAAATATATGCAAAAATATATATTATATATAAATATATATATAACTAGAAATAAATATAAATGTATACATGTGGTCTGTTTTTATTTATATATATGTAGCCATATATGCCTAGATATATGCAAATATATAAAAATATATCCACATATATCTAAATATATTTTTATATATATATATATTTAAGATACATATATCTCCCTGCACACTTGTGAGCAGGAATGGCGCTGTCAGCTAGCTGCGCTCAGGAAAAATCATGGGACTCATATTCACGGCCACCCGTCTCTCAGGAAGCTTTTAGGCTTATTTTTATAAATAAAATGACAATACCTGAGCTCAGTGGATGGCCAAGAAGGGTCTTGCAGACCCTCAGCCAGCAGATCCCGGTCTCGGGCAGCGGCTGCCCACGGCTCCCGGGGTGCTCACACAGCACCAGGAAAGAGAAAAAAAAACCTCTTTCCATCGAAAAAGGAAAAAGCCCAAGCAGAGTGACCTTCCTGTACCTAAAACTATGAATCACAAAACCTGGCAGGAGGATTCGGGCTCTTTGTTGTTTTTTTTTAAACAGAAGTTTAGCTTTGTTCCCTACATAGGAGAAAGATGAAATATAAGAAAGAGCACTCTCACCATCCCCCTACACCAACAACGTGAGAAAACGCTCCCCCGGCGTGGGAGGCCCCTGCTGCGTGTCCCCCGTGGCCGGCGCTGCCGCCCCACGCTCCGCGCTCCGTCCCGGGCGGCGGGACGGGATGGGACGGGACGGGACGGGACGGTGCCCGTCTTCCCGGTGGGTGCTACCGGCTGGACGGGCGGTGACAGCCCGGCCTGGGGACCGGCGGGGACGCCGCGATGGCTGGCGATCGCTGCCGCAGAAACGGCGGCGCCCGCTCTGGGTGCCGCTGGAAACACTCCCCGCGGTCCCGGCCGGCGCCTCGCTCTTCCCGGGAGCGCCGGGGCGGCGGACCCTCGGCGCGTTCCCGCTTCGGGATAGCCTGCGGACACCCCGCTCCGACCGCGGCTGTACGCCCCGGCTCGCCTCGCGCTGCTCCGCCTTCCCGGAGCGGGGCAAATTCGCGGGAGCGTCCAGGGAGGACTCCGGGAGCGGCCGGCGGGCGGGGCGGGCAAAGACGGACCCGGCCCCGCTGCTGCACCGCGTGGGGTTTCCACGCAGCCCGGGGGCAGCGAGGGGCACCCGGTCTAGGAGCCAGCCGGAGGCTGCCCAGGCCTTCCCACATCTTCCGGGGGGGCGGCGGGGCACGGCACCGCGCGCGGGTGGGTGTGAGAAGGGACACCCCACACCGGCACTGCCGCACCCCCGGGGCGCTCCCGGCACACACGTGGGCACGGGCACACGCACCCCCACGCACCCGGGTGCGCACGGACACGGACACGCACCCGGACACGGACACGGACACGCACACGCACACAGACGCACACCGCCGCCCTCCCCGGCGTTACCTCCGGCTCCGCGCCCCGCCGACCCCGGCAGCACCGCGGCCATCCGCGCCTCTCCCGCCGCCCCGGGCGCGCTCCGCCGGCCGCCGCGGGCCGGGCCGGGGCGGGGACAGCCGGGGCTGGGCCAGGCCGAGGGGGCGGGCTCGGGGGCGGGCCCTGTGCCTCCCGCCCGAGGGGCGGCCGTCAGCTCACACCCGCCCGGGGGGCCGCCGCTCCGGCAGGCGCGGTCCGAGGGAGCTCCGGCCCCGGGCTGAGCCAGGGACTCTGCCGGAGCCTCCCAACCCCAGCCACTGAAGGCACCTGGGTGCGCCAGGCGTGAGCGTGTGTGGCAGAAGAGCCGCCCCGCCTCATGCCGAGGATGCTCGGGACCGAAATCCCGTCCTAGGTACCGGCACAGGCTCCCTGGTTCCTCAAGGGACACTTGATGGGGGTTACCCAGAGCCCCAGGCCCGTGAATTAACCTGGTCTCCCAAGGCTTCAGTTGCTCCCTGTGCCTGGAGGAGCCAGTGGCTGTCTGGGCAGTGACTGGGCCATAAATCACTGAGGCAGTTCCCCGTTCTTGAAAGCAGCCCCTTCCCCTGCTGCCCACCTCCTCCATCACATGTGTTCACATGAGCGACGGGTATACATCTCCTTTGATGTCAAAGGATTTACAGCTGGTTCCAAACACAGTCGTTCTGGTAACGGGGACACAGGACATTTGACAGCTCAGGGTGTCTTTGTGGTTTGGCACACCAACTGCATGGGATGAGTGTTCATTAGGGCTGGAGTGAGCCACTGCTCAGTCTCCTCAGATCACTCCAGCCCTGCTGCCAAGGGTCTGATGCAGGAGACATAGCGGGAGAGCTCTTTGGCTGTTCTCACCACACTTCGTTCCCATCCCTGCAGCTGTGTGGGCACAGACTGGGCTGGGCACTCCTGCCACACCCTTTTCCCTGCACTGCCCCACAGGTTAGGTATCTTTTCAGGAAACTGGCACTGCCAGGACACTGCTTGGGTTTCCACATGTCAGTGCTTCAACCTCCTTCAGTCCAACAAGCTGCACAGTGATGCCAGAATTATCCATTCAATTTGCACTCCTTTCTCCCAGGGCCTGATGGTGGCTTCTGCCCCCTGAACACTGTGGCAAAGGGATAAAAGTGGGTAGAAAGAAATGCAGCAACAGGCTGAAGAGGAACACACCAAATGCCCGTACAGCCCTGTGAAGAGGCACAGCAAGACAGGAGCTGGCCTAGTGCCATTGCCACAGGGCTGGATGGATGCAAAGGAGACTCCCGACAGCTCCAGGCACTGGGAGAGTGCTCTGAATCACAGCAGTCTGAGCCATTGCTGTTTTGAAACTCAAAACCCCACTTTGCTCAAAGCTTGGGTTTTGCTTAGGTGCAAGACACGGGGAAACCATAATATATGGGAAACAGGTAAAGGAGGAAAAAATGGTGGTGGTGAAATCAGGTTCCTCAGTTCCCACTTTGGCACATCTCCCATGGTAGCAGTTACCCCAGAATGATGTTTCCAGTGGGAGCTGAGCATTCTCAGAAGTGCCCTTCCCTCCATGCTGGCATGCGAAGTGAGCTGCCAGTCAGGTGCTGTTTCTGTGAGTGTCCCTCTGAAGCTTTGAAACTGAGGCATCTATTCTCTGTCTCCCTGAGGTCACCTAATACAGGCTGGGGTTATGCTCAAGAAGGGGAGCAGTGAATTGCAAATATGCTGCTGTTTGAGGTGGGGGGTAAGGGGCACCATCACATCCTTGACCTCTTCAGGGGAAAACCTACAGGCCAGTGCTTAGAGTACCAGGCTTGGATGAGAGAGGGATGTTCAATTCCCTTGTTACCTACAGATGCCCTGAGTATTTGGGAGCAAATTAAGCCCAAATTCAGGTTTTTGAATGCCTAAATCATCTGCAAAGACATGGGGAACTTTGATGATAGTTAGACACATTGGTCCCCTGGAGGAATTTGCCTTGGATTTTTCAAATTGTATAGCTGACCTCTACTACTTCCCCCAGAGATAAACATTGGCCTTGCTTATAGTCACAGGTGAACCATGAACCAGCTTAGCTGTAAATGAAGGTGAAATTTTTTTCCTTGGCTTGTCAGGTGCCTGTTCACAGTGTTCGATGAAATGGAATGAGGGCGCTGCTGTCTGAGCCCAGTTCAAAGTGACAGTTTAAATGCTGCTTTTTTTCATGGTCCAACTTTATCATTTGTTTGGACAAAACTGGACACATTTTGGTTATTTTGCTTCCCAGTCTGTGCCATGGGGGACTGGGGACAATCTGGCTGTACTGCCTTTGTCCAAGGGGATCCAGCCTGTTCAAGGGCTTATTTTGTTTCTCATTCTGGCCCCAGAGTCTGTGCTCCCCTTTCATGTACTGCTGCAGAGTGATGATTTCAGTGCTAGAGAAAAGAATATATCAAGAAAAAGGATTATCTGCTGTCTTGTTTTTCAGTAGCATTGCAAGGACCTGGTAAACCATGCAGTTACGTTTCCAAGGAAAAGACCCTTTTTTTCCTCCTGACGCAAAAGCGTCATTGAAATTTTCTCCCACATTATTCATTTTCTGCTGTGTATTTCCACATGATTTTCAAAATATTTTTTCATGTTCAACTCCATTTTGGTTCCATAAACTGGCAAATGATCACAAAAGATGGTACATTGGAGAGGACATTCCCTACTCTCTCATTGTTTGATACATCTGAAAACCTCTGGGGAGCTGTGTCTGCCTAGGAGGCCAAGGCAACTGCCACTCAAGCTTCTCCCCTTTGCAGCTCCACTATTTTAATATATTTCTATATGTATTTATTAATTGGCTTATTTATTTATATATTAAAATATATCTGGTAATACCTCCAGTCTTTTAATATTTCTTTGTCTGTCTGTTTACTTGTTGTTTTATGTAGTTCTTTTAATGAATTTGGGGATGGAAAGAAGTTAATTATTCCACCCCTTTTGGTTCTAACCTGCTCAGGCAGGGCCAAGTGCCACAACTCCAGCTGTCAGGTCAGCAGAGTGGAGCTGACAGTGTCATCTCTACTCACTGCATCCCTCCTGTTTCTCCCTGGTGGCTATGGATCCAGGAGACACACATTATCTACACATCCCATGTCTGTTATACTCTGCCGTGGGAAATAAACCCCTCTCATGGATTTCCCAAACATTTTGGTGAGCTGCATGGGAAAGGAGAAGCATTTCCAGGAGCCACCATGGTTCAGCCATTAGCAGCCCCCTGGATCACTCAGCATCCCTGCACCATCCCAAACACTTGCTGGTTGGAGATCTCAGTAGTTGCTACTGACAAACCCAGGGCTGGATCCCTGAGGCCCTGCAGAAGGGATGTGGCCATCCCAAACCACGAGTGCACCCGGGTATTGATGATTGTTACATTAGCAGCCAACCATGCGTGTAATCCCACAGATTCCTAATGCTGCAAGCAAACAAATAATTGTCCTGCTCCGCCTGACACTGCAGCAACCCCAAATGCCTGCACACAATTCCACTTCTTGCTGTCGTTGCTGGTTTTAACGATGGCTGATCGGCAGCCAGAGCATTACAGCCCTGTTAACACCACCAGTGGGGATGGCACAAATAACTACCCTGTGATGCTGAGACCACAGCAAGGGCTGAATCAAGAAATACACTGTACAGAAACTTTCACCCAAGTAAATTCAATAAATAAAAGCCATAAAACCTTTGACATGAAAGATGCCCTTCTCTCAGGTGGAGAATACCCTATCTTTTTTTGATAGTCACAGGCTTCACCTGCCACACAGAGAACATCTCCCTATCCTCACTGTCCCCGAAGCATCTCTAGCTACTGAGCAGAGGCAAATCCTCTTGCAGCACTGGATCAGCACTTTTGAAACCACATCTGCAGAAGGTTTTTAAGTAATCTGGGAACCTAGCAGCCAGAGAACTCAGTGGTTCAGGGAGCCCCAAAGAAATCCATCTTACTAAATTATGTTAAGATTTCTACAACAACAACTGTGCATATTTATCAGATTGCCTCTGATACACACCTCACAGGGAGCACTGTATTTGAAGGCATCGAAATATCTCTGCACATCTGTTTTTACAGTTCTGCCAAAGAGCTTTCATTTTTCTCTAATAACTAGACCTCTTTGCTTTCTGGCAGAAGATGGCTAAGCAGAACACTCACTCTCTGGATTGACTCCAGTATGGGATGAGGTCAGGACAACAAAGAAAAAGAAACAGCTGAGTGGCTACAAAACAGTGGGAACAAACAGGGCAGGAACCAGGGCTTTCTCTGTCCTTCCCTTTTTATTTATCCAATGGGATTTTGTTTCTGGGCGTATTTATTCCCCAAGAGGACACTATCACCAAAGCAGTTTCCTGCAAGCTGCTGTTGTGGGGAGCCTCCTCCAGCAGGCTCACCGTGCCCAGGGTGCACTTATAAATAGCACAGCCAGATAATCCCTCCTCTGGTCGGCTGTCAGGAAATGTGAGGTGCAGGTCCTAGGGGTTTCCACTGAGATATTGCATCTCCTACACAAACATTTTCATCTCAGTTTTGGCAGGGTGAGGTTCATACACCCCTCTCCCACTTTATTTTTCAATTTCATCACATTCTTATTACTCTACCCAAAGCTTTCTGGTCTGGGGGCTTTCACCTTGCATTTTTCAATCAGTTTTCTTTCTTTTTTTTTCTGCTATTCAGTTAAATCATCTTAAAACAGCAAGCAGAAAAATTGCCAGTGAGGTGGGAAGGAGGTGGAAAAGAGGGGAGGGATGAGGGAATGGAAGACAGGGAGAAGACATGCCAAGCATAGGAAAGAGACAGAAAAGCAGTCTGCACATGTTCCCTTGTGGGGAGAGTTTTTCTCTCCCTGACCTCACTTCCTCCACAGCCAGAAATTCCACCTCAGGATTTGCCAAGGAGACAATGCATCATTTCTCTGCTGGGCCACAAAGCAAGTGTGAAATGTTCTGTTTTAATAATTTACAGGAAAAAAAGGAACACAACAGTCACCATCTGATCCATATCTTCTGAAATCCAGCAGCTAAAGCTGTGGGAAAGGAGAGACAGATGAAGAAAGGAAAGGAAGAGAAGGTGTGGGTTTGTATTTTTTCCTTCTTGTAGGCCACTGTGGACCTAAGGAAAGACAAGAAGGACCACATTGGCTTATTGCAAAGTTTAAGAGTTCCTAGTGTCCTCTGTCTGATGTGGCCTCCGGCAGACGACTACAGAGGAAATACAAGGAAAATTACAAGTGCTGTTTCCTCTAGTACATGATCCCATTTCCTTTCCTGAGCCAGAAGTTTTAGCCACATCATCAAGTCTGAGAGCCCTTCATGGACCTTTCTTCTATGATGTTTTCTAACCACTTTTTGAGCCCATTCATACTTCTGGCACCCTGAACATTCTGTGGCAGCACACTGCACAATGGAATTGTGCACAGTGTGAAAATGTACTTCCTTTGGGAAATACTTCCTTGTTTCACAGAATCTCAGACCAGTGCAGGTCAGAGGGGCCTCTGGAGATCATCTGGTCTAACCCTGCTTCTCAAGCATGGCCACCTAGAGCCCATTTCCCAGGACTATGTGCAGACAGATTTGAATTATCTCCCAGGATAGAGAGGCCACAACCTCCCTGGTCAACCTGTGCCAGCGCTTAGTCACTCTCACAGTAAAAGAAGTGTTTCCTGATGTTCAGAGGTAATGTCCTGTGCCTCCATTTGTGCCCATCGCCTCTGGTCCTGGCACTGGACACCACAGAAAAGAGTCTGATTCTGACCTCTTTACAATCTCCTTACAATTATTTATAGACATTGATGAGATCCCCCAGAGCCATCCCTTCTCTATGCTGACAAGACCCAGTTCTTCCAGCCTTTTCTAAGAGGAGAGGTGCCCCAGTCCCTTCCCCATCCTTGTGGGCCTTGACTAGACTATCTCTGCTATGTCCATGTCTCTCTTGCACTTATGTACTTCTATGCCATTCATAGTTCTTTTATTTCTACTGTATCTCCTTTCAAGTGTGTCTTTTCCACATCATCCAGTAATTTATTTAGTGTCTGCTTTTGTAGAAGCTGCTCTCTCCCTCTGTTCCCTTTGCCTCCTTTGCCTGGTACTTCTCCAGGTAACCTCAGAAATGTGCTCAATGCTCGAGGTACAGATGAGTCATGCTCTGACTTACACAGCAGAAGACCGCAGAGAGGTTTCCAAAGGTTGGGCATGGCAAGCAGAGCACCAATCTTTAAGACAAGGATAGAAAGAAGAGTTAGAAAGTGATTTCTCAGTCATTGTAGGAAGCTTCAGAATTACCACATTGTTTGCAAACATGTAGAAAAGGAGAGTATAAGTAACATACATCACAGATTCAGCAAGAACAGAGCTGGTCAGACTCATCTGATTTTCTGCAATGAGGTCATAAACCTTGCAGATCAGCAAGAAGGTGCAGATCTTGTATGTGTTGATGTGTAAGTAAGGGTTGTGATCCTGTGTCATATGGTATCACTACAAGCAAGAGAACACCTGTACTACAACAAAATATGAAAAGATGCATGCATGACTGGTCAAAACTTTCCTGAGAGGTGAGGTACTCATGGTATGATGTGAAGCAAAAGCCCTCTCATGAATCTGGTCCTGCTCAGCATTTCCACAAATAACACAAAATCCAGGCACAGCTTTTACATTTGCAGGTGACGGCAAGCTGGGACAAGCTGCCAGAAAGCTGGACATGGACTAGAAGTCACGGAAGACATGACAAGCAGGAAAAAGGGATACAATTCGCTGATCCTCCATTTTAACCCCTTTCAGCCCCTGCAGAGTGGGCAAGAAACCCTCAGTCTGACCTGTGGAAGGCCTTTTCCCTGCTCATGCGTGTCTTTGGCTTAAATTACAGAAATCTAGACATCAAGGAAACCCTTCCAGAGCAGTGAAGCACTGGGGTAGAATGCCTGGGAAGGCTGCTAGGACAGGTTGATCTTGCACTCAGGGTGATGGATGACCAAGAGACACTAGTTCTGCCTTCAGGCAGCAGGGCAGTGTAGCTGGCATCCTGAAGTCCCTCTCAGACCTGCCTTTCTGTGATTTTAATCCTGATGATGCCGTGTTACAATACTGATGTTTAGTCTCAGGATTTGTTATAGTACTGCTTTACTCTCTGTTCCTCTACTAATAACTCCTGCTGTTCAGGTGGCTGGTTTGACCAGGGGTGAGTATTTTTGACCTGGTATTCTTTGGTTACACAATCACTTCAACACAGCATAAATCCAAGCTACTACTAGGATGGTCTTGTCCTCTCCCACTCCAACATGTGCTTGCTCTTACACCCAGGCTTGCCTGGCACCACAGACCAGTCAGCTATGCCTGATTTGGGTCAGAAGACTGATCCAGCTGAAAATTCACCAGTTGGGAGGGAGGCAAGAGGAGAGATCAGTTTTCCATTACTCGTTCTGCTATCTCACATCCTTTGTCTGTCTTTCTACCTTGGATGGAGCAATAACATCTTGTGCTATGTTTGGAAAGCAGAGTGGAAGTGTAAGGTGATAAAAGCACTGGTTTGAACAGTCTTTTTCAGACTGAGGGATGTCTAAACTGCTGTGCAGAGGAAAGCGGTGTCTGAGGAGCTTCTCCTGCCCCTCAGATGGGAGCAGGGCTGTACAGAAGCCCTGGAAGATGCCAACCACCACCTCAGGAGGCAATGGATCATACTGGATGGCACAGACTGTTTTCGTGTTAACACAAGGAGGGTGCCAGCAAGCCAGTTGTGCCATGTGTCAGCCTTAATCCCTGGCCCTCCCAGGTCCTGCCCCTTGACCATAGGTCACTCATTTTGTGTATCTAAATCATCTGTCTAGCTGCTACTACATTTATTTACTACTCAACCAAAATCAACCAAATATTGTTATTTGAGAGACAGAGCTTTTTCTTTGTCACTAAATACATTTGCTAAGACCTTAAGGGTTTGCCAAGGTTAGGGGAAACAAGCACATGTCATGGAGGAAAAGCGCTGTTCAAAGGATAACACAAGGAAGATGAAGAGAAAAAAAAAAGAGCTGGTGTAAGTTCTGCCACTGAAAATGCATTTTAAAGTTACTTGACTTGTTTTAACCACAATAGGGTAATGAATGAGATAGCCAAGGGAAGGCTCTTGGCTTTATTCCCATTTCCTGTTAAGACACTCTTCTGGGTGAATGTATGTCAGAGATATTCTGACACCAAGTGGAGAGAGCTCACACAGACTCCTTTAAAATACGATCAAGTGTATGGAACCACCAGTAAGGACAACACTGGATGTGCTACCTATTCTAGCACCAGACATCATACAGTTTTTAAGCATTTTTACATTTACAGTTTGTTTTTTTTTTTTCAAGGTCCTGTCTCCTAGCAGCAGAAATATATCAGAGACAGTTACACATGACAAAAATCACTCTCTGAGCTCCTGCAGTTTTACCCTCCTATCCCAAGTTTCCACCAGTGTCATATGTGGTGAGCATCCCAGTGGGTGGGGATCATCTTTACTAGGGACAAAGTGGATTTCAAGAGTGGCAGGGAAGTCACAGAATCACAGACAGGTTGAGGTTAGCAGAGACCTTTGGAGTTTACCTGCTCCAATCCTCAGCTCAAGCACAGCCACCTAAAGCCTATTTCTCGGGTCCACATCTGGACAGCTTTTGAATATCTCCAAGTATGGAGAATTCATTGTCCTGAAAGTGAAGAGGAGAGTGTCTTTTCCTTGGGAGGAAGGCCCAGTGCTCAGTCATGTTATGGTCATGGACATGTTATGGTGATGGACACTGAGGTGTGCTGGAATGACCCCACTATGCTGTCAAAGATCAAGGCAGGGAGCCGGGTCCTCAGACAGGCATACCTCCCAGCACATCAGATTCACACTGAACAGTGTGAAGGCTCCATCTCCAGCCTTCACCAATTTTCTCAGGAGGGCTTGGGGGCTTGTCCAGTTCTGGGTTTCTCAGTACAAGAGAGACATGGGGCTTCTGGAGCAGGTGCAGAGGATGGAACCAGGCTCTTCTCAGTGATTCCAAGCAGTAGGAGAAGAGGAAGGGGGAGAAATGATGCACAGGAAGTTCCACATGAACATGAGGAAGATCCTCTTTGCTGTGCTGGTGATTGAGCACTGGAATGGATTTCCCAGAGAGGTTGTGGAGTCTCCCTCACTGCAGATATGCCATTCCACCTGGATACAATCCTGTGCAATTGATTGTGTTTGAGCAGGGAGGTTGGACCAGATGACCCCACTGTGGTCGCTTTCAACCTTACCCATTCTGTGATTCTGTGATTTTCTCTTTTCCTTGCACATCAGTCTTCCAAGGGTGAGTGGCCAGAAGACCTCCTTCAGAAGTTTCCCATCCCGCAGCTCAAATCCTCACCCCCCACCTTACCTCAAGCACCTCTAATATATCCTGAGAAACCCATCTCTTTTGACCTTGGCCCTGGAATTAAAGTGAGATTACTGCCAGATGGGGTTCCACCATGGATTCAGCCTCTGAAGCCTTTGGCTTCCCTTGCCTCTTTGAGGTTGTTTGCTCCTCAATTGTCTTACACTTCACTATTTCTTTATACACCTTTACTTCTGCCTCCTGGGGGGGAAAAAACCCTTGTCATTTTGCAAGGTGCCAGGAAGTTACAGAAGTTCCAGTTCCAGCCACAGACTAAACCTCAGATCCCCAGACAAGAAGCAGCATCATCCTATAGAGCTCTGCACCAGAAAGGTGACAGCTCCTTTCCCAGGGGAAAAAGCCTTGCACTAATTTAACACAGAAAGGTATTAAACGCATCTCGAGTCAAGCTGTTCCATCCCTCTGATGGATGGCATTCAAAAGCAACACAGAAAGAAGGCACCAGTGCTGATAAATTTATGCAGTGAAAAGCAGTCAGCAGCTGCTCTGTTTAAGTCATCTCCTAATTACTCAACATAGAAAAAACAGGGAGAGGAAAATGTATCATGCATGGACTTACCCAGCTGATCCAGAGCAAAGTGGGCTGGGACACCTTCGGAGAGCTCATTGTCTGAGGGAAGAAGAACAAATGCTCGGAATGGTCAGCTGAAGAGGTAGATGGGGAGAGACAGGGTGACACTGCTGTTTTAATCACACTGCAGATAAGCCCCTGCTCAGTCTGCTTTCAGTTCACCCTGACATCTTTTATGTGTGTGTTCTGGGTTTTCTTTTAATTCAGCTGTTATTGAAAAACCTCAGAACCAGCTCAAGACAGAGACTTGTCAGCATGAACCCTTATCCCCTTTCCAGCATCACTGAAGAGCAAGAGCTCCACTGCCCCATCTCTGCCCTCGCTGGGATCCCCAGAAGTGCTCTGCTTTTTGGCCACGGCACAGCTCTCTTCTCCCTTTCCCCAGTCTATCTGGCAGTCAGGGCATGGCCAGGAGCATCCTGCCCACAGCAAAGCTTTCCTGCATGCTGCAGTCTCCGACAACTGTAGCTGGAGTAGGTTTAACCAATGGCAGCAGGAAACGCCCCGGCCAGAATTTTTCAGAGGCTGAGCAAACCCTCGAGTCACCTGATAATAGCACTGCTGTAACTCAGTGTGTGGCAGGTTAGACCAGGGGCTCTGGAAATCCCTTATCTGGTGACATTTCTCACCAAAAGCTTGTGGGAGATTATTTTGGATGCCAAGACCAATCCCATAACAAGCCCACCCATTCTTGTCTGCTCTCAGTTGCAGAGCACAGCACACATGGATCCCTCACTGCCAGAAAGATGTGCAGCCACACAGGAACATGTGGCCAAGTGTTGAATGCCATTTGTGCTTTGGAGTTGGTGGGGATTTTGTCATTTTCAAACATCTCTTTCAATGTCAAAAGCTCTGCTAACTTCCAAAAACTCAATGCAAATTTAAATTAAAAAAAAAAAAATGCAGAAGGTTGTTGGTTTTTTTTTTGGGTTTGGGTTTTTTGTTGATTTTTTGGGGGTTTGGGTTTTTTAATCCTTGATGGTTCACAGCACTTTTTCAATGTGTGGGCCAGACTTAAAAATCTCTTGGTCTGGAATCTGTGGACCCTTATGTTCCTAGGGGTTCCTAGGGGTGTTTGAGAATGGAAGGTGCATGATGACATACAGCAATCCGTACCTATGGCATTTCTAGGAGATTTTGTCCCATGCTATATAATGCTCTTAGGCCCACCAGTTAGAAAAAGCTGTAAGCCACTAGTCTAGGATAGCAATGGGCTGCATACAAAACCAAAAGCCAATATATATCCACATTTGATTGTTTTGCATTTTTATAAACTCCTGATGGCAGCAAGTCTGCCATCCTCTGCTTTTACACACACAAGCACAGTGCAATCCTGAACTCAACAGGCCTTTGACCACTACAGCTATAAACAGTAACACAGACTATGCACATAGCAAAGATTTTTAAGAAATAACAGATGCTGAGATTGTTCTAATAAGGAAAAAGGGTGGACTGCAGCAAGCATCCCTGTGCGTGTCCCTTGGGGCCACCCTGGGCTGGATACCTGCAGAAGCAGATGATGTGCTGTCATAAGGTTGCTGCCCAGTGATACTTGCCTGAGAAGATTGAACTCAGGGCTCAAAAGCATAAATCTACTTATGGGTTCAAAAACATAAAGCTACTTATGTAATTCAGCTCTCACAGAAAAGGAGGCGATGCCACATCTTGGATTGTCCCTTTCCCCTTCCCCCAGCATCTGGACTATCAGCGGGAAGCCAAGGGAAACAGATGGAGATAAGTGAGCACTTTACCAAAGCAAAGCGTTTCCGTTCCCAAGGTGCTGCCATCTGGAAGGCTGTGAGTTTATTTTGGTTTTAGTCTGGGGCACAGCACATCACAAAGAAGGAGTTTTGGCCATGGAGGGGCAGCTTATACTGGCCCAGGGGACAGGGACCTCCAGTGACAAAAATGAGCTGGGGCTGAGCGGGGAGCACTTCTGGCTGTTCCTGACAAATGTTCGAATGAGGATTAAAAAGTAAATAAAAGCATCTGTCTGGAAATTAGGTAGAAATTAATCAATAGAGGAAATAGGTCTGCTGGCTACTTCCCATTGTATCTATCCCCAAGTGCTTTCCTGACACTGGCAATTTTTGGAGAGCAATAGACCTTAGCCTTGAGCTGAGAGGTCTTGTGTCATGCTAGGGTGGGCTGAAACCTTGAATGGTCCGGCACAGGGGGCCCCAGTTAGGGAAGCACCCAGCTGTCCTGTCACTGCTGGGACAGCATGTATCCCTGTAGCCATCCTAAATTGACCCTCACAAACATGGCTGAAGAGAGAAGAGAATATTTTATCAGCTCTCCTGTCACTCTTCCCCAGCCACAGTCATCCACAGAGTCTTCTTGTGGAGAGTGAGGCAGTCACATCCAGTATAAGTGGCATATTAACTTTCAAAAAAATGGGTGCTGGGCCGTTTTTTTTTTTTTTTTTTTTTTTTTCCTCCTGTGAATGGACACTCCAGAGAAGGAAAATAAGCCATAGATCAAGTGACTATGTCAATGTGACTGTTTGGGCCAGACCTTTCCCTCTTTCATACCGAGTACTGCCTTTCCCTGGATACAGCCCAGCAAAATCCCTGGGACCACTGCAAGCACAGGGAAGAGTAGCAGCACATTGGGAAGGCTCTGAGCACTTTCACTGGGTGGATTAAAAACCAGCAATAATATCCTACCTCCTTTCACACTGGAAAAGGGGTGGATCCCACTATGAGACAACCAGTTTGTTTCATCCATCTTCCAGTTTTCACCAGGGTCCATTTCTGATCCACACCATCAAAGATCTGCTTGCAATGCCTCCTGCTGCTCTCTCTGGGGAATAACCAGAAGATACTCTGAGTGTCTGTCATGCTGCTAGACCATGGTCAGCTGCTAAGAAGCTTACCTCAACAGAAGAAAATGTCTTGTCAATATTTCAGGAAAAAAAGAAAATCAGTTTTAAAAAAAAATTGAGGAAAAACTCACATGGCTTCCAGAGAACTCTTGGACAAAGGAGTAGCTGACTCTGCCAAGCCTCAACTTATCCCATTGACAAGTCTCCCTGCTGTGTCAAAAGGCCACCAATGATTGGACCTCTTCCATTTTCTGTTGTCAGTCTGACCAACACTTAGAAATTCTTAATCCATCATGATACTTGCAGGGGTGGGGTTTTATTTTTGAGCAGGGTGATGTTTCATGAGGGCATCCATCAGGGATGTGTGGCTTGGCTTTATGTGCCCAGCTGTGAGGTCCTGACCAGGGAGGGGAGTGGATCTGGCCCTTGTTCCCAGCCCCTCCATGGGCAGGAGTTGCAGGCTGGGAGTTCTGATCAGTTACACATTACAAGCCAATGCTACCACTGGCCACTTGGCCCTTGCAGCTGCCCCAGCCCTGGAGTGGTGGCTGTGAGCCACCAGGGAAGGATTGAGATTATTGAGCAGTTAAAGCTGGAACTCCCTACCCTAAAAAGTTCCTTTCTGGTATAGATACTGAGTGATTTTCTTAGCTATCAGTCATTCAGTGCAACCTACAGGTTTGCTGCACTTGGGAATCCACGTGGCGACATTCTTCAGTGCAACCTACAGGTTTGCTGCACTTGGGAATCCACTTGGAGACATTCTCCTTTCCTTGACTCCTTGGACCTGTGCATCTGGGCAATCCCAGACATGAGTAACAGACTGGGAGAATAACTCAGTGAGAACAGCCCTGTAGGGAAGGACTTGAAGGACTTGGAGGACTTTTCATCCATAAGAAGCTGGACATGAATCAACAAGCAATGTGTGCTTGTAGCCCAGCAAGCCAACTCATCCTGGGCTGCTTCAGAAGCAGCATGGTCAGCAGGTCAAGGGAGGTGATTCTCCCCCTCTACGTTGTCCTCATGAAACACCCCCCCCACCCCCAGAGTGCTGTGTTCTGGTCTGGGGCCCTCAGAACAAGAAGGACATGGATCTTTTGATGATGCTCACACTGGAGCATCTTGTTTATGAAGACAGGCTGAAAGAGTTGGGGTTCTTCAGCCTGGAGAAGAGAAGGCTCTCACAACACCTCATTTCAGCTTTCCAGTACCAAAAAGTGGCTTATAAAAGAGAGGAAGAGTGACTTTTTACATGGGCAGATAGCACTAGGACAAGAGAGAATGACTTTAAACTAAAAGAGGAAAGATTTAGATTGGATGTTAGGAAGAAATTCTTTACTCTGAGGGTAATGAGGCCCTGGCACAAGTTGCCCAAAGAAGCTGTGGCTGCCCCATCCCTGGAAGTGTTCAAGGCCAATCTGGATAGGGCTCTGAGCAGCCTGACCTAGTGAGTGGCATCCCTGCCCATGGCAGTGCATTTGGAACTGGATGATCTTTAAGATCCTTTATAACCCAAGCCTTTCTATGATTCTATGGTTCTGTGATCCCTGTTGGGGTAAGCACACAGGGGCATTTAATGCATTCCTGGGTCTTCAGGATTACATAGCAGGCAAGAGTCCATCTAGCATCAGCAACCTCTCACTTATTACGGAAGGACACAATCGTGCTGAAATGCAACAAAATACTGTAAAGCTTTTCTGCCTCTGTGGGAAGATGCTGAAAAGGAAGTGACAAGGACTTCCCCTAGCAGTGTCTGAAGCAAACCAAGATGCTAAATGACATCAATGGAGCTGGTTTCATGGTAAGATGAATCCCAGGAGACCCATCACACTGGCAGCTGGTCATCTCTACTCAGACTGATTTTCTTCATTACCTTTTGTAGGAATTATTTTGTAACTTAATACTGTCACCTTAATTCAGGGCATGCCTGAGAGGGACAGGCAGATAGTGATGGAGGGACACCAGCACCATCTCCTTAGGAAGTGAGGCAAAGAAAGAGATGGGTGGGGTCCTGTCTCCACAGGGAAGCTAAGCACGGCTGAGCCATGCCACTGCATTTCCCAAGCACTGGTAACTCCTAGCTACCACCTTTTCAGAGGGGAGATGGTGCAGCTGGTGAGGTGGGTGGAAGGGCATGCAGAAAGGGGCAGCAGCCCTTGATGTATTGCTGCTGTGGCTCCCAGCCCAGCACAGCCCAAGGCCCTGCCTCAGCCCACTGCCAAGTCTCACCAGCATGAACCATGACTGTGCCAGTGCTTCCCTGGTTGGCCAGACCTGCAAGAGGCCATTTCACATAGCATCTTGCTCAACACCTTAATTAAGCAGAATTAAATACTTGTCTGTATGTGTTTGCTGAGCCGTGCAGGCAGAGCTGGACTGGAGGTTTCTTGATGTAGTAAATTCACCTGAAGTGCAATTAAGAGGTACTGAGACTCCAGACAAATTTGGGTTGAATATGTAATTAGTTTTAGCTGAAAGAGATGAAAAAGAGTTCTGAGAAGAGCAGCAAGGCTCCATTTTGACATTTTAAAAGTGAAACTTGTTTGTTGTTCTTTCAAAAGCTGGTTTTGGTTTGAAAGTGACCTAGTTTGCTTTTTCTCTTCTTTTTTTCTTCTATTTTTTAAGCTATGAAAAGCAGTAAATAATCTCAAACCAGAATGTCTCATGCAATGCTTATGAAAAGAAATCAAAGAAGAAAAGAAACATTCTCCTTTAGGGGGTGACCCAAACTAAAAGTATTTTCAATTTTTCCCTTCAGCCACTGAAATGAAAAACCTATTATTTGTACAGCTATACTACTGAAAGGCATTTCATCAATGTGTACTGCTGGCAGTTTATTCTTTTTGCCTACCAAGGGAGGGGTTTGTCTGAGAGTTCAATAAAAGTATAAGAAAGCAGGAAAGGGCAATTTAGCAGTGTAGCATAGAAAATAAAATGGCTTTTCCATATTTACTCATCTCTCTGAAAGAAGGGAAAAAGCAAACGCCCAGACCTCAGCTCTTTACCTGCTGTCCCACTCTGGTCAGAATCATATGGACATGAAATCCTATGGACACAAGTCCTGAGTTCCCATCACACAAAAAATTAATTGCAAATGTAAACCCTTCCAACTTCACAGACACATAAGGTCCAACCAACATAAGAGAAAGCAAAGGTCGAAATTTATTTGGGGCAACAATACCTGCAACGAGAAAGACCTAAAAGGCCATAAACTTCAATCCTTACTATAGTTTTGGGGCATCCCTCACTTCCCTTCACAGCAGAGCCTGGTCCCAGAAGAGGCTGATGGTGTCAGGTCTTTGTGGCCAGCATCACAGGATCAGGGATGGGTCTGTAGATCCTGCCTCACCATAGCGTATCCATCATGCCCACCCTCCCCTGGGGCTGCCCGGTGGGATGGGATGGGAGGGAAAGGGATGGGTACAAACACAGACAGGCCCACTAGCTGCACTGAAATTCGTGCAACAGATCTCTCAGTAAAACACAGAACTGAAGCAAGAGGCACTGCCGCTCAGCCTGGTGTCTCACAAGGGCTGGGACACAAACAGCTGCAGTCAATAATCAACACCTGTTACCACCGTCTTTCAAGAAGATGACAAATCAAATGTGACATTTTTCCAAAGGGCCTGCACTAAGGTCCTCAGTCTTCACCTAGGCCAGGAGGGGCTCATTTGACACACCTACAGCTTCCACCAGTCCTCTGAGGTAAAACAAGGTGAGAAAAGACTCACACTCCTGCTATATGTCATGTGATGATACAATATAAAAAAAAAAAAAAGAGGCTGAATTAATTAAGACCCCTTTCACTTCACAGCTTTTACTATACCTCAATAACACCCATGCAGATCACACAGCACTGTTCATTTCTAACCTAACTTGAAAATCTCTTCCAAACCTCAGAAAAAATTTGCATAATATTGTAATGACCATTTCAACAAAGTTTTACAATCCTTCCTATCTGTCAGAAGTTGTTGGAGCACAAGCGCCAGTAAAGCTCCGCTTCTGGACCATTTCTAGCTCAAGACAATCTGTCACACAGCCTCTTTGGGCACTCACCAGCTACACAGGGATTTTTTTTTTAAGAACCATAAAATGCAGAATTCACACAGCCAGAACAGCAGGAAAACAAAAGTTAATGACCTGAGACTAACCCAGAGAGACAAGAAACTAAAGCATCAAACCCTAAATACTACAGCACGCAGGGGCTTGATCTGGAGGACAAGTAAAGGCTGGTAGTGTTTGCCCAAGCACTGCCCTCAAAATTGGCTCCATCCACGTGGCTCACCAAAATCAGGTGCTGCTGAGTGGAGTTGCAGATTCTGTACAAAGCATCTCACATTTCTTTGAGCTATCATATCTCCTTGCATGCGTTTCAACTTCAGCTCTAACTGCATCCACCTACTTGGCATCTTCCAGAAGACACAGACTCAGCTACTTCTCCTCTTCTCCATGAGGAACAAAGAAGTGCACAGTTTTGTGAGATGCTCAGCCCAGTCTGATCCAGGCATTGCTAGAGCTGGTGACCACCTAGGGCTGGTGATCACTTAGGGCTGGTGACACTCACACACCACCTTGCAGGTCTGAGCCCTCTGAGCAGCACACTGTAGCCCTCTGCACTCAGTGACTTATTTGTTTAGATGAACAACCTTTCCAAACCCTTTGTAGCACCTGGGAAGAATGTGAGCCCTTCTGAGCAGCATCTGCCCTGGGGGAGCCAGGCAGTGTGGGATGCACACAGCTGGTTCCTGGGACCAGAGCAGCCTCAAGCAACACCACCACATTGCTTGGTGGCCAGGCCAGGGCAGGTGACTGCAGAACCACCACTAGCCTGTTGCAGCCTGGTATAAGAGTAAGCATTGGTAGGAAGCGTGGCAAGGGAAAAGGCTACGCAACAGCTGAGGTGGTCACAAGTCACAGAAGGGCTGGTAGATGGGGCAGCAGAGAGAACACTGAGGAGAGTGGGGTTGGGTATCAGTTTGGTGAGGGAGACTGGGACAGGAGAGAAAAAGCTGTTTCTGTCCATGTTGCAAACCCTACAGTGGGGCTGGCCATTGCTAGTATGTTCTCCAGCAAGAGCAGGCACTGACCCTAACCTGTGCCTCCAAGAAATGTGTGGGATTTGGGAGGGATATTCATCACACTAAAGGGACAAGGTTGACAGCTGAGGCAGGACTGAGGCTGAGACAAGAAGCAGGGACTGAAGAAAAGAGCTTGCTCCAGATGGAGAAGAGGGAGAGAGCTTGGTCACACTGTGGGAGAAGGACTCAGGCAGTAGCCTTGCAGCAGCCACACATGGGATGAAATGCTACCAGACAGATGCCTTGTCGTGGGCTGTTTCCCAATGCCCTGCAATTACATAGGGATAGCAACACAGCCTTCCTCTCATCAGGCATTAGCTGGGAATGTCCAGTCCTGTGGTCACCAAAGTGATATAGATATCTTTATGGTGCCTACACAACAACTCAGATTCTTCCCACTCACAACGAGCTCAGAGAAACTAAAAGTATCCCCCAACACACAGTTTTGCTCAGAGTAAATCCTTTGTGTCAAAAAGGCAGTGTGTGCTGAATGTGGGAGCAGTGTCAAGAGGAAGTCCTGTGGCTTGGGCAAGCAGCAGCGGCTCTTGGGTGGGTATTTCTGCCCCGGGAGGGCATTGCCTTTCTGCAGCTGCTCATCTGCCGGAGGGCAAAGCTGGCGGGAATGAGGTCTGACGAGCCTTACAGAGCTGAGCAGGGCAGGATCAGGCCTTTGAGGGGGACATTACAAATTTGTTTAACCTTGGAGCATGATGAGCACAGCAAAAGGCACGAGGTGACAAACTGCTTCCCCTGTGCCCCAGACCTCAGCCTGATGGCTGTCTTTATTCACCCACAGCTGTTCTCTATACATTGCATAGGCTCTCCTTTAATTAGTCCAAAAGGTGACTAATGAGCTATTTGTTAATGTCATAAATCAAAAAGCTCTATCTGTAGTTGGTCTGAAAGAGCTTTTTTTAAAAGCATCAAGTTTCAGCCAGCTGGCACAGAGCATGATCACAAGCTAATTACATGATCTCATGGCAGTTATCTCGAACTAATACATCATTAATCGGATCTTACAACAGCTAAAGGAGAAGCCCAGAGCCAAGAAACACTTGAATGCTCCACAGTCCCCAGGACAGGAGCCCTTTTTATAAAAGCTGCAGGTTTACACACAGCAGGCGCATATCAGGGCAAGCAGTAAGTTGTACTGCTCCCCTTGCCCTGACAAACAAAAACATTTAGAAGCTGGGAAACACATGAGCTCCTCCAAAGGAAGTTTTCCACAAGCACAGTCATTGTCCCTCTGCCTTGGTTCAGGGCTGCAAAGAAAACCAGAGTGGGAAGGGGCTCAGGGTCAGGATCCCAGCATTGCTCAGGAACCCCAAGGCATTTTTTCTAAGCACTCTGTATGACAAGGCCCTGTTGAAGGACTTGTCCCAGTCTGGTCTCAAGGGACAGGTGGGTAGTTTCAGGTCACCTGCACTGATGGCAATGGGTGCTAGAAGCTCCTCTTTATTCTCTATATCCCTTTGGATATAAAAGTAGGAGGCAAATCAATAAATACATTCCTATTTACATGTCATGATTTCCTTTGAATAGCTCATTATTAGCTAGGAACAACCAACTACACATATAACTAGGAACCAGACAAAATCTTGAAAACCTTTGAAAATACTATCTTCAATTTCAACCAAGCCTTTATTCTCACTCCTGAGCAACAGGACCCCCCCAAAAATGGTCCCAAAGGAGCTCACAAACCTGTCCCAGCCATCCCACAGGTGTGGCAGGATGCCAGGATCCACCTCACAATGCTCCAGGACCACTGCTCTGATTACAAAGTACAGGAGGTGCTGGATGCACCTATCAACACAGATTTGGGGTGGGTTTAAGATCTGTAAGGTCCTCCAAGTCACCATGTGGAATAAAGTTTCTCTTTCTTACTTCTCTGGTCTTCTTCCAAAATCAGTGAATTGAATCGCAATTCAGCAATTCAAATGTTAAAGCACTTGAAGCAAAGGTTGTGTCTCCCTTCGTGTCTGCTGCAGAGCTCTCTGTACTAAACTAACAGTCCTGCACCCCAAAGCTGCCAGTTATCTTCACATGCAATTAACTGCCAGGTTATTTTAGCCATAACAATCCCTTATCTACTTAAGAGAGTATAATTTCTCTGTGCTGTTCCCTTGGTCTCTCAGAAAACACACAACTGCCTTTTTCTTGCAGTTACAGGAGAAAATATTCCTGTTCCAGCCTCAGTTCAGACAAGATCTTTTAAAAAATGGTAAATTAGAAATGGTAAATCTTACCTGACAAAACACCCGTGATTTCTCCGGTGACAAGAAATGTCTGTTCCTTGGTGCTGCAAGACCAAAGCCTTCCTGGGAAATGTTTGTCCTTTGTTGGGTAAGAGCTCTGCAAAAACTATGTAGCCATTGCCTGGACTTGCTTCGGTTTGGGTAGGTAAGTTACGGGAATTCAGCTGCTCCTGTGTGTTCAAAGAGCTTCAAAATGCTCTACACCACCTATCACATTATGGTTCCCACAAGTATGCTAGGTATGCATCTGTCTTCCTGAGTCATGTAATTATCTTTGGGAAAGTAACCCAGGGAAACACGGCAGAGGGAAAAAAACCCCAACCAACTATGTAAGTCCCTCAATGGTCAGCAGTAGCCCTGCAAGGAGATCTCCTTGAACAGAGGCTTTGCTGATCCTTATGTCCCAAATGCCAAAGCTAGGGGAGATGCTGGGCTGTCCACTTCCTGCCTTCCTCAGCAGTCTGTAGGACCACATGCAAGAAGTAGCATGGAGAAGGAGCAGCACAGTCTCAAAAGCAGCCACAGCACTGGAAAAGCAGATCTGAAGCTCATTTTGTTGCACAGGTTATGGGGTGGCCTCTAGCCAGGAGGAAATGTAGGGTGAAATAGTCCCTGATGACTGTTGTTAATGAAGGCTGAGTCATTGGTGATGTAGAATGAAAAAATTATGTGATGCAGCAATGTCTGGGCTAGTTACATCTTGAAAAGGATGGTGGGTGTCTTCCTGGGTTTTCCATTGAGTCAGAAGCACCTGGGGAAAGTGATATCAGGAAGAGAATATCTGCCGTGATCAAATGCCACCTCAGGCAGTCTCAGAAGAGGAATAAATAATGAGAGAATGGAATACCATGTAGGTGAGTTTTCCAGAGAAGTCCCTTGCACGAAACATAAGGAAGGAAATAAGGCCAAGAATGAAGAGCAAACAGTGAAGGGGACCTTAATTACACCACCTTCTCACAAGGAAAAATATGGTCTTACCATGGTGAGAATGGCTGCAGCAGATGTTCACACTCTGTAGTATTTTTTTAAGAGCTGCCAGTTTTCCCAGATGACTTACAGCAAGGACACCTCGGAAGTGAGCCTCCCAATCCTACATGACAGCAGCAAGCTCACTTTGGCGTAGGTAGCCATGCACCTCCAGCAGATGTGAGCAGATCTTGGGTTTGGCTCCATCTCCTGAAAGACCAGCTCCATTCATCACCTCCCTTGATGACCTATGGTACTCAGGAGATTATTTCAAAATTTTGAGCTCAGTTGTTAAGTACTTCCAGCTACCAGGTTAGACAGAAAACCTCACACCTGGGAGGCAAATGGCTCCCATTCCCAGGGCCAGGAGGGCTTCAAGCACCCATGTGCACTGAATGACAAAGAGAAATGTGTTGTACATCATTTGAGCCAACTCTGGGGCTTGGTTTTATCACCCCATTCCAGCTTTGGCCAGCATTGCCTAATGTCTCTGTCAGTACCTGGCTGTGTTTGGCACCTTTGCGCGGTGAGAGCAGGTTGGAATGTTGCCAGGCATGAGGTGGGTTGCAGACTGTCTGTGTATTCAGAAAGCCAGCAGGTCCAGGAGCAGCAGATACCAGCTGAAGAACAAAGGCCATCAGATACTCTGCATTCCCATACCTCCTCCAAAGGCATATCTCAGCTCTGACCACAAAGGGAAAAGTGTCCAAACTCTTACCAAGAAGCATTTCAGGGACTGCCAGCATGCTGCAGAAGCAGCCAGTGTGTGGAGCAGTGAAAGATTTTGGCTGTGCCACCACCTGTGCACAGGTGAGGAGCTCAGAGGAGCACTGGCTGTTCTGGTATGTCCCAAGGCCATACTCACATCCAGGCTCACTCACCACAGCTGTAAAGCAGCAGAAGCAGCCCTGGCAGTGTTAAAGCTCTCCCACCAAGCCTCTGAGGTGCTGGTGCACCAGGATGTATCCTGGGGATGGGAATGCCACGGGGCTTCAACTCTGTAGTGGGAGAAACTTGAAGAAACCACTCTGCTTGGACAGAAGTCAACTGATGCACATTAGTGTAATGGAGACTTTGAGTTAGGCTGCTTTTTTTCCCCCAAAAAATCCACATAGTAGGCTTATAATTACAGCAACACCAAGTCCTGATGGCTTCTCTAGCCCTGCTGACTTGGGGCATGCTCTTACCCTCCTCCCAGCATGTCTGTGTGGGGCTGTCATTGCCCCACCATGGCACAGGCTCCTCTGTTCTGACACAAACATCCCAGGAAGCCAAAAACGCCTTCAGAAAGGTGAGCAGCTGGTGCCGCGTGATTCACGGCCCTCCACGGCTCTTGTGTTGTGAGTCATGAGCTTTCCCACAGATTTGCAGCCAGAGGCACTGGTCTGCCTTGAAGACAAATGGAGCAGATATTTTCAGCCCAAGCCAAGCTCCCAGGTGAGTCGGGGCGAGGTGAACATGAGCAGCCATTGTGTAGCTTTGCATCTGCTGCGGAAGGGTTTACTCACAAAGAGGGTGTCTTTCCTCTCTTCCCATCCTGTGTTGAGGACAGGGGATGGTGCTGGATATCATCAGCCTCCTGTCCTTTCTCCAGCCACATCACCTGAGTTTTGTGCTAGGGTGCTCATGTAAAAACTCCCATTCCTCACACTTTCTCCTGCTCACCAGTTCTTTTGAATTGGTGGGGGAAAGGTCTTCACAACAGGGCCTGTCTTCTGCTACACATCTGCCCAGATGCAAACACTGCACCCACACCAAAAGAATGGAACAAATGGAGACAGATGATCACACCAGGATGAGAAAAGTCATCCCACTGTTGTTGGCAAATTCTGTCTGAAAATATACACTATTTCCTAGGAAAACATTTCTGGGCTTTACCTCACAGGGCAGCTCAGGGATGAGGTTGGGTGGGAGATTGTCCATATCCTGAACACTGGTGGGCTCCTGCCCTGCTGCTTCTCAAGTAGCAGCATGGTGTCATGACTGAGGGCTGGTTTGTCCCCTGTGCCCACCCCCAGAGCACGCCATGTGTATAATGCTATTTCATTCAGAAACACTGCTGGGTTAGCTTTGCCAAGACAGGAAGAAGAGAGAAGGACAACTGGTGGTAGAAAGGAGGTGGAGGTAAGTCCCAGGCAAGTCACAGGGAGCAGGGAGTCTCAGAGGGTGGGCAGAGACAGCAGCACTTGTGTTACTCACTGGTGGGAGTCAGAGAGGAGTTCTATCTCATCGATACCCTGACAGACACCACAGCAACTGTAATTTTCTCCCTAGTGAAGGACAAGGCAGGCTGAGGAGACTTCTTTACTCCAAAACCAAAGTACATCCTTCAAGGCAACTGAGGGTCAGGCAGGATCTCTGCTGACAGGTGGGAAACACTTTAACTTTTTGTTATAGCTACAGGATTTCTCAGAGGACTGAGTTAGATATAAAGTATTTACAGCTCTCTCTCCAGAGAAAGCTGGTGCTAAATAAAATCAGATCTCTGAAAGGAAATACACAGAGGGAATCCAACCAGCCTCTGAAAGAACTGCTTCCCCAGGGTCAGACAAGAGCAGAAAAGGGGTTGGTAAAGTGGTGATATTGGTGATTGCAGAAGGAATTAATGGCAAAACCTCAGTGGCTTGTATAAAGGATGCTTTGTCCTTCCTTCCTCATCAGACTTCTTATAGGGATTATGGCATCCCACACCTGATCTGGCTCCTAATTTTTCCTCATTCAGTTCAGGGCTGACCCAGCACCTCTTCTTTCAGCAACTTACCCATGCGCAGCCCTGATCTCCCCCAGCCCCATATTTCTCCATCCAAGGGCAAGCCCACACTCACTTCCAGCACCTGGTACACCTGGCCTGGGCTGCAGGAGCCCAGTGCTGGGCACTCCAATGCCAGCTCTGCCAGTGAAAGGTGCTGGCTCTCGGGAGGTGCTGCTGTGGGGGCCCTGGGTCCCAGCCAACAACCTAGCTGGCCTCATTCATGCTTTGTGGGACACACACACAGATTGATGTTCACCGATGGTTTCACTTAGATAAGAGAGGGAAGATCAAGTTCTGCTTTGCTAGGCTGGAATGTTTATGAAACAGACCAAATGGGACCTGAGATAACAGTAAGCTGCAACCTTGCTCAGGTCTACCACATAAAATTCAGTGTGAAAGTACTGCTGTGGTGGTGGGGAGAAGAGAAAGAAATCTCTTTTGTCTCCTTACACCCAAGATTCTGGTGCTGATTTATGATGGTGTGATCTCTGCCTCTCGGGTTAATCATGGCACAGACACCTAATGTCTTCTACTGAGATCAAAGAAATGCAGTTGCCAGCTACTTTCTCCTGATTTTCTCCTGGCTGCCGGCCCTTCCCTGAGAATTGTGCAGTGGCATGCTGTAAGACACAGTTCTCTTACTCGCTATTATGTTTTTACATCGACCAGGGCAGTAATTAGTTGCCCTCGCAAAAGTGCGAGAAGTGTTAAAGGATCAATTTAAAAAGTTACTTTGAAGCCGGGCAGCACCGAGCAACATGGCAGGCACCGCCCTGAACTGTCGGCAGGGCTGTCCTCACCGACCTGTGAGGCGTTCTGGTGGCTGACAGCAGACACCTTTGGGGGCCCTCAGGCCGTGACAGACAGCGAGAGCGGGGCAGAATGGCTACATCTCTCCCTGCCTGGAGACTGGCTGCCGCCCAATCGGCACCCTGGGGGAGTCCGCCTGGAGCCGAGCTGGCCACTGCTCGCCCAGAGGAGGGTATTTAAGACCGTGCCCAGGAGTGTCTGCCGGCCGGCCGTTCCATCTCAGGTTCACCCAGGGTTTAAGCCTGACTGCTGGTCCTGCTCCTCGTCCTGCCTGCTGCTCCTCGTCCTGCCTGCCTGCTTTGGTTCCTCTCAGGTCCTTCCCACTGGTGGTGGTAATTCTTTCCCTTTGCTTTAGCCTGTCCCTTTCCTTATCTCCCCCTTTCCCCCCTCCTCCTTCATTATCTCCTTTTGATTCTTTCAATAAAAGCAGTATCTGTCTGAGACTCAACGTAGGGAGTTGCGTGCCTGAATCTCGCCCTCTGAGAAATCCAATAAAAGAACCTAGTTACAATTTCAAACCGGATTGTAACAGATGCTGTGGTCACCTCCCACGCCACATCCCCTGCAGGTCCCTCCTCTACGTGCAGCACGGCCTGAATGCAACCAGGGCTCAGCCCCACCTGATTCGGGGTCCCATCTGCCCACCGGGCACAGACGAGTCAGGGCTGCTGACTGAGCATGAGAATGGCACAATTATAACCTCCAACACTAATTACATTGAGTGAGGTTTAGGCCACCAGTCTTAGATATGGAGTGGTGGTAGGTGAGTTCCTGTCACCAAGCCCCTGCCTCATTCTTTTTGTTTCTCATGAAAAACTAGAGAAGACCCTGGTTTTGCTCCACACCAAAACAAACCCAAAAGCTGAAACTTCTAAATATCTCAGAAAAGAGAAATGCCATTTTCCAGCCAGGTCTACTTGCTGCTTAAGAAAAAGCCCTATTACCACCAGAAAAACAGCAGCATTGCAGTGGCATTTGTTACAGCTGCCATCCACTCTCCATTCATGTTACCACCTGAGTATTCATTAGACTTGTATTTTGTAGCAATAAGTGGGTTTTGATTTGTGCGTGTTATTTAAACTCTCAGCAAGGAACTAAAGTAACAATTATCCACCCCAAGGTCTGGTGATTCACTAGAGGCTCTGATGAACACGCTGATGCCATGTAACTAGAGTGAGCTATTGGTGAGAAACAGCCATAAAAAATGTCTCTTTAGGCCAATTATGGAAGAACAGCGTCTAACAGGATGTGTCCAGCTGCATCCTGGAGACTGAGACACCAGGTGACTTAATCATCCCTTGCGGTAGTATTACTTTCACACGCACATTACTGAAAAAATCATCAGCAATCCAATGTTGCTGGTAGCACATCTCAAATGGAAACAGTTTCAGGTGTAGGGCAAAGAGAGACCTTGTCAGGTCAGTGATATTCTCCTGTTGACTTCAAGAGATGATGGATTAGACCTATCAGTTGCAAAAAAGTGAGTGGATGGCAATATCTTTTTCTTTTTACCATGTGGTACACAATAACTGCCCTACACTTCTTAGTAGTGATGCCTTAAAGACTGAGCAGAAAAAACTCCAGGCAAATTTAGTAGGAGATAAGGAGAGCAGAAGCTTTAATGAGCCTCTAGGCTCCAGGAATACATATCCACAGGATCCCTCCCCAAAGTTCCCAGGTTCCAAGATTTTATAATAATGTCCATCCAATTCCATTCTGTTATTCCCCCTGGTCCTGCCCCGTCCGCACCCATCCTGCCCCATCAGGAATTGAGTCTGGGGCTCTGGGACCCCTCTTGCATCATCTTCATCTTCCTCGCAGCACGTTGGGTCCTTGGAGGCCTTCCAAAGTTCCAGATTTGGTGTTCTTCTGTCCATGTCTTTATCTTCTGGTGCAGGCTTCATGGCGCTTCTCTGCAATTCCACCTTGAAATGGAAGACTAAACAGCTACTGAAGTTTTGAGGGATTGATATAGGATGGGGTTGGTATGTGCAAACGTTAAGCTACTGAAGTTATTTTACTGGTACATTAAAACTACACAAACTTCTAAAATCTATAAAATTAAAAATCAAAAAATCAAAAAACCCTGAGGCATTAGTAGCCAAGAAGACGCCTCCATGAATATTGGCATTCTTGTGATGTTGCCAATAAACTAAGAAACCTTCTTGTGGCTTTACCAGGCACTTCACTGTAACAGTCCTACCTGCGCTGGTCACCATGATTATCTAATCAGAAATATCGTAGAGATGAACTCTTTTCAGAGAGTTCTTTAGGGTTTGGGTTTTTTTGTTTTGGTCTGGGGTTTTTTTGCTACCACTTGTAAATGAAGAATATGTTTTAAATTCTATCTAACACATTAATTTCTGCCTGGCTCCCTCTCCCCCAGAGAAAGCAACTGCTCTCAAGCCTTTTTCTGTTCTTTCTGCAACGCATATGCTGGAAACATTCTTGGTAGCTGAGCAAATGGTACCTTCTTCTAGGGTATGGAGCAATTCCATAGCTCTTCTCCCAGAGATGGTGTGGCAGAGGCTGCCCTTTTCCTCTTCCTTCCTTCTGGTAGCCACTTAACCCAAGCTACCCCTCAAGAAATTATGGCAGTCCTTGTTTCCCTCCATATCTTGGCCTTGTCTCTCCCCAACAAGTAGACAGGGTCCCTTGCAAGCCCATCATCTCCTCTCCTATGGGAATACTGAACCATGTGTACAGCTTGAGTTATCTGCAATACCAAGATTTAGGCCTTTCCTTCAAGATTTTTTCATGAAGGATGAAATTTTATATATGTGCTGTGGATGGGGACTGAAGGAAACCAATTCTACCCATTTTCACCCATGAACAAGCTGTAACAACTTGTTCTTGGCTGTCTGTGACTTGGGCTGTGCCAGTGGGGTTTCCACTGTGGTTTTTTTTGCCAGACACTGGAGCCTGCCCACCAGTCTCTGAAGTTTTCCAAAGGGCTGTCATTTGTTTCTGCTGTGGTCAGGACACACAGAAGCCCCAGGAATGCTCCATGCCCATGGAAGAGCCTTGTCTACCCAACACTTGCACACATGGGGGTCAGCAGCAGCTCCTGTGGTCCCTGTGCCCACCCCACTGCCTCCCAATTGCTGAAGGAATCAGTATTTCCCTGGAAAATATCAACTAATCTTTTTTCTTTTTCTCCTTCTTCCTCATTTCAGGAATGCACTACTTTCAACAAAACTTCTGACAGAAAAAGTATCTTAGGCTGGGATTTTTAGTCCCTGTGTGGAAAAACCACCAGGGGGGTGGCAGCAGCAATCAGCAGTTAGGGCAGGGCAATGGTGGACCTCAGTCGGCCTGTTTCAAGTGTGGATCTGAGCTTCCTCCATTCTTAACCCTTTGGTTGTGATCTTGGGGTCTAAGTCTTTTTCCAGCAAAATTAATAACTCAAAAAATATAAAGATGAGATTTGGTCCTCCTGTGAACTTGGGGGTGGGAGGGGGAAAACTACATAAAGGTCGAAAAGTATTTTTCCCAGCCATAGCTCAGACTGTTTTACTCCTGGGGGGAGTTCTCCACACATTTCCCATGGTGTTGCATGTCCTGAGCAAAGATCACACCATCCAAGCTCTCTGCCGCTCAGCTCTGGGAGACAAGAAGGGCTACAGGCTCCAGCAGGTGCTAGATAGCCTGTGGCCAGGCTGAAATGCAGAGGTGATGGATTTTCTATGCTAACTTGGTTAAGCCCTTCTGCCCACCCACGTCCTGCCCAGGCAGCACACCACCACTCATAGCTGTGACTGCTTTTCCCTACTGGTAGCAAATGAGTCCATCCTCACAAATGCAAATGCCCCACTGAAACACCTTCTTGACAAAACTCCTGTTCCTCACAGCCCACCCTGCTCGCCAGTTTTTCTGAATTGTTGGGGGAAAGGTCTCCTGCTAAACATCTGCCTGGCTGCAAGCACTGAGCTTCCCCAAAAAACCTAACAAATGGAGAAAGGGTTGCACCAGGCAGTGGAATGAAAAAGGCTAGCCCACTGTGGCTGGCAAATTCTGTCTGAAAACAGACACTTTTTCCTAGCAAAACCTTTCCAGGCTTCACTTCATGGGGCAACTCAGGGAGGAGATGGGTGGAAGCTAATCTTTATTCTGAACACTGATGGGATGCTGCACAGCTGTCTCTTGAGGACAGGAAGAGAAGGAGAGGGGGGGATGGAAACCTGCAGGGGGGTGGGATGGGGAGGTTGGGGGGCTGCCACCCTTCCAGTATTTTTGTGAAACGAGCCCTTTATTTTCCTTGATATTTCCAAAATTAAACCATCACCTCCAGACAAATACAACATTTTGTTTTGAACAGAACTTTCTGTTCCTTAATTTGTCATTTTATGGACAAAACCACCACCAACAAAGGGTAATATTGATCTGATGCCTTAGGATTTTTACGTATTTGTAGATTTTTATATAGTTGTATAGTTTCTCACACTTGAGGTAGCAGCTAACACTTTCTCACACTTTCTCACAGTTTCTCATGGTTTGTGCCACATTCCTGAATTTTGTTTAACTGTCTTTTCCATGGACAAGATAGCAGCAAGGGCATCATGTTTGGGACACAGGCACCTGGACCTGAGTAACAAGACTAAACAAGATAAAAGGCCCAGAACCCTTGGAGATGTTCCAATGGGGCAGTTCTGAGGGTGGTACCAGGGTGGTACCAGAGGCAAAAGGTTCTCGGGTTGGATGTACCCATTAGATATGATAATTAAGTAGTGTTACTAATTTGTGAGAACCCTATACTGTGTGTGCACCTATATACTTCATGCACCTGAAAGCTTTCATTAAAGAACTGCTCTCTACTCTACTGATACTAATATTGTCTCCAAAGGTTTTTTTGAGATTTTAGGCAACAGATCTAGATACACACCAGAGTTTGCTTTCCTCCTCCAATTTGTCAGTTCAACAGCCAAATCAAACACAGCCATCCCCATGCCTGGTGTCTGGCCACCACTGGATCAATAAATAACAGCACTTCACTTCCAACTTACCTCGAGAGGTCTCTCCTTACACTGCCAGCTGTATCCAGCTCTCCTGCTGTAAGTTTTCCCAGCCCCAACATCTGCTTCCTGCCAACTGTGGGGCTGATCCACCTGCGCAGCAAAGGTTCAGGGGTCTCTGTCATGAAACTGGGCACTAGGTGCCATCGCTTGGGACAGGATTCAGATCTTAGCACTGGTGGAGTTATTCCTGGCTCACGTCGGTGTGTGTGGGCACAGGACTCTGTGCAGGGAGCTAACATGAGCCTTTGATATCATTGGTTAAATTTAGGGAATTAGCACAGTCCTAAAATGGTCTGGAGGGAAGCTACTGCCAGGCTGACAGGAGAGAGAAAACACCCTGCAGCCACCTCTGACCCAAGCACAGGGCAGGGGATGGAGCTAGGAGTTTGTGCACCAGCCCTGCTGCCATGCTGCGTCACCCCTTCAAAAATAGCCCCCCATGAAGGTGCACTGTGCTTTGCTGCAGCACAGAAGCAGGCAGCCTCCCTGGGCCTGCCCATGACATGGCCAAAGAGACCTGCCCTGAAATCCCACAGCCCCATGGAGCTGCTGGTCCTTGCTCAGCTGGTCCTGGTAGAAGGCTGTGGGGTGACAGAGGTGCCCTCTGCATGGTGATAATGTGGAAGGGGAGATATCGCTGAGCAAGTCCCAGCTCACAGACTCCCTCAACAGCCTTGTGCAGCTGCCACGTTCCCTCCCCAGGGAGTACTGCAGCTCCCACTTACCAGACCTGCCCTGACAGGAAAGTACCTCCAAAGAAAAGGAATGGAAAGTGACAAAAGAGGCAGCTGCCCCCAAAAGATGAAGAGAAAACTCTAAAATCCAAGGGGAGTCTCTGAAGCCCAAGTGTGTCAGAAGTTTGTGGAGGTGGGTGGAAGATGTAACTATGTAATTGCAATACAGGTTGGTTCTGGCAACCTCAGTCCTTACGGAAGATGCCTTCTGCAGTTTATGGTCTATTTCACCCTATTTTTCTTTTGATTCTTTGCTGATTCTTCCAAAGCCATCTCTAATCTTTGTGTGAAGAATATCCCATAAAAGCTGTTGCAATAATACCTTTGAGTTTTCACATGCCTTCTGTATGGAGACTGTGAGACACTCAAGTTTAGCATGACCAGAAGCAGCAGCTCTCTGTTTCTGAGTGTACCACCTTGCAGGAACAACTGCCTTGTTTAGCCTGTGACACCTGAATAATGGACACTAGGGCATTCTGGTGCAGGGAAAGAACCATCTGTTTGATTTGCTGAAGGAGTAGCCCTGCAGCCACCAAAGAGCTAGTGAAACAACAGATACAGGAAGCACCTAATTCTAAGCCGATTGTGATAAACAAGAGAAGGATTAATCGCTTCCTCAGTACTTGGCCCTAACCCGTGCTAATAGCAAAAGGCAGTGGAGCCGAGCAGGCTGATGGCCCTCAAGTCCAGCTTCTTGTTTCTGACATTAATGATGCCTAAGACTATGCTAAGATAATCTGTAGAGTTTACCATTAGTATAATGAAATTTTCTTCAGCTCTTAATCAAATTTGTTTGGTATGTGGAAGGCTGCTGATGGCGTTTCCAAAATTCTCTGTCTTAAGGGAAATCGTCATTGCTTCAGCCTGCAAAGCTGCTCCATGCCCATGGGATGTGGGAGGTTCAGATCCAGGGTGTTCCTTCCTCAGCAAATCCCACACAGGCCCTTATTAGCACTGCACAGGGGAATACTGTGCTCACTGCATTGGGGAGTGACGTGTTTCTCATAATTCCGGAATAATCGTCATTGCAAATTCAAATATTTTTCAAATTAAATATTTGCTGTAGGCATACAAACAGCTGACATCTTCAAGGATCAGGTACCATCACTTTCATTTTCTTTCCAATGCTGCCACTTGTGCATCTAGACATTAATTTACCTGTTTCACAACCATCTCTCACTGTGTGTCATCCCCCAGGCATTAAAAGTCTGTGACTGCCAAGGACATTTGCTCCAGCGAACAAGAAAGGCACAGTGTTCTTCTGACATCATTCTTCTGCCCTCTTTTGTTCCCCCTTTGATTAATGTGTCCTCTTTGATGCTGCTCAGGGACACATTACAAGCACCTTCATCTTCCCACCTCCCACCACAGTCACTGGAGGTCATCAGCCATTTCCACCAGCCCAATTACCTCTGCTGATGGGCATCTGATTCTACCTCACAACTTTCATGTCAAAGTGCTTGAACATAATGAGCTCGATGGTGATTACTGTGGATCCAAGCACTCCTTGTGAAGTATCGTAGTGGTTATTTACATAAGAAGTACTCATTATGTTATACTAGAACCAGAAGGTGCTGGAGCAGAGCCCCTGGGTCATCATACTCCATGGCTGTCTGCCACAAGGAATTGTATCATGAGATTGTGCTAACCCAACCAAGGTACATCTCACAACTAGTTTCAGCTTCTATATCCATTTTCACTCTTAGAAGGATGTTTCCACCTTCTGATGGTTAAGCACATTCTTCTAATTGCCAATCTCAATACGTTCATGGACAGTTTATGTTCATTTGTTCTTAAGCCTATGTTCTCTTTCAGTTTAAATAGTTTGGTTCCATCCCCTTTTCTAACTCAGGAATCTATTTTTGAAAGAGAAATTGTAACCAGTACATATAGCACTGAGCTGTTTTATACATTTTGGTTGGTATATACAGGTCCCCTAAGGCTCCAACATGCAAACATTCATCTACTTAATTTTATTTCAGCATGTAGGCCTATTAAAATTAAAGAGACTACTCAGAAATAAATGAAACATAACTTTGCAAGAAAGTTGTATAATTAGCTGCATCTATGTGTGTTCTGAATCTAAAAATATGTTCTTCTTTTCAAAAGTATCATAATATGTATTTTCTGTCAGTAGAAATTAATATCCTTTAATTTGTCTCCTTGCCTTATGAAATTACAGAGCACTATGACAAATTAATGCAATTACTTAGGTTTAAAAGATAACACAAGCATAGATGAAGCTGTAGTAGACTCACTAACATTGTGTTAAGAGTAATACAAAAACAAATCCAGAACACTTCATCCAGCTGGACTCTTCATCCAGCAAGATGCCAAAGACAACAAAGGATCTACAACCTTTGTTCTGTTTGCTATTTATGGATTTTGCATGCAATTTAATAATGAAAAGCTAGGAAAACTTTGGCCGAGTTAACACCACATCATCCATAAAAGTAGAGCATACTCCATTTTTACCTACACATGGGTTAGCATGTAGCTAACAAAATGCATTTATGGAGTGACAGGGCAACCAACACCTCCCACCAGTTTCACCTACACAGTACCTGGACACAAAACTGAATTATTATGGCACATTCCAATGAACTTCTGATACAGAAATACCTATTTCAGATAAAACTGCTTTGCTGTTTTTACCAGTATCAGTTCCTGAATCTGGAGTGCACAAGCACAGACTCAGCCTATAATAACTGGAAATATGAGTTACACGTGGTGCTACACGGCAGCTTCTCCTCCCATCCACCAGCCCAGTGGTTTCAGTGGGGAAATTTAGTCTTGTGCAACCATACTGAGCTCTTTGCTCTTCTGACCTGCGTGCTGGAGCATAAAGTGAGCTTCAGCAGCTCCGTCCACACTGGTCTGTTTGAATTCTCTCTGTGTATATGTATATACAGAAATGCTTCTCATTCTCTCTCTTTCTCCCCCCTCCAAGAGCTAGACAGCCAGCTCATAGGTAGACACCTTAGCTCAGGTGTCAGCCCTGTGAAGCTGCATCCAAATGTCCATTGCTGCATGAATACCCTGATTGAACAGTGTTTGAAGTCCCATGCTCAGGGATTGCTCTGGGAGTCAGGCTTATTACTTTTTCCAAGATCAAAAAACTTGTGGGATTTTATTTGCTTGGCATATGTGTAAGTCAGCTTTAGTCTCACCTCCCCTGCCCTTCTGTCTGGTGCTTTCAGCGGTGCAACTGCAACTAGGGAATCAGCCCCAGGCTCTCCACCCGCTAGTAAACCCTTGCATTTCTAGCTTATAAAATAGTCTCTGTATTACAAAAAGGCCTTTTTACCTTTTCCTTATTTTTAAGCAGTTTTTGTTAGCAGTGACCTGCCTTATCAGAAGGCATGAACATTTCCAGAGGATGATTCAGCCAACCAGCCTACTAGCTCTCCTAAAACATGACTCTCCCGCCAGAGGTGTCCATTCTCCTTCACTGATTACAAAGAAATCCTGAAGCAACGACTTCATACTTGGATATCTGATTTCTGAATATCCTAAAGGGGGGAAGATGATTCCCACCTTAAAAGAATTTACAATTGCAGAGTGCTTTCAAAGCTTTCTAATGGGGAAGGAATAAACAGATGGGGTTCGCTTCACCTGTTTTAAGCTATAATATTCACCCCATGAGAATGGAGGAGCATGCTCTCAGGATGACATTAATGACACAGAATTCCTGACTTAGGGTGGTTTGATTCACCCTCCAAAGCTGCACCCTCTGTCACCTCACTGACACCAGCACTCAGATGGCCAGTTTAGATGAGCCACACCTGGGAGAAGGTGGCCACTCCCTGCAGGCTGGAGCAGGCTAGAGCTGTGGCACCTACAGTCAGCTTTGGTTTGTATTTCTTGCATTTAAAGGTTGTGATCTTCTAAATTCCTTCAATATCTTAAACTTTAGGTAGATTTCTGTCCCAGTGCCCAGTGACATACTTGAAAAGCTAAATTAGGCATGCACACATGGCCCTCCCATGCCTGCTAGTTGAGGCATGCTGATGAGCTATGAAGGTTTTCCCGGGAAGAGATGGTGTTCTAAGATCTGTGATTTCTTCTGACATTTTTAGATGCTCTGTAGTTTCCCCTTGGGTATTTCCTCAGTCTGTTTCTGCTGCTGGTGTGTTCATGCTCCATGTGGTAGCTGCATCAACACAAGGCAGCAGCCAGCTCCAGAGAAATGCTTCCCTACAGACTGCTGTGATAGAAAAATGATATTACTTTGCCTACCATTAAACCAAAATATCACATTTCAGTTGAATCATCCACAAACCAACAGGGAAGCAAGTAGGAGGCTGTGGCTATTTTCTGGACTACAATTAGAAGGTGATTTTTATAAACCTGAAGTCATCAAATCATAGAATCACAGAATGGTTTGAATTCAAAGGGACCTTAAAGATAATCTAGTTCAAACCCCACTGCAATGGGCAGGGACACCTTCCTCTGCACCAGATTTCTGTGCTCCAGAGTTGATTTTTGTTTTACAGCTCAATGACTGCAGGGACCTTCCTGGTTTTTCCTGAGACTTTACTTTGGAGCTTTGTAAAGAGTTTCTTCAAACACAGGAGCTGTAGTTTTGTAGCTCATCTGCAAAATATGACCTCCTCCAGAGAAACTGTGTGAGTGAATGCCCTGCTTTGAGCACAGCCTTCTGTATTTGCAGCTGGGACCTGCAGGCACATGTTATCAGCTACTTGAACCAAAACAGGTCAAATTGCCAAAGATTTACTATTTGACCCACAAACTATATGACAGCCACTCTTGTCAGAGGTATGCATACCCAGGGTTGTGCTACTTTAATTAAACTAGTGTAATGCTGCATGTTTAAGCAGATCCACCTTTCACTTTAGTACTGAGCATTTGACATGGTATAGCTGGGTCCATATTCAGTTTGACAGAGTCAAAAACAGACCACGCTTGTAAAATTTAGTGTAAATATCATGGGCCTCATTCTTTTCTGTGTTACTCTAGTAGTTATATCACAGTAGCAACTCCATTAACTTCAGTCACACTTCTAAACCTGAAGGGGAAGGGAGGAGGACTCACACATTTTGTTGGGTTTTTTTTGGTTTTTTTTTTGTCTGGTCAAAGTTACAGTTGTCAAAGCAAAATTGGTTTGTGTTTGGATCTCCCAGAACTCATAAAAGCAAAGCAGACAGCTGAGATTGGTGTGATGAGGTAGAGAGGCAAATCGTTAAGGAATGGTGCTGAACATAAAGAATAATTTTGTAGTATTATGATATTCATTGCTTTCTGGAGAATCTGAGATAGGAACCTGAAGAAATCAGCCCGAATTCTTCTACCTTGCTGCTTGATAGAGGAAACATCCATACTGAGTAGAAATGGGCATGAAGAAATTATTTTTTCATCTAGTGTCTGTACACTTGCTGCGTTTGAAAATAGAAAGCATTTTACCTTAAGCATTCATATATGCAAAAAAACCATGAGCACAAAACCAACACTCCATGTTCTAATACAAAATGAAATATGACCTTTTAATGAACCTTAAACTTCTGAAGAATAAATGTTAAATCTATATATAATTCAAAGGATATTGGCTAAATTAGATGCTGAATTCAAACCTGTCCTGAATAAAACCATTCTCACATTCAATTTTGGCTCTATTTATTCTCTCTAATTAACAAAAAGGCTTTTGAAATTTCACTGTTATGAACCAATTTGCTGCATGAGGAAGCCTGCTGTCAGAAGCAGAGTGGCTGCAGTGCCTGTGTCCACATGCAGCTCCAAAAGCCCAAGTGCTCAAGGGCTCCATCCACACCAGAGTGGGGATCCACACAAGTCAGATGCTGCTAGACCCAGCCCTTGTCCTGGGTCTGCCAGGGCAGAGTCTGGATCAAGTCATAGGTAAAATGCAAGGTGAGCTACTGGAAGGTGATGTCCGTTTCCTGGTCCTCACCACCTCTGTGAGTGAGCTGTTTGCTCTAAAAGTAAGTTATTTCAATAAAAATGTCAAGTATTGCATACTGCTGCATGAAGATCCAATAGCTCTCCTTGACCTCCAAATTCTTTTGCTGCAATGTTATCGGGGAATGAATACATTGAATCAAATTCAGTTTCATGCTGTTAAAACTCCCACTCTTATTTTGATATTTACTTATTTGAAAAGAATTTGAAAAGTGCAAGTATTGCCTTTGCAGGAAGCTTATGTGTTTAATAACCCCCCACACTGATTTAAAGAGAGTCTGATCCAACAGAGTATGGCAAGATAGTATGAACTGAACTAAATTTCAATTTCCTTCTTGTAAATAATTTCCAGAAAGTTTCCTTACCATTTAAGAGCATATCAGATGTCCATGTGCCAGTATTTAAACTCATGGTCACATATGGCTCAGTTTTCCTACAACCACCTTGTGGATAATAACTGGGGAAAGATCTTGGACCACCATGTGAGCAAAACACAGCAAGAATGACAAATACAGGAAACAGAAGAGATAGACAAATACTGGATGCCAGTATCAGCCAAACCATCTGTAAATGAAGTGATCAACTTGTTAGCTTCCTAATATTTGAAACATGAACCGGAAACGCACAAAATACTGCCACGTGAAATGTGTGACATGATCTTTTTGCCTCCTTAGATCCATCACTTGAATAGCAATGCTTATAGTACAGAAAATCCAAACCACAATAGGAGTGTTACTAAGTGCTGCATTTACATGGCCGAATGCTGTGCTTTAGGTGGGGAAACAGTTTGGACAGACACTCGCTGGTGTCCATCAAGGCTGGACTGAAAATGTATAAACTCTCTGCAGAAAAGGCTTAGCCTTAATTTATCATTACAAATTATGTGTTTTGGGAGCCAAATCTGCACAGCAGGCCCTGCCTGATCACAGCCCTCCTGCAAGTCCCAGTGACAAGGACACAGCAAGAATATTGACTCTTGAGTTGCACAGACTGAGACCAGAGCAAGACCTGGAGCACTTCCTCCATTTCCAGCCCATGTGTCAGTGTTAACATGTTCACCTGTTCCTACACTGTACTGCATCAACAACAGGGTGCATTTTCCAAAATATTTGTGCCAGTGCCTGTGTCCTTACCCAGGTTACCTCCGTATTCAAATGAACAACAGAATGAGTTTAGAAAGAGTTTCAACATAATATATTTTCATAATTCAATGTTCATATTATGTATCAAAAATAGTTCTATGATGAAGTGAAACTTTATTTCTTAAGAACTGTTTGAAATCTCTTGTAAAGAGACAATAAATGAATTCTGTAAATAGAGAAGTGACCTTGAAAAGGAACCCATAAGTCAAATATATGTGCCTGTAGAGTAAGATGTGGTCTATTTATGCCCCAGGTCTCAGGGCATTAGTGAGGGGTTTGCTCCTGGACACCAGAATGTATATTTAAATGTCATAATTCCTGATGCTGTGCTACCCTGGGCATACAAAGTCCTCAGGTGTCCTAATTTGGAGAATGATTACTCCTCATTTTAAATATAAAACCAGATGTTTTCCCCTCCCTAATGTGAGAGAAATTGGGAGCAAGAGTGTATTGGCAGCCTTGAGATTCCAATGAGATTTCTGAAAATAGTTTTTCAGTGTGAATTTACTCCCTTCACTAGGCAGAGAAGCTGGTCAGGCAGCTCCAGCTTTGGGTCCCCAGGGCTGCTCTCTCTCCCCGTTCAGGGGTATGGGGTGCTCACAGGCTAACTAGACTATGTGATAGAAACATTTGAGAAAAGTAAATGGTCATTTTTTATCTGCACCACTGCTGCTTCTTTTTCTTTTTTATCCCCTGTACACAGTGCTGTCACAGAACTGATCTCCTCATCGCTGGTGGGTATAGGCCACCCAAGGTCACATTCTGCATGTTCTGTCAGAGGCTCAATTTCACAATGAAAACTATATATTTTCAGACAAGATATATATAGTCAGTGGAAGGAAAGCCATTTTTATCATTTTTGGACTAAACATGCATAAATCTCCTTGAAAATCAGCTGAGAAGCAGACATGACACCTTCAGAACACATCTTTCCACCAACACAATTGGATGCTTTCAGAGGCTGTCTGAGCCTTTCCTCTTCACATCCAGGCTAACCTAGTGGGTGATCAGTCAACTGCACTGCCTGTGTCTGCCCATGCAACAGCTCTGCCTTCCTCAGCCATCTGCTCCCACTGGCCTCAAAAGCAGGGCTGGCAGCAAAGCACCACCCTGCTGTGGTTCCTGCTGTGATATCCTGGTGAGGTGATGTGGAATGATGCCTGGCGAGATGCCTGCTTCCCTGCCTGCTGAGATGAACTGGTGGGATGCCTGCAGTGATGCCTGCTGTGCCAGTGGGATGCTGCCCAGTGGGATGGCTGCTGTATGCCTTCTACATTTAGTCATCTTTCAAGACAAGTGAGACCAAGCATTTAAATGTTTGTAATTTTTTTCTTTCATCAGACTGCCTGAGTATGTGTGCTGTGTGTAGATATGCAAATACATTTAAATTTTTGGTTTTGCAGGCTCTGTCTTTTTTCTGGAAGGAACGATTCCAGATGACCCAGGCTCCAAAGCCATGCTTCCAGCCCAGCCCTCACCAAGGCTTTCAGTCTTCCCCTGAACACTAACAGAGAAAGAGCAGGTATCAGCTTAGGTCTTCTTCGGCAAATACCAGTGATGCTCTTCACAGGTGTGCTAACAACAGGTTCAGACCACAGGCACATTCCACATACCACAGTTTTTCAGCGGTTGCAGGTTTTCAGGGAAGATTTTGCAGTGCTTGGCAACACCCCTGTGCCCACTGCCAGCCTGGGCAGAGCATCCTATCCCATACCTTAAATGAACCCTCCAATTCACCAGGAACTGCACAGAGAAAGTTGCATCTTGCTCAGCTAGCCCAAGGCTCTCCCAGACCCCTTGGATATCAGCTCAGGCAGGGCTGCTCATGCCCACTGAACCTGCACTGCAAGAGGTGGAGGAGCATTTTGTTCACAGGAGCACAAAATCACTCAGACACAGAGGATGCACATGCAGTGAAGGGTCAGTGTCACACACGCAGTCTGTCTCTGCTGTTGGCTCCACGTTCATCTCCCCTGTCTCCTGGCTTCTAATTTTGAATGTTATGAAATATCTAAATGCACGCTTCTTCCATGCTTGATTTCACAATATTTTACCTGTTGCAATACCTATTTAATGCAGTTTCTTGGCCATTAAAGTTATTATTAGGCTTCACTCTAAAAATTGTACTGGCAGCAATGCAGAACTGCTCTGAGAAACTGTGGAGTCAGATTCATGTGAGTTACTTTCAGAGAAATTCTGCAGTTATATTTTTCTACTCCAGGAGGAACATGTATTAGAAATTGCCTTTAAAATCTAAGACTACATGTGTGAAACTGTCCTATATGTCTTCTATTTTTAATGAACTGTGATGATCCAAAAGCAATAAAAAAGGTTAATATGGATTGCTATGCACTCTTTGCAATGCAACTAATGACTTTTTCAGCAAGTTCCACATTGGAAATTTAATTTACATTTATAGTTCTAAAAATATGAGAATTTCTGTAAAATAATTAGGGCAAGACAAGTTTTATGAGATGAAGAAATGCTAAAAATAGTCATGTGCTGCTTCATTCAGTCCAGGTATATGGTCAGGTTTTGAATTTAATATATTCTCAAAATGCTGACTGATGGCAGATACTCATTGAACCAGATTAGTCCCCTTTAGCTTGGCTCTGCACTGGGCTGCAACAAATGCCAAACATTTGCTCATTGTGGTGTCAACCTCTCCTTGCCATTCAGGGTGTATGCAAGGAACCAAGGGGTGCATTTCTCCCAGACCGCAGCTATGATACTTTACGTCTTGAAACAACAGAAAAAAACAAAGGCACACATAACCAGGCATGTACATATAATGTATTTCCTAAATATAAGTAAATTTAAGCTCAGGCTTATCTCACAGGCACTTGAAGCAGCTAAGTTCTAGAATCCTGCCCTGCCCTAGGATCTGTATGGGGCCACTGCATATTCTGACCATCACTCATGGGGTCAGTCCTTATAAAGTCTGGTTTCCTTCCTTGAGCTCTGTGGCCTTCTTCACTGTCTTAACAGTGTAGCCTACAGCAACCACACACCTCATACAGGTATCTGAGCTATCTGAACTCTGTGTCAGGAGATGGGCAAGTGAATGTGGAGTTAAGAGCAGAGACAGAGGCACTTAATGTGTGTGACTCTTTGTGCTGGTTTAAAGGTAAACCAGCAGGAGGAATGAATCTAACTCACAAACAGATTACAAGTCAGAATTACAGTTT
>JAWWEU010000001.1:38138382-38203844 GCA_035583155.1 Acropternis orthonyx | reverse complement strand
AAATTGTAATTCTGACTTGTAATCTGTTTGTGAGTTGGATTCATTCCTCCTGCTGGTTTATCTTTAAACCAGCACAACAAGACAGAGGACAAAAGAGATGTTCCCTGGCCTAATGAGCTTATAGTGTTGTTCACTGGTCATTTGTTTATGCAGAGCAGGGCAGCTGGTTGCACAGCCCCATTCTGGTGCCAGGTTTAATGCTCCGCTATGGGCAGCCCAGGTGAAAACTCCTTTCTCGGAGCAGCCACTGTTTCAGCACAGCCACAGTGATCTTGCAAGATGCTGTTAATCCACCTGGGAGAGCAGAAGCAACAATGGGGCCACACCTGTGCTGTACGATGCACAACCTCCTGCCAGCACCATCCCAGCATGCTGCGCCTCTTGTTTCCCCCATGTGAGCTCCTCCAGGATGCAGCCTGGCTGTGGAGCCACCTCTGACCAGGTCTGCAGAGGAATGGTGGTGCTGCAGACACCTCACCTCTGCAGTGGTCCCCAACTGCGTCAAGAGCCCAGAGGGATGGAAACAAGTGCACCAAGCAACTCCTGTTTGCCTCAGCACAGATGTCTAAAACAGCTCAGAAGAGAGTTTGGGAAACAGTTTCCTCTGCCAAGGATGGGAAGGCTCACCGCTGGCAAGATGATGGGCAGGGAGAGCCCCGATACCTGCCCACCACCCACTGTACACAAGAGATGCCAAAGCATCCACTTCAGCAAACTCTGGAGATCTTTGGGTGGGCTACTTTATTCCCTACAATTTTTCATACCCTCCAGATCATATTTTATTATATAAAACAAATTAATTTTGTACTTAGTTTTGGCCTAACAGATCTGATGCCTGGTCTACAAACTGCTTTTTATATCCAAACTGCAAAAATAAATTAAGAAAAAGTAGTACAACAAAAATGGTTACAAAAGACACCTGCATCTGAGACAGTAATTTAGACTCCTTTTATAGTCACTGGGCAGAAACAGGCCATGGTTCATCTCACCCTAAAAATAACTGACTGGAGAGGCATGGATAAATGATACTAAAGGACAAGAAATATCCATTCTTCATATATATTTTTGTGCAGCATAGAAAAACCACAGTATTCATTGTATATTCAGTATAGTAATGTTTTTCAAGAGTTACAGGGAAAGTGAGTCTTCCGCAAATTAATACAGCTATTTTCAATTTTTTGCAGTTAGAGGAATGTAGAGTGGACCTTTTCATAATATCAGTGTCAAAAAGAGAATGAATTAGGACTGTCATTTTTATGTATTTACACCATCTTAATTTGTAAGGTTCTTGCTTTATCTATCTGTATCTGGCTTTTGCTGGAGCAGGGAGAAGCCAGGGAGCAGAACTGGCTCTGCTGTCACCTTCTGCGAATACATGTGAGCATAGATTCCATGCTCCCATCCAGACTCCCACACTCTGGTTATAGAAACACTAAAGAAGCAATGCACAAGAAGACCATCAAAGCCCAGCTTTACCTTGCTCTTCACTGAAAGTTTTAATGCCCTAAAGCTGGGTCAGTGTGAAAGCACTGCCATGAAAGAGGCAACAAAACAGATGTTCAATACACAACTCTTCAGCTAAACCAGCAAGCTCAAAGAGGGGAAATCTATAACAAGAGCAAAGAGGTTAAAACTGCTTCTCCTGCCTGTCCTCAGCTGTGTACAGAGAGTACAGACAGAAGTAATTACTACTTGCAGAATGCCAAGCTGTTTTATTCTCCCTTCTACGCTTGCAAAAGCCTATTGAAACCAATGTCCTCACACAGTCCCATCTACTTGCATGCAGGGCAATGCAGGCTTCTCTATGAGCAGCAATCCTATCACCCTGCCACCTGCAGCCTGCAGTCCTATAGATACACCTGTGGGCACACAGGACACCAGGTTGGATCACAGGAATTTGTAGCACAATTGTGATGCACAAAACCCCAGGCCCCGTACTCTGTACTCATGGTGTGTAGATTAGGGGATGGAGTTTGGGCTGTTTTCTACTGAATCTGAAATGCCTGAAAACAGGTCTCTGAGCCACCTTAGAAGAGCTATGGCAGGGAACATGCTCCTGTAGCAGCTCTGGCAGGTACTAGCCAAGCCAATTTTGCAATCTGTTTCTCACATTCCAAAACCAAAATTACTCAAATCTCATAACATCCACAGCCTGCTGCTGTGCTCATCTCTGTTGTTGGGCTTTTAAGGACAACTGAACACGTGGAGCTCAGTAATGAAAGGCTCAAGTAATTATGATTTTTTTTTCTTATTTTAGGTTTCAGGAAGTCTGGATGGCTTCTTTTTTCACACATGCAATCCTCTGTTGTTAACAGAGGTGAGACACAGGCAGTCCTAGATGAATCCTTCACTCTTTTTGTAACAGTTAATGCACAGTTAATGCAGAGGGCTTCAAAGTATGAGATCCCAGCCCGTCCTTGTTTCAGCTGGGAGTGAGTTAATTTTCTTCTTAATAGCTGGTACAGTGCTGTGTTTTGGATTTAGGATGAGGATCGTGTTGATAATAATGTTGATAACACACCGATGTTTTAGTTGTTAGTAAGTAGTGTTTACTCCAAGTCAAGGACTCCAGCTGCTCACGCTACCCTGCCAGCAAGGAGGCTGGAAGTGCACAAGAAGATGGGAGGGGATACAGCCAGGACAGCTGACCCCAACTGACCAAAGGGATATTCCATACCATATGGTATCATGCTGAGCAATAAAATTGGGGAAACTGGCCAGGAGGGGCCAATCACTGCTCAGGGACTGGCTGGGCGTTGGTCAGTGAGCGGTGAGCAACTGCAGTGAGCAACACTTGTTTTGCATATTCTTTTATCCTTATTGTTGTTGTTGTTGCTGTTGTTATTGTTATTGTGGATGGGATTTTTTGGGTGTTTTTTTCCCCCTTCCATTTCTGTCTTATTAAACTCCCTTTACCTCAATCCACTAGTTTTAACTTCTTTCCGATTCTCTCCCCATCCCAACCATGGGAGAGTGAGCAAACAACTGGGAAGTGTTTAGCTGCCTGCCCTGTTGAACCACAGCAGAGCTACACTGCTGGAGAACTGATAAGCAAGTGAAGTGCATGTATTGATACACACAGAGGAGAGAATCCATATCTTTTCACTTTTATTAGAAACTGTTCTGTTTTAAGAACCTGCACACTCCAGCTGTTCTCACTGGTGTGGCAGTGAGGAAAAATAATTCTACTGCTAGTACAAAACAGAAGTGTTTTCCAAAGGAAATCAATATTTCTGTGTATCTATCTGTGGGCATACATCCTATTTAGAGTAAAACGCTAATGCAATTACTGCATGTATGGCTGTCTCCATTTAGGAGCTTAGCACTTCAATTGCACTGAAATACTGGAGGCTAGATTCGGCAAAGAAAAGGCCTCCATTGTCAAACCTTTTAATCTCAGTCTCTTTGTGCATGCTCTAAGGAAAACAGGTTGTCAGTAAACAGTGATCTGATTATTTGGTCCTTGTCAAGGAAGGGCAGTGGAACAAAGGATTCAGTGTTGAGGTGAGTCCTGGCCTTGGGTGAGACCTACCTGGCAATGCCTCAGCAAGGACTGAGATAGCCAACCTCATTTCTGCAAAAGAACTAGAAGCAAAAGTGACAAGTTATATCCATGTAACTGATTGATGGGACTCAACTGCCAGTTGTAATACAAGTACATAACAAAACTGAAGTATTACAGTAGCCTGACCTGCTCCTGGAGAAGGAGGCGTGCTCAGTGTACCTAGGCATTTTTCCAACCATGCCTTTTTCTATGCAGGCTTTGTCTCTGTTTTCTGAGCTTATCTTACCTTAGGACTGGATCACAGCAACAGAAGGCAATACATAGCCAGGCCAGAAAAATTGCTCTCAGGCCAGTGATAGGAAAACCTGGTCAATTGAGATCTAAGGTGTAACCAAACATTCCCCAAGGTGACCCCATGGGGCTGAATTTCACTTCTGTAGTTGAATTACACCTGTGTCTTTGACCCCGCTGTCCTAGGAGACTCTGAACATTTTAAGTCATGGATAAAACCACTAATTTTTTACTCAAAACATCCAGAACAGTCTTTGGGACCTGGTATGGGCTACCAAAGAGCCTGTGACTCTTCTTGCTCAATGTTGTCTTATTTAAAATTGGTAGTAGCTTTTGAACTAGAAGCCCACCCTTCCTATAAAAGAAGGACATTGCTAGCAGTGAGTTCCATTAGCTAGTACATGAATTACTCTTTAGGGCACTTTTATCTCCAAAGCTGGGCTGAGGATCAAGGCAAGTTGTTTACTTTGGATGTCATGTTTCTTCTATTCACTTTAGCCCATTATTTTGAGTTTCCTCTCTGGATACCATGCATGTGAAAGCAAACTCGTTTTCTATTAACCTTTGAAAAGAATACGGAACACCATCTTCAAAGATAAAGAAAATCACTTCATTTTACCAAAAATATGTAGTAGGCTGGCCAAGGATGGATATCAATGGCTGCCACCATCGTCATTGCTGTTTCCTCCAAGAGACAATGGCCACTGTTCTGATACAGCACCACCTCTTCCCTATGGCCCCCAAGATCCTACATGCTTTGCTGTGTGCAGACACAAACACATTCCGCATTGCCAGTGTGTGTCCCCAGGGTGGCAAGCAAAATGTAGCAGATGGTGGGTAGAGCATCAGGTCATTGAAAATCAAAACATGGCCAACTGACACCTCTTCTTTATAGTAAAGATGTGTATTTAAGTGGTGAAGAATAGAAACCTATCTTTTGCTTTAAGGCTATGGGATTCTCTGGCACTTTGAGTTTCTTTGCTTCATTAGTTTGACAGAAAAATCCCTAAAATTTTGCTAAGAACCTATGCTGACATACGGAATCATAGAATGGTTTGGGGTGAAAGGGATCTTAAAAATCACTGAGTTTCAACACCCCTGCCATGAGCAGGGGCACCTTCCAGCAGACCAGGTGCTCAAAGCACCATCCGTCTATTGCTCTTGTTAAGAATCAGCTGTTTAATAAAAGCGGCCTTTTAAAGCTTTTAAAGCTTATTTTACAGCACAGAATCCTGCAATATTGTATGTAGGATGCTAAGTACTTTGACTGCATTTTTCATCTGATTCAAAGTTTACCTAAAACGCCTTAACACATGTCCTTTGTAGGACATTCCACTGAAAAATAGTAGACTGTGGTTTTACTGTTTTTATTCTGTGGTACCCATTTCTCAACACAGCCAAAGTTCTTATATTGAAGACCCATCTGAAATGCAGCCTGTGAGGTTGTGCTCACTGCAAACAAAGGCACAAAACACACTATTATTTCTTGCAGACCCTGTTCTGTTTGTGCTGTTGTTTGTGCGATTGCAAAGATCAAAGAGATGCAAAGCATCAGGGGTAAAAAACCACATTGCTACATTAATACAATGTAAACAGTGCCCATGGAAAGAATAGTTTGACCTTATTTCACTTTCTGCTGCTTCCAGAACAAACATCCCGTCAGTGTGGTCACTGATGGGTGTTGGAGCAGTATTGTTGCTGTGTTCCCCGTGATAATTTCTGTGGCCATGTAGACAAAGACAGCACTTACACATAGGGTAATACACCAAGAAAGTCCCTAGAGAGATTTACCTTGTGCTTTGGTGAGACACGAGTGAATAGACACCTTTAACTGAACTGGGTTAAGCTTACAGAGAAGCACTGGCACGATGGAGACATTTCCATCTTCATCATGCTACAATGTTCCTCTCAAACACAAAATGCAGGGGGTGGGGATGGGGACAGGGCAGAAATCACGATTCCAGCCAGACCTCAGCTGAGCAAAGAAGCATGGGACTTATCCCAGCAAAGGTCACAGATCCAGGCTGTCTTAATACATCAGACTTTCCATCTATTGACTGCCATTCACTCCTTTAGTCACTAGCATCAGCTCCTTCAAACCACTGTGGCAGCTTTTGCTTTGTAGATCTCAAAGTACTTTATTAATGAGGGGAAACATCTCACAATCTCCCTAGGAAATATGGTTACTCTTAGGTGCATTTACAAACAGAGGAATTTTTGTAGCTTACTATGATCAAAGTGAGGAGAAAATAGAACAAGGAATGGTGTGGGCAAGTTCTGTCTTACCTCACTGTTGTGTTCCTAGGGTGAAGAATCAGGCTGTCCCAAACACACCAGCACCCCACCAATCATGAATTACTACAATCTCTGTGCTCAGATAAGAGCTTATTATGAATTACACCTATCTTTTTTGAGCATGGTTTTGTGTGAAGGACAGCTGTAAGCATGCACACAGGTCTGAAATGTAAGCCTGAGTGGAGATCCTCATCACCACAACTCACACACTGGGCGAGTTGAAGGAGGAGCCAAGTGCAGGGAAGGTATCATCCTAGAAACTTGCACTGCTGTATCCAGGAAAGTCAGACAAGAATGACTTTCAACAAATTAGGAATTTGCAAGACTTCACAAAAGGATGAAATCTACCTGTGGCTCCTGGACTACCTCTTACAGGAGACTCTCTTTTAAAAGGAATACAGAATCATAGAATATTTACAATATGATCCTAAGAGTCTAGGTCAGAAAAGATGCCATGGCTGGTACGGGACTTAGAATCCCTCAGATACCTCTCTCTTTTTTTTATATCAAATTTAGTGGAGGCTGCAGCAAAGTTAAATTTCTGTGACATTTTCATTAAAGCCAGTCATTCTTTGAGTTTAATTTTAATGCTGAGTTTTCATCATATAAACCAAGTAACCTGAGATATTTCTGAGATAATTCCTTCCATACTTAGCAGAATTCAGAAGTACCTGTAAAATCAGGTGATTGACAACCCTGGAAATTAAATAGAGTAGACTGTCTCGCTGATGTCTCTCATCCTGCTCTGGTAAATCCAGACAGGTGAGATACCATGGAAACAAATGGATACTTTTTCTTTGATGCAGCAGCATTTCAGAAGGATCAGTATGGAAGGCTTTAAGGTGCTGTAAACACCATGAGAAACAAGATGAACCAAAGAGGCACTACATGTTCAGACACCTCTGTGAGAACAAAGCCAGTGTTTCCTTGTGGTCATGTCTTGGGTCAGATTCAGGCTTGGACAACCAGATACTTTTTGTTCTCTTACTCACCTGTCAGTCACCCAGGGCATATTCCTTCAGCATTTACATGTACACAGGTTTATCTAGATTGCAACTCCAAGAGAGGACTTCAGTATTCCTGAGAGTACCCTGGTGAATGCAGTAGGGATGCGTGGAAACAAGACTCAAAGCAGATGCTTCTATTCTAAATATAGATTCCTACACATGTGCAAATCAGGTTTAATTTCAGTATCAAGTGAAACGTCCAAGCCTTAATGGTATAGCAGTCTGCTTTGCCTGCAGGATCTTTGGATGCTGAAGCATCTTGCAGCAAACACAGATCTGTAAAATGTAGAAATTATATTCATGTTACTCTTTTATAACAAGCTTCAAACTGAAGCCTGTAGTTAAGCCATAAGGAATCAATATATACACCCATCTGACTGAAATATAAAACTGAAAATAAATAAGCATTGGTTAGGATCTCTGGTTTCACATGAAGAGTAGCAAAAATGAACTTGCAAGCACAAAATCTTATAACCTCACCAGAGATGGACCTGCCTTACAGACTAAAACGTGGTGACAAGTAATGGGCAATCACAGGGTAATAATGAAATTTGATGTCCACCTCTCACCTGTATTTTATTAAGCCAGTCCTGCCTTAGCATATGGGCTCTTATCCGGTTTGTCTTGAAGCTGAAAAGGTCAAATTGAGAATTCTAAGCGGAAGTGACAGCAGACTAACTTGAGCACAAGACAGCAAGTTCCCAAGCCCAAAGCTGCCTTTTGTTTATGCAACTTCAGATAAACCATTTGAAATTATCCTCTTCATTTGTAAGTTTTAACCTAATGGGGAAGTTTCAACTGAACTGATGGAATCTGTTCCATTTGTTTGCTCATTTGCACATATTTCTGTGGCAGCATTAAAGCTGCTAGACTATGCCAGAGACATGCAGCAGAGCATGGTACACCAGTGCAATAATTGCACTCTACCAGCATGATTTAAAACACAGATCCTGATCTAGACCAAGAGAGATGGACATGACATTGAAAAATGTATCTAGTTTTAAAAGTCTGGCTCATATCACTGGCTTAGTAACATACATTGTGGTCTAGACTGATAACAAGCATGAATTTACACAAGAGTTGATAATACCTTATATACTCCAAAATCACTTGACAAATCCATGGAATACATGGATGTTGATAGAACAATACAAGCAGCATGTGGCTCAACAACATCCCAAGCAGCCAGAACTTTTTGGCAGCCCACACATACTCCAGCAGTTACCATCAGGGGGAGAAAAAAAAAGCAAACTACTTACTCTTTGGACAATATGACACTTGCCCTTCTTAAATGAACATCTGCAAAATAAATGAGGTTATTCCTGAGCAAGCAAACAGGAAATGGCCTAAGTGATAGAGTCTCTCTGATGTATCTGGTGCCTCATAAAGGGTGTACTTAGAGATAGCTGTGCTAGTCTGTGGGTTTGGCTTGTGGGCTTGATTAAGGATGTGGGGCCAAGATATGATCTACTATTGTATTCACAGTACCCACAAGTAACACTATTCAAGTATTTAGACAAGCTACAAGATGCAGGGGCATAGGGAAACCTGGGAGGAGCAGGTGTCTCATGGAGCTGAATGGTATAGTCAACTCTGTGTCTGCATCTCCTAGGTAGATGTGAGTGTGAGATCTGAGCCACCAGCACTCCCACACAGCTCACTGCCCCCTCCAGGCCATGGAAACTTCTCTATCCCTACTCGTGCTACTGCCATGGACAACATCACAGAGCAAATATGAAGAGTTTCTTCAATTTGGCATTTAGGGATACAGCTCCTCTGTTCTTTGGGTGTGATTAGCTTTGGTTAAAGCAAGGAGTTAATTTAGTTCTTCATTTAACTTTCTATCTCTTCCCAACCACTTGGTAACGTCTCAGCTTGACTATCCACAATCCCAAAAGGCCAGCAAAATAGAAAATAACATACGTACCTGTTTTTTGTTAAGTATCACAACCCATCAGACCACATTAACCTGCCCAAGTGGCTGAGCTGGCCAGCAGTACATTAAGAGGGAAATGAGAGCAAGATGTGGAAGCTGGCCCACAGCAGAAATGTAACAGATAAGTGCAGAGGGAGACACATCAATCACTAGAGCAAAAGGAAAAAAGCAAACATTTAAAACTGTAAAAAGCCTATTCAAGTGCCTAAATAGCATATCTAGCTGTCCCACAGCCAGCCAACACTGTTTAAAGAGTCCATAGCTTAGCCAGCTGGACAGGTTGGACAGTTGTTGAGAGCTTTCAGAGTTCTAAGACCATTGGCTATTTTAAAGGGTTGATTAAAATCACTTCTTCCCTTGAGACAAAGTTTGGAAGAGGATTTTTCCCCCAGTACATCACAAGTCAGTAACCAGTGTGAGAAAAGTGGCCTATGCCTCTGTGCCTCATGCACCTGCAAAAGGAAGAGTGAAATTCATCTTTCTTCTGACACACTGGTGATATACCTTAACTTGTTCCCCAGAGCCCTGATGGTCCTATTGATGATACTCAACACAGCAGCTGAGTGGATCACATACCTTGCTTCTATGCTCAGGGTAAAATTACTCCCAGATGTGAAATGCAAAAGGAACCCTTCCCCAGCCCCTGCCCTGGTCAGGTCATCAGAGCTGCCAGTCAGTCTCACAGGCTGCTGCCAACTTTTCATCTAACACATTTCTTTTACAGCCTTGGTGATGTGCTTGCTTTCTTCTGCTCTCTTCCAGCTGCTGCACATGAGAAAAAGCTTATGGGGCCTTTCTGGCTTGTTTCTGCAGATTTTAGCCATGGGAACATTCTGAGACTATGGAAAAGTCTGCCTGTGAGAAAAAGAGACTCCCCTTTTGTTCCATTGTGAAGTTCCTTGCATTTCTTAAGTGTATTAGGCAATGGGGTTCAAAGAATTTTAGTAACTTCAGGGGAAAAAAGCCAACACTTTGGTGACATTTGTTTATCTTCTCCATCTCACACATGGAGTCAAGCCCAGGCCTGCCACTCATTTATACTACCTGCAGTGATAGGGCTGCTCCAGAATGACCTAAGCCAGTGGTCTAGAAGCAACCAAAGATGCCTCAAGATATAAAGCTATTCGTAAGTGTCCAAAGGAGGGCAATGAAGATGGTGAAGGGCCTTGAGGGGAAGCCATGTGAGGAGCAGCTGAGGGTGCTTGGTCTGTTCAGCCTGGAGAAGAGGAGACTGAGGGGAGACCTCACTGCAGTTACAAGTTACTCATGAAGAGAAGCAGAGGGACAGGCACTGATCTCTCCTCTGTGGTGACCAGTGACAGGACTCAAGGAAATGGCCTGAAATTGTGTCTGGGGAGGTTTAGGTTGGTTGTCAGAAAAAGGTTCTTCCTCCAGAGGGTGGTTGGGCACTGGAACAGGCTCCCCAGGAAAGCGGTCACAGCACCAAGCCTGACAGAGTTCATGAAGCATAGGGACAGCCCCCTCAGACACATGGTGTGATTCTTGGGCTGTCCAGTGCAGGATCAGGAGATGGACTTGGATGATCCTTGTGGATCCCTTCCATCTAAGGATATTCTATGATGCTATGCCTTCAGCATCGGCCTCTTTACTACATGGACAGAAACGTGATCCAGAATCCTCCCATCATGCGGTCCCACCTGTCCCAGTGCTGCCACTCAGTAGAGAGCAGCCTTGGGTTACACCCCCAAAGCGCTGTACAGAATTGCTGCAGGGGCTCACTGGGACTTGCCAGCAACTTGAATGGGGTAGGAAGGCAATTTTTTGGGTGTGCATTGGACTTTAAACCACTTCTGACAAACCAGTTGATGATGGCATCCTACTATTACTTCTCAGTGGTCTGAAACCCACCATGAAACAGAGCTACAATAAGAACATAGGTCTTGCTCACTCCTTGACTGTGAGCAAGTGGTCAGATTTCCTCTCCTCTGTGTCAGCAGTCCCATAAAAAAATTGTTTACAAGCAACTCAATACCTCTTGTGGATTACTCTTCACTTTAATAACTGCCTCATTAATAGAAACAGAAATTACTAAACTGCACAGAGTGCAAAAAACCTTCCTCACCACAGATACTGTAACAGACAAGGCAGTGAACCTGGCTTTTTTTTCATTAATAATTTTTGTTAATGTGCTTTCTCAGAACCTGAGCTCAGGATAAATTCTGCTCTAATTAACCTAACACATTTTTCCACTGCACAGACATACTGAATGAAGTCTCTGTGTTCATAGTCTATATCTGATTCTGTGATTCTGAGATAATATAGCAGATGGACTATTTGCTGAGATAATACAGATAATACAGCAGTGGGACTATTTGGGTGAAGATAGTAATCTTCACGACTAAATAGAAAACCCACAGCATAAAGTCTCAGCCATAAAATATAATGAGATGTTTCATTCCAGGCTGGGGTCTCCAACAAGATATTGCCATACAACATGTTTCTCTGTTTTGTATTCAACCTCTTACTTGCATTTACCTCAGAATGATTGCAAAGTACAACCAAAATTCTCAGCAAACATCCATATAGTAGTTTTTCTCTTCTTAGCTCTGCTTCTCCAAAGGGAGAAGCCGTCAAAGTCACAGGTCTGTGCACTTCCATGTGAATGGAAAAGAAGGGAAACTAGCAGTAAGTCAAGCAAAATGTAGGTTTGGGACTGGAAGGAAAATAAAAGCCTTCGGAGCTCTGCTGTAATTTCAGGGGGTCATTCCAATTCAGGAATAAATACAAGCATGAGCACAAGCATGAGACTGAACCTATGCTCTTGGGTTTTAATTGAGACTAGAGTCAGCATTTCCAAGAAAATTCTTTTTGTTTGTTACCAGTTAACAATTTAAAGTGTCTATCTATGCTTTCCTGCAATTGTGTGCCCTTTTTTTTTTTTTTTAATATAATTTTAGTATCATTTTTCCATTTTAAATCCAACTTTGCCTTCAGGACAATTATTTTCCTGTATTTCATGTAGTCCTTTTGTGCTTGCTTCAAATAAATCAATCATCTTTAATACTGCTCAAAGTTATTTGGCAGCATTATGAAAGCACTGAAATATATTCACAATCCGATAATCTATGCTTTCTATTTACAATCATCTTTCTGCCTTCTGCTCAAAAACAAGACAGCCAATTTCCAGTCATGGGCACTCATGTGATCAGGATCTCAAAGCCATGGCATGCCACAGTTGCTAGTGCTCTGTGTCTTTCTGGACTGAGCTTCTCATAATCCAAAATACCTACAACGTCTTCTACATCAGTGGCAAATTCAGGAATGCAAATACAGAATTTTCTTCCATTATGCATACAGGCAACCATGGGCTGATTAGCTCCAGAAGGTGGTTTAACAAATAGAGAAAAATTCAAGTTACAAATTTAGGATCATCTTTTCGTAGTTATTAAAAGAATATTATTAAAATATTGAGTGCTACTGAAATAAAGTCCGGTTTTAACTGTTGCAAAAGCCCATTCAGTTCTAAGGACCTAAAATCACTGAAGGATTTCAGAAAAATATGTACTCCTTAAGAAAACAATTTTCAATTAAACTGGGCTCCAGAATTTTCAATTAAAATGGGCTTCCTGAACACGCTGAGCACCTTACCACTGGCAGTGCAAAATTCCTGCAAATCTCAAAGTACTCCTAAAACACAGGCTTTGGCTTATTCATCTCAGATATTCTGGGGTGAGACTCTCAGGAAGCTCTGCCACTGTGTGAAATTTAGGCTTAAGTAATTTAGCTCAAGATCATAAAGCAAAACATCTGCAGAATGTAGAGAAGACATAGACACTCTGGCCTCAGGTATTGTTTTTAAAATGACCATACAGAACAAAACACATAATTATACAAATTGTTAAGCTGAGTTGGTTACATAAACTGAACTGGTTACAAGCAACAACTGAATTACTCAAATAATCACTTTTTTTTTACTGATTAGAAACTGGCTCTTATACTTGAATCCTGATTTATTTTTAGTTAAATACCACTTAAATCCACATTAAGTCATTGTGTTCTCATCAACAAGTTTTAGAATGTCAGCTCTATGCTCCTTACACTCTTAAAACAAACATCATTTCATATGACTGTTGGATAGAGAGGTGTGTGAGTTAGTTTAATTAGGCATAACACACATAAGAGTCACCAAATAAGCTTGAACAAACCATACCCAGTGTTTGGCAGAAAAATATTTACACCCGTTTCCCCAACCCAGTGTTCAGTCACACCTGGAAAATGAGCAACTAAAAATGTTTTCCCTGCCAGGCAGGAGTAAGCAAGCAGTTAGTTTAAGCTCTGCTTACAAAAGTTAAATATGATGGTGATGCAACATCAATCCCTCAAGGGGAAAAAGTGAGGACTGTAGCACTGACCCTATCCTGGATGGGCACGAAGTTTCAGAAATGTTGAAATTTCTCCATATTGTGCACCAAGCAACACAGAAGATGCATGAAGTGAGAGGTAAACCATCACAGGTACCACAATCAGCTTAGGGTCCCTGGTCTTTTGTTGCTCAGTTGAAGACAACGATGAACAACCATGAAAAAAGCTGCAGCTGAAAAGGTAGTTGTAGCACTACATGATGAATACAAAAATAAATATAGTCTCATTTTGAAACTTAAGGAAGGGGAAGGGGGAAAAATCTAACCACATTCAAATTCTCTGTAGGTAAAGAAAAAAGGTTTTTGACTTTGTTTAAAAAGGTTTAAAATTTTTCCAACGGACACTCAACTTCAATAAATGGTCCTTTTCATATGGAAAATAACTCAGCACAACCTCTCCTATGAAAATATTTTTCTCCTGGCACAACCAGGTTTCATGACTAACCTCAAATGGTCTGACTACTTTGAGAACAGTCACTTTTATTGATGAAAAGACATCCATTCTCCTTAAAAAGCAGTTTTCCACAGCTTTCATAACACAGCAGACAAATAAAAAATAGGGTCATTTTGCACTACTTCCTTTCTTTAATTTTATTGAATGTAAATCTATATAATTAATACAAAGTTAATTCATTCTGTGAAGATCAAGACACCTTACAGTATAAAATTCCCTGAGATACAATATGCAGCTTGAAGGATCACACAATTCTCTACTCCATTTACATCATAATCAAAAAGTAACATTATTTCTTTTCCTTGTAAAACCCAGAAGATAACAATCTTCCTTTCTCTCCCTTCTCTCCAATATTTTAAGGCATGGAATAAAACATTTCTTCAAAATGTATTCAAAAAGACTTTTCTACTTAAAATAGAAAATAACCTTGCTTAATTTTTACAGATGGATTGTATACATCATCTGCAGTGTCCTGTGGAGTCTGGTACCTAATCTATTGTCCATCTTGCTCAAGCAAACTTTCCATTTATTGTTGAACTGAAGCTCAGCAATGTGAATTACAAAAGCCATTCCTGAGCCTGTAACAGTAGACTACTAGCCAGTGGAGGGGATGAGCCAAAACGCAGAGATTTATAGAGATATTGTAATACTGACTTCAGCAGCTGTAGGCCTGGGCTGAGTTTCCTCCCAAATGTAAAGGGAAAAGTGTTCAACACTCATATAAGAATGATGGCACCAGTAGGAAAGGCTTCTCTACTTCTAGCACAAGTGCTCTGCAGTACTTACTAAAGAACTGCAGTTTTCAATATAAAATTCTTGAAAATTCTCAATGCATACCTTGCAAATACTGTGCAATTGTGATCACGTTATTCAAATGTGATACTTTAATTGTTACATAACTCTTTTCTGAATTTTATAAAGCTCAAAGATTTCAACTGCTTTTCTTAGAGAGCTTGAGACAAACAATTAACATCTGTGATCTCTTGAAATTTCCATGCTCCAGTAGCCTGATCTTATACTTGTGGCATTACTAATGATTACACAGACCTGTGTACCTGGGAACTTTCAGAAAACACTAAAAAAATTAGGAGGATTGAAAAAAATGCACTATTTTCAGGAGACTGATAAAAAGTGGTGCAATCTTAAATATTAGTTCACCACTTTTGAGATCAGGTTTTTGTATACATTTATATGAACTGTGATTAAAAACTGAAGAGAAAAAAAAATATAAATTCAAAGGAAGAAAGAGTCTATTATCCTGACACTTAGCTATTACTGTTAATGTTATACTTACTTCATCTTTTTAAAAACATCAAAACCAATGTCATGGGAGTAGCAACCACTGGCAGAGAAACAGATGATCATGCCATGAAGAACAGGCTTTTACTTTAAACAATCACTTTATACCTGTTGAAGTGAAAGTGCAACATTACATACCATTCCTACTACACTCCACATTTTGTAGACCGTCTTCTTTCCTCTCCCAATAGATATTCTACAGCAATTCTGGCATTAGCAACAGAAAGCTTCATTAAGTTATTTCAGCCATCCTTCCTTGCACAAAAGCAGAAGGGAATAAACACAGAAACCTGTGAGATCTGACCTGGAAAACCTGTGCAAATTATTACTGAATTTCATTATTATTATTAGTTCTTTTTCCAGTAATCTTTGGTTCTATGCGTACCTAATCGTGGGGAACATCTAATTTAAAATACATTACGGGAGGCTCATAAATCTTAAAAGCACTTACCCGACATCCCATACTGCTTAAGTCAAACCTAATCCCTTTCTAACCTAAATATGACTCACAAAGGCCAGTAAACTTGCCGGTTCTGATGCCCATCTCTTATTTGCAAATGACTTTCTTCTTTCCCCACCTGTTTTGTGCCCATGATTTCACCAGAAATGAAGTCTCTGAGGAACTCCATGGATTATTCAGCTCCCTAAAAAGGAGCTGAATTAATACCTCAAATCATTTGGGCAGAACCCTGTTTTTGCCACCAAACCTTATAGATGCAAAGGACACGGAGGGCTCAGCTTCCCAAGGGTGCGTGATTGTAACTGAGGTTTCTTTCTGGATTTCACCGAGCAAAGTTACATGTAACCAAAAAGTAACCACACACCAGCTGCTAGGATGACTGCAGCAAAATGTCAGTCCAAAAGGGAATAACTAATGCAAATGGTCCCGACAGGCACTGAGAGAAGTTCTACCTTAAGACTCTATTTATTGATTAAAAAACTAAGCAAGAAAACAACCCACAAAACCAAAGAGGAAAAAAGACTGTAAATCCTTCCTTTTTGATATTCTTTCCTCAGCCAATCTATATTTTACCAAAAGTCTAGATCTTATTCTCTACAGTAATTTTCATTTTGAAAGGGAGAGATTTGGGAGTTTTTGGAGGTTTTTTGGTAATTATTATTTTACAAACAGCAAAGCAGCATTCTGAGTAGTTCATCACCCAGAAGAATTTTTAAAAATGTGTGCCATAAACCTAAACAGTTTCTACACAACAGCGCTGTCTATTGATTCCAGAGAAATAAGTTAGCCTTTCTGTATACATATTCAATATAGTAATAAAAACCCTGCCATTCTGAGACTTTCCCTGCATTTTCTGTATGGCAATAATTTTGCAGAGAAAAACATGCAGATTCCTGTAAACATTTCTAATTCCTGAATAAAGGGATGGTGGAAATGTTCCAAGTTTTTTTTCCTACAGTCTGTCTTTTCCTGCAGAGTTCTACTCCAGTTTCTTACAGGTTTCAGTAGGCAGTGGAAGAAATACTTTACATCATCTGAGCTGTTTGTCCCCTCAGCTTCAGTCCCCTCCACACAAGTTTTCCTAAATGGAGCAATTATTTGGTTCGAAGCATTATTAACTGGCTGCTGCAGTTTCAAACACTGTTAGAAGGTGCTGCTGTATCGTTACATTCTTACATTCAAAACTTGCGGCTCAGAATCTGTCTGCAAATAGCTTTCACACATATAACAATGAGTTTAAAACATTCACTTTTGTCTTAAGAGTACAGAAAACCAGCACTGATCACTATCCCCTGTAAGCAGAGGAAAGTTTCACAGTCCAGGAAGTTGTCACAGCCGACAAAATTGGTTTCAGCTGCACAGCTGAAGAACTTGGCATCAGAAACTTGTTGAGCTGTGCAGAACTTTAAAAGTTTCAGGTCTGTATGACTTTTGGAAATGCAACTTCATTCTTTAAGAATCATCTGGCACGACGTTTCTTTGTACTTTCATAATTTTCCCTTTAATTAAAATCTTCCTTTTGTAGGTTTTTCACAACTCGTTTTACTGTATCTGTATGCCTCCCTCAGTGATGACAGCCGTCTGTGCACTACCTTGGCTAATGATCTCTGTGAGACCCATCCTTCCCTGCACCTTGACGCTGGCCCAGGCTGTCCGGGCAAGCCTTGCCAGCCAGGAACATCAGCTTTCAAACCAGGTGGCCAGATTTTGTACAGTCTTGATTTGATTCCCGGCTGCTCTAACGGCCTCGCAGACCTTGCAGAAATGCTCGTCCCAGAACGAGGTGACGTGGACTTCGTACTTCTTTCTCCAGGCAAAGTACCGCCTGTAGCTGGGTTTGTTTTTATCGAGGAATTTCAGGTAGGTGGCCAGCAGCCGGGGGCTGGAGAAGTCATCAACGTGGATGAAGGAGTCGTGGGGGATGAAGCGCTCGTAGTTGGCCCTGCGGGGTCCGAGGACGACGGGCACGGCGTTGGCGCAGAAGGCGTTTCTCCAGAGCTTCTCGGTGATATAGTCGGTGTGCTGGGAGTTCTCGAAGGCCAGGTAGAACTTGTAGGCTGAGACGGTCTCCACCACGCCGCCCTCGGCCAGCGCCATCCCCCGCGCCCCGTACACGTCGATGGGCAGGTGCTCCTTCAGCTTGCGGTAGTAGCGCACCCGGGCGTGCTCCTCGTTCCAGTTGCTGATCACCCAGGCCACCAGCCGCGTCTTGCGGGGCAGCACGAAGGGCCGGGGCGCCGGCGGGGCGTACAGGTACCCGTAGGGCACGAACACGTCGGAGTCGCGGCGGTAGGACATGGTCCAGTTAAAGAGCCCGGCCAGCCCCCGCAGGCCGGGCGAGTGCGAGGGCGACTCAAAGTTCATCCAGACCCATCGCTGGCGCGGGGGCCGCGGCGGGGACCCGCGGGGCAGCCCCCCGGGGCCGTGCCGCGCCAGGTCGCGGTGGTGGAACAGCACCGCCTGCGCCTCGCCCAGCCGGGCGCGGTCGGCGCTGAGCCGGCAGCCGCTGATGTTGTACCGCCGCCGGCAGTCGGCCAGGCGCCGCGGGCGGCCGAAGGGCTCCCACCACAGCAGCACGGTCACCGCCTCGCTGTCCGCCCGGGCCGGCCCGGGCAGCGCCGCGTACAGGGCGAGCACTGCGGCTGCGCCCAGCAGCCCTGCCGGCAGCGCCCAGCGCCGCCAGCGCCGCCGGCAGCGCCGCCCGCAGCACCGCGGGGTCGCCTCCATCCCCGCCGCCCGCGGCCGCCGCTCTGCCCCGCGCAGGACACCGCGGCCGGGCAGCGCATCGCGGGGATGGGGATGGGGCTGCTGCCGCCGCCGCCGCTCGGCCCCCACCCCCGGCCCCGGCGGCGGGGAGGTGCCGCTGCCGCTGCCAGTGTCGCCCCTCCCGGCCATGCCGGCCCGTCCTCTCCTGGCCCCGGTGCCGCCCCGCCCGCGGGGACAGCGCAGCTCGGGCTCCCGCGGGGCTCCGCCGCCTCACCGCCTCCCCCGTGCGGCCGCAGGGCAGCGGCAGCGGCAGAGACAGCGGCAGCGGCCCCCGCTCCCCCCGCTCCGGGCTCACCCCCTGCTCACCGCTGGATTTTTGTCCCCGCAATCGGGAAGGGTCCCCCGAGGCAGAGCCCGGACCCCGCCACGCACGGGAAGGGCCCTGGGGACGTTCACAAGCGGTCTCAGGGCAGCCGGACCGTGGGACCTCTGGTGGGTTGACGACGGCTGTATGCCGGAGGATTATCACAGCCTCTGTATCACAGAACTCATCATCTGGGCAGGGGAGAGAAAATACAACTAAAGGCTCGTGGGTCGAGGTATGGACAGGGAGACATCACTCGCCAAATACTGTCACGGGCCAAACAGACCCGACTTAGGGAAGTTAATTTATTGCCAAACAAATCAGAGTGGTATAATGAGAGATTAAACCAAAATTGAAAAGCACCTTCTCCTTACCCCCGCCCCTCCTTTCTTCCTGGGCTCAACTTGACTCACGGTTTCTCTACCACCTCCCCGACAGCGGCACAGGGAGATGAGGAATGCGGGCTGCAGTCAGTTCCTCACATGTTTTCTCTGCTGCTCCTTCCTCCTCGGGGGGAGGGCTCCTCACAGTCTTACCCTGCTCCATTGTGAGTACCCACAGCTCACATTCATCTTGATGTTCATATAGCCCCCGAGGTAATTTCCAGCATTATTGTTTATCAGCCAGCCAGTTCCCTGCCTGTACCAGTGATGGGAGTTTTCTACTCCACTTGCAGAACTTGCTCTTTCTACTTGCCAGACTGCTCAAGGTCTGTTGGCTCAGTCCAAGTTTATTAAGGCCTCTCTGAAATTGTAGGAGCCAAGATGTCAAACCTGCTTTCCAAACTAGTAATTTCTGCAAAATAGTGAGATAGCCAATATTTCCAGAAAGTCTCTTAGTGCCATAAACATAGCACCTATCTTGACAAATAACACTTACTTTAGTCACAAAATTGGAATATGGGAAAGTTACTTTACCACAGTAGAAAACTGCAAACAAATACAGAAATACAATGCTAAGGGAGAGTAAAATCCTCTGAGGCCTTGAGCTGTACCTAGATTCAATACAGAGCACATCCAACATTACCTCAAAGGAACACAATCCCTAGTCTGCCTTAATTAGAGATTCAAAGTCTTCTGAAAACTCTTCTGTTAGTATTTTTATGTATTCAGACATTTTTGCAGGTTGTGTGAGGAATCTGGGACTCATGAAAGTGAGCAGGAGAGCTCAATTGACTTCTGTGGAATTCTGATTCACTCAATAAATTTGATCATATGAGCTGCAATGACAGTTCTTATTTTCTTTCAGGAACTTTCAGCACTGATAAGCGACTTTGGAGGAGTCTTTGTCTAGTCATGTTTTCACTTCCATTGCTTGAAGATTTTTGCTCCTAAGCCATTTCAAACCCAGAGCCTAACCAGTTACATTGATGGTGCAAGGCCTGATCCTACATATGGTAAGTCAACAAAAATGTTAACATTAATTTAGTATTTATGAAATGTTTCAGGACAAGTTAACATGGAAATCTTTATAAACCAAGTAGTGACAAATTTGAAAGAAAAAAACTATACTTTCCTTATGAGGATACACAGCAAGAGTTGCCTAGACACTTGATTTTTTGCAGTCTCACAGTGAAACTTCAGTGTGATGTTCTGCTGCACTGCAATGGCATCCACATTAAGACTATTGTCATACAGAAACAAATCTGATGAATTATTTAGCATGAGATCAAAATAAGCCTTTCTGTATTCCTCAACATCAGCTAAAGCTCTATACTGCATATGAGAGAAAGCTATTAAAGCTCTATACTGCATATGAAAGAAAGTTATTACTGAAATCCACACTTAGTTGTGACTGTATATACAGCAATAATATCCAGTATTATAATAATTCCTATTTGGTTTATTATGACAAATAAGAATTATATCAATTCAAGATGATAGGACAGTACTCTAGAAGGTTTCTTTGAGTAATACAGTCACCTGAAGTTAATTTTCATGTTACATCTGCCTCTGTGGAAACTAAATATATGTTTACATCTATATTTACATTTTGGATGTAGTCCACTCGTTCAAAAATCTTTATAGAATTTATATGCAAAGCATGATGAAACCTGTATTTCAGGCATATTTTAAAATTTTTACAAATTACAGACCTAACTGTTTTGTTGCTGCTGTCTTTAAACCCCTCACAATATGGGAAATGGCAGAAATACATCTTAATAAGATATTCATCACAGTCTCTACTGAAAGCAATGATAGATGTGCCTTTGTCTTGAAGCCTTGAAGAAATTTTGTTGTAGTAAGCTTAAAAGCCAGATGTGATGTGTTGCTGTAGACTGACCTCACTGCCAGGAGCAAGGTTAGAAGTTAGGTATCCTCAGATCTGTGTGTAGCTGAGGAGTCTCTTGCCTTTTTAATGTCTTGTTTCTCTTCTAGAGAATAAATACCAGCTGGGCAGTAACACACATAAGCTCCAGTTTGCCTCATTTCTGCCATAACACAGCACGTCTGTGGCACAATCACATCAGCTACTCTGTACTGGTCAAGCAGTTTTGTTCACTCTGACTCAGGGAAAACTCCACGGACATCACTGAGAAGTACAACAGGATGAAGGTTGGAATAGCATTGCCAGATGCCTGAAGACCTCCCATAGGGAACACATCTGGTTTTGTCTGCTTTGGAGATAAACCAGCTCAGGAGATAGCCCTGTGGACTGAGGACCACACAGACTTCTTGGCACTGTATACACAATTTGGAGAACTGTGCTTTAACTGCTCTGTGGAAACCACAGTAAGTTCTCATATTGCTGATAATCAGGAATTTAAAATAAAATGCTGTCTGTTAGTAATGAAGCTGTTGCAAAATTAAAAAAAATATTTTGCTTATTTGAAGGTTAAATATTTGCCATTTCTAACACCAGTAAATGTTTTCCCCCAGAGCTTCCGAACTGGCTCCCTCTTCTACTCTGACTTACTGTTTTTTGTCAGACTTCAGAAATATTTAAGCCTAGAAAAGTCTTTGAAGTTATTTGTCAACTGTCTTACAAATGCAGTTTTAAAGGTACTGCAACACATGGTTATGTTTTCAGATACAGCTATCAATCCAGACATTCTGTCAACCAGGGAAACTTTGTGGAGTTTTTCATGCTAAGAATGTGTGATCAGCTTCAAAGAGCAGCAGGATGCTATCTGGTACCAAAATGACACTAAGAATTACTTTGAAGTCTCTTCTTCATAAATAGTCGCCATGTTTCAATGCAGATTTTTGCAAGTAGGAACCTAAATCCTGTATGAAAAAGAATGATAAAAGTTCTGTTTTGTATAAATTGCACACTGTATTTCAGCATAAAGTTTAAATGCCTGTAATTTGATTACTTACTGTTTCATGTTCAGGATTATGATCTTTCTGTTTGGAAGTTTAAAATTCTGAAATATGACCAGAGATAAAAGAATCAGTTGAAAGTTGATGCCTGTCTTGTTTGAATGAACAGCTTCTGGGCAAACTCACATTACTGCACATGCAGCAAATGTGATGTTAAAATATTCTGCCAGACTACAGTTCCGCTTGTGGCTGTGAGCAGGGTTGGATTAAAACTATGTGAAGCTGATATTTCCAGGTGAAGGAACAGGCATGAACAAATGTGCTGTGCACACTGTGAATGGAGGATCTTCTCCAGCACACTCTTCAGCCTTCCATTGAAGCACACAGTTTTGTTGTTCATCAGTGTAGACCAGAGTCAAAATCAGGGCAGAAGATTTTTGTACCAAACCCACATGATCTTCAGACACTTGGACACCCATGTGGGTACCAGCAAACCAGAATTTGGCTCTGTGGATATTGGTTAGCAGTTATCATTACTTTCAATCTTCATTAGTATTTTTGAGCACTGAACTGCATCTTATACAGCCACAGTGGCAGGGCCAGTGATGTGCAATGAGCACTGATGCTCTCATTTTACCCAGTGAGCATCCCCCAGGCCAGAGGGCAAGGATTTGTTGTAAAACTTCTCTTCAAACATCTTTGAACCTCAAGAATTGAAGTTATGTTTCAATCCAGGAGAACAAACTAGCCCTAATTTGAAGTAAATTTCCTAAACCACATATAATCTAGTTATGAATGTCTCAATACCAATTGCTTTAATAACTTGACCTTCTCCTACTGTGCTTCATTACTTAATAATGTAGACGTAGCCTTTGAAAAATGTAAATGTTTGAACACTGGTATTAATAGATGCAATTATATAATTAGATACGATTATATAAGCAGTGACAACAATTGTCTTTCAAAACAGTAGTGCTTAGTTTGACAATGAAATAATAAAATTAAAAAAGAGAAAAGGTGATCTGAACAGTTAGACAGTAAAAAGTCACTGTGATAATTTAAATTAACCAACACCTTAATTAATGAAATATTATAAACATCATAGTCATATTAATAACATAACTATAATATACATAATATAATGTTACATTTAAACAAATTTCTTTGTTTTATTCAACTGAAAGATAAGACACATGTAAAGGTCATAAACATGAATACATCAGACTAGGTATAAATTACCCAAGCCTTGTAATTGTAGTCATATATTCAGTAGAAAATTTCTAGCAGGCATTTCTCTGTTGTACAAGGTTGAATAGAAAGGTATAAGGAGAAAAGGAGCAAATGACATTCAGCAAAACTGAGCTAGTGCAGGAATCTGGGATAGAACCAGAAAGTCTTTTCATTTGGAAAACTTTAAAACAGGAAAAACATGAAAAAGAATGACAAAGCAAGGAGATCAAAGTGGGATAAAAATGAAGCAAGGAACAGAAGCAAGATGCAACAAGCGTAATCAAAGCCTATCTGAAACCCCAGTGTTTCTCAAACATTTTTGTGTAATTCATGCTCAAATTTGTCTCTAAAAAGTGAGGATAATGTTTTCAAAAGTAACTACACCTCTAGTGCCTCAGGTACAATTTTCAGTGCCACTTTTTCCATTTAGAAGTCAAATGGAAATGATGAAAAGAGTTGGGCTTGGAGCCAGCTGATGGGTTATTTTGGTTTGGGTTTTCTTTTTTCCTTCTCTCTTATACAAAAATAAAAATGAACTTTTAATGTCAGAGTAGAGTTGCAGACAATCAAAGAACAAGCATCCAGTTTCACACACAGATAACTGTAAAAAAAGCAAAGGAGAACAAAGTCTATCTTCAAAAAGTTGTTAGACTTCCTTTTTAACAAAATTCAGTGCAGTCTAGATACTTCCTGAGAAACTGAGAGCCCCAGAAGCAAACACCATTTCCACCTCTTAGGCAAGGTTTTGATAGCAGGAGGTTGACTACAGGGGAGGCTTCTGTGAGAAGCTTCTAGAAGCTTCCCCCATGTCTAACACAGTCAGTGCCAGCAGGCTGTGAGAAGGACCCACTGCTGGCCAAGGCTGAGCTCTTCAGCAATGGTTGTAGCACCTCTGGGACAACAAATTTAAGAAGGAAAAAAAGTTAATGCACAAAAACAACTGCAGCCAGAGAAGAGAGCAGTGAGAATATTTGAGAGCAACAGCCCTGCAAACTCCAAGGTCAGTGCAGAAGGAGGCAGAGATTCCCCTGCAGCCCGTGGTGCAGACCATGGTGAGGCAGCTGTGCCCCTGCAGCCCAGGGAGGTCCATGGGGGAGCAGAGATCCATATGCATCTCCTGGAGGACCCCATGCTGGAGCAGGCGGATGCCTGAAGGAGGCTGTGATAGAGTGGCCTTAGTGTGTACATGGTGTCCAGCCAAGGTCAGCCCACCACACACACCTTAGGAAAGATGTCAATTATCAATCTGAGGTACAGCTGAGAATAAGGAGCTCCTTAATTTTAAATTATCCAGACATCTTAGTTATTTTTTTCATTGTAATCTAAAATTCACTGGAATTTTTCCAAATTCCCTCCTTTAGAAAGTCAGTAACACTTATTTATATCACAAACGTGCTGGAGAGTTGTCTGGGAAGAATTCTGGGAATAGAGACTGTAGGGTAAGTGCTAAGTATTATCAGTTTGGAACTGTGCTGCAATTTTTCTAGAAATATGGCAAAGGTTAATCATTGTGTACTGTTAAACATAAAGACAGGAAATACCATGCCTGCCAACCTAGTCCACAAGGTCCACCTCTTGATCATGTTTTGTCATCTCCCTCCCCTGTCACTTCTACTCACAGTTCTCCTCCCCAGGTTGACCAGGCAATGATCACTGCTCCATAAATGTTGTGCTGTCACAGCACTAAGGAAGCAATAATGGATCCTTCTAGATATGGTACTAATACAGCTTTTGCTTCACTTGCTAAGGTGAATCTCATCTCTTTCTATCAGTTCTTAGTCCTCATAGAGAAGACATCCCATAGTCATAAAAACCACCTCCCCATTTCAGTACCAGCTGTGCAAACAATAGCTGAGCTACAGGATCCATCCATCCATTCCTCCAGCCCTGTATACTCACCATTAGGATTGAGGAGAAATCACCCGGGCACCTTTGTCTTTGACTCGCCCTACAGCAGTGTAATCATGCTTGATACACTTCATGTCTCCCCTGGGAGCATCATCAGTGACCATGTGGAGGAGCAGGGAGTAAAAGTCTAAGGCCTAGACAAGGCTCAGCATGCTCTCCACATCATCCCAGATCTATACCACAATATACCTCCCCAGACAGCATGTTGGGATAACAAATGGGAGCTTCCATCTTGCACAGGAGGGAGTCTCCACCTACAGTCACTCTTCACTTTCTCCTGCATGGCCTGGGCTTTGCCAGCGCAGATGCTTTGCTGGAGAGGGCTTTCAGGCTCTCTCTTGCTACCAAAGCACTGAAGTTACTATGGGGCTGCAAAGGCCACTCTTGTCTCTGATACACCCTCCAATCATCCACAACTTTTCAAACTATGTTTTATTCTGATTTTACTCAGTACCTACCTAGAAGTATCCACGTTTGTTTCATAAGTGGCATGATAATACAAAACAAACTAATGATCATTTGGGGTTACGTCATTGTATTAATGGTTTAACAGAGAGAGTAAGTGGCAAATTATTTCAGGTTTCATGCTGCCTCTGGTTCTTTGATACTATGATAATGCTTATATAGAGAGAGGTTTATTTATGTTAAACTTTCATTAAACCAGATCACAAACTCTTGCCTTCTGAAATGCTCAGTTTAATGGATGAATTCAGTCTAAACTTTATAAGGCCTCTCTTTAATTACATTACAATCCTCTGCTGTGACTTAGAGTCCCTTTGCAACAAAGACTATGAAAATGTCAAGTTTCACAGTTGCACTTTTGTCAACAAGAACATTTTGTAATCTTCAGACTGTGGCATCTTCATCACTGGCTGAAATATGGATCAGATTTAGCTACTTAAAACATCACATTAAAAAGCAGCATGAGGATATGAATAAAACAACAAAGAGGAAATAGCTCCATATTTGAGCAGAACTTTATTCAAAATCCTAGAAGTACAGATACACATTTCCAAAGACAGCTAGTCATTCTGATGTTTGGTTTGACACATCAAAGCAGACTCAAGTCTTCACAGCACTAAAGTTCAGAAATCTGTAAAAAACCAAGATCTGGTCTTCAGGATGGATGAAACACTACATAGTGAGCCACCCAAAACACTAGTCATTTTTAGGGAACAACAGGAAAGGGAGAAGCAAAAATGCATTAACTTCAGTAAATTCAGCAATGTGGATATATGTTTTGCTCTTTTTCTTTCTTCTATTTATTTCTCCTACATATTTTCCCTTAATTTCTTAACATTTCTACCTCTGTGTTGCTCAACTGTGTTCTCCTGTCTTCAGTTCACTTTAGAAATTCCTGGCCTTATGTTCTGTATGTCCCATTTTGTTCCCCTTCTCGGTGTTTCTTTCTCCTTGTGCTGGTTCCCCTCCTTCTGCTCTAAACACAGTGGAGTCATGTTTAGAAACACTTGTTTCTTTTTGTCCATTTCCATACCTGTACTTACTCCAGCTAGTATATTACTCCCTCATATCTTCCCCAGGTTGTTATGCAGAAGAAGGGGTGTGAAGGGAGATGGTTTGGTGAATATAGGACCTGAAGCCAGATTGCTCCCAATTTTTTGTCCTGTCATGTGTCTTTTCTGTCCCTTCTTCTCTCATGATACCTGCCTGTTCCACTGCAGAACAGGCAGCATAGCTAGTGAGTAGAGCACCACTTGTCTCTAGCAATAGTCTCTGAGAATGAAGGGACATCTAAATTCCCAAAGGAAAATCAATAGATCCCATAAATTTCAGCACCTATGTCAATTTGAATAAACTGCTTTGTTTTAAAATTGTTCTTTCTTCATGGAATGTGAAGTAAATGGAGGAGATCATGGTCTTTGAAACCTCTGCTTGCCTCAGGCACATGAGTTTTAAAATTACGCCAGCATATCAAAACTGAGTCATTCTTTAGTTGTATTTTAGGCCTGCTCTATAACCAAATTGTTCCTAAAAGTAGTAACTCTAAAGTAAAGGCAGTGTGTCAGGAGGTTGTATTGATTTAACAGTTCTTACACTAGTAATAACTTAATTCATGCTGCTGCTGTAACTAAGATGCCACTATCTCCAGATCTCGTAAGATCAAGATTGGAAGAAAGAAGTGCTAGTCATGCAGCTACCTGTATTTTTAGACCACTAGCCTCTGAGAACCTGGGACGGAGCTTCATTTAATTGTAAAATATGCTGAGTTCATATATTCTGTAAGGTCATGGCACTAAAAATATTCCTCTTATAAAGCTAACAAACTCTGTTTCCTTAGGGTTGGAAGCTTTCCCCTTCTAATAAATAAATAAAGCTAATAGATTTCACTGAAGGAGAGAAGGTGGGCACATTTAGAAGACTAAAAACTACCAGCTTATAAGGAACAGGTCTGCTCCACAAAAGTCACACTCCACATACTGTAAAGAAAAAAATACATCCCCTGGAGCACTAGCTGACCATTGCAGGCAAATACTGAAATGCCTGAAAGGTTACCTAGATCAAGCTGTTTCCAGAAGGTGTGTTGGAGGAGGGCTTTTCAAACAATTGAATTTGTTAAGGTTGGATGTTAAGAACAGCAAGTAAAGTTTATTATGAACATAAAACCAACACTCACCACCTATCAGTAGGAAACAAGTGATTACTCCACACATTTACAAAAGGTTTCAGAATATGAAATAAGGTGACTCAGCATAGCAGTCCTAAACAAATTTCTTATGCAAAGATTCCAAGTCTGTTGGCACTTATTAAAGCAAGTAGGTTAGCTATTAAAGCAGGTTAGCTCTGCAGAAAGATGTCCTGCAACTTAAAAATGAGGTGTTATAGTGAAAGTTTCTTGTTAATGACTCTTACTTTTCATTCTTGCATGCTTGAGTAGAATCGAGGCTGTAAAAGTAAATTGCTTCTGTTTTGTGACATTGGCTTCAGGCTTCTAATGGAGAAATTGTTTTTCACATCCCAAACTCCTTCCACAGCCACTGTTAATAATTTGGCAAAATAATAGCGTTATAACTGATTATTTCAACCTGTTCTAGAGTGAATATAATAATGCACCATAATATTCTTCCACAGTTAATGAAAGTAGATTGACATCTTCAGAGAACAATTCAGATTGCTAAAGGCTTACAACGCTCTCTACTGTCTGTAGAGCAGCTTAGGACTACTAAGGCTCCTGTCTGAAGCAGGATATAGCTTGTCTATAACACATAAAAACCAGCAGTAACACCACTTATGCATCCAGCATCATTTTTTGTCATACTGGAATATCAAATGACCTTATAAAAAGATAGAAGAAGAACTGCCCCCTCCCCACTTCCTCCCTCCTGGAAAAAAAAAAACATGCAAAAACCACTGAAACCAAAACAAAGCCAACACAGCCAGAACAAAATAAAAATGTTAATTTATTTTGTGGAAAGGTTACAATTGACTAGCCATCTAATTTATATAAAACAATACACTTCATAATCTAAACTGTGTAAGTCAGTAAGCACCCAATCTGACAACTGTTGTTTATCAGAGCCCAGGCACTTAGGGAGCATATCTAACATTCCAGATGAAACAGATTAAAAAGGAACTCAGTACTTGCTAAATAATCTGTACACCACCATTTGTCTGATTTTATTTATTATTTATAGCATTGTTATGCTATTCCTATAACATTGTGCTATACTAACATTTATATAATGAGCATATAATAAGATTTCTGTATGGAGCCTTGTTATAGATCCATATTATACATTCCTGTAATGAATATTTTTGTAGTGTTTCTATATTATCTTAAGTGCTTTAAGCATTTGTAACATACATTTCATTGGGAGACTCATCAGAAATCATGAAAATATATAAGGTGGCATCCATTTATACAATCAGATTGAAATATTGTAGGCTGTTTTAATTCACTGGCAGATGGATACAGCAAAATAGTGTTCAGCTTGTAGTAACATTAGGAACATGAGCAGATTGAGCAGACCAATGTTAACATCTGCAATTCAGCTACGTGTTCAGAATCCCTTTTCAGTCAATGGGAAAAGAACAGGCACTTTTAGAGCATGACACGTGCAATGGCAGGCATGTAGTAGGACAAGCCCAAATAACTGTTTTCAAAATGCCTTTTTCTCTCCATTTACTCTAACCAGAACCTACCTAAGTGAGTCATTTGCAGGTGTGTGCTGTAATTACCTAACAAGCCTAATCACAGTAATACAGTTGCAGACTCAAATGGTCCTTACATCTGATGGGGTACTCATGACATCACCTAATTTATGTATATTTTTGTGAATCCGACTGTTCTAAATTCATTTCAAGTGAGTTTAATATTGGGTCTAAATCCTACACAAGACAAACTATTCTAATAGTTACAGCACTTCTTTCAAAGAAAAAGGCAGCAAAACCTCTCCCTACCACTTGACATTTGTTCCAGCTTTATTAAACTGATAAATCATATGGAATTATCCATGTTCTCTGTGATCCCATAATTTCTGACCAAAAAAAAAGAAAAAAAGGCTATATGCAAGTCTTCTGTTTCTAAATGTTCCCCAGGATATTACATAAATGTTCTAGGTTGCTTCTTTCTAAATAATTATTTTGCCACAGTTCATCAAAACAACTGTCCTGACAAACACTTGTCATTTGCTGATAAAGAGGATTACCTGCAGCCAGATGTTTAATATCACCTCCTTCTTTCTGAAAATGAACGTGCTCCTCGAGTATTTCTTTAACTCTCCTATGTGGTTCAACATATACACCTTTCTTCCCTGTCAGTAAAACACATTACAAGAGAACAAGTTTTTATAAATCCCTTAAACACTGATGTACTTTGCCGAATGCAATGTCAAATTATGCTGCTCTGCTTCTGCCTTTAATACACAGTAAGACCCATCCTTTACAAATATACGGTAGTGTTCAGCCAGGCCCTGCTGCCCAACAGCGAGTAATCCTCAGGATAAGAGGATGGAACAGGAGAGGACCCTGGTGGGTACATCCAGACGGGGCGTGCTGGTAGACTGTGCCACCCAGGGGACACAGCCACCGTGGCTCCCGACACAGACAGCCCAAGGTGGGGCCGCGCACGGCCGAGCACCCAAGGAGATGGCCTGGCTGAAGGAGGTTTCCCAGGAGCTGAAGCGGCATGCGGGCACCTTGTGGCGGCAGGAGAGTCTCTCTCTGCCCGATAGGGCACTGCCCGCACCCGGGCACGGAGCCGGGCTGTGCGATGTACGGCAGAGGTGCCGCGGGCATCACTGAGGAGCCGAGGCGGGGCGGCTCGGCTGCCCGCGGTGGGGCTGGGGGGCCAGGGGCCCACCGTGCTCACGGGGCTGCTCGCCGCCGGCATCGCTGCCCGGCTCCTCGGCCACCACCGCCGCCGCCGGCACCTCCCAGCCCGCCGCACCCATCGCCGCCGCCGCGCGCAGGTTGCAGCCCGGCTGTTGCCACGGAAGGTTGCCGGGCTGTTGCCATGGCAGGGTAAAATGAGGTGTCTTGAGACGCTGTTTGTAGGTCTGAAGTACACTCGACTCTCCTTGTTTTGCCACAGTTAAAAGCTTTGAGTAAGAAGAGCAGCTGGCCATTACAGTAGTCAATGGATGCTGCTGCCAGCAAGGCACACCGGGAAGCTGCCTTGCTCACCTGGCTGAAAGCTTGGCTCCACAGCAGCTTCCTTGAAACCAAGGCTTTGCATATGTTAGAAGATACAAACTGAGCCTGGTTACACAAATTCATGATCTAATCTATGTCTGTATTACTTCTTGATGCATTTCGAGGTATATTCATCTTCCACATATGTCCTGAAACCAAACTTCAAAAATAATAATTAAAATCATATTACACCATTCATAGTTCAGAGGCTGTTCTTCATTTTCTAATAGAAGTGCTGAACATTACACACTGCTTCTAAAAAAATGGATGATGGAGATGCCCTCCATAGCTGCTTGATCAGAGCACCCAGTGTGGGCCAACATACCCCAACCCTGCCACTGCTGCTACAATTGTGCTTCAGCTGTGTTAGTGTTGTCTGGAAACAGCGTGGGATCACTCAGTAAGGAACCTGCATGGGACAATGAAGTACTTTGTTACAGTTCTCATACTGAGTGACAGTATTTCAGGTCTTACATTCAGTTTTCAGTTCAACTGGTTTAACAGAGAGAAGCAAGTTTCTCCACTTCTAAATTACAGATGGCAAAGCTGAAGCTGAAAGGCATGCAGCATGCCATTACCATGGGAAAATCTTTAATGCACCAACTCAAAAGTGGAAAGGAAACACTAAATTACCAGTAACTAAATTAGATATGATAGTATGCTGGTTGTTTATCCTCACACAGCTGAGGCTCATTTGTTCCAACTGCTGCGTCCATATCCTTAAGTCTTTACACAACTTAATTTGCAAGGGAAAAGTAAACAGGATCTTGATAGAAAGTAATTTCCTTGAAAAGCAACAGGAAAAAATAAATCCAAACTCTTTTTGCATCCTGTGAATAACACTTTTGAATTATTAACAGGCGATTGCATTGATAAATGAGCTTTGAATTAAAAATATGACCAAGTGCTTCAGGTCAAATATTTTATTTTATAGTAAGTTTTATACCAAGATCATTAAACATTTTGTGTATCACTCAAATAAGTTACATTCATTCTGAGCTTTCATGCAGTTTTAAAAAAGTTAAAATTTCTCCAAAAATAATTTTCAAGTGAGCTGTAATGAACTCTGCATAACCAAGCCAGAATTCTTTCACATCAAGTAAATATTCCAGTTTTCTTTCCTGCTTTGAAACTACAGACCAATTATAAAGGCCCCTCCCAATATGTGCTAATTACATGGAAACTCAGAGAAATTACTGAGACTTTCTGAATACCTTGAGTAACAGTAGTAACACAAAGTATGAGCGAGACAACTGAGCTGAGTTGCAGGAAGTGACATTTTGGCTGGGGAGAACACTAAAGTACCTTACATTCAAACCTTGTTGCAAACAGACAGACCACTACTGATGAGCATGCAGGACACAAACAAGAAAGAGGCAGCAAACCTCACATTCATAGGCTTAACCACAGCTTTTAAGGGGACACGGCATTTATACAGTCTTCTACTATTTCAAAAAGGTAGTGATATACATCAGTCCTCCTAGCAATGTCAAGGGCAGTTTCATCCAAGTTGTTTTTCAGGTCTGGTTTCACGTAGCGGTTCATCAGCAAGAGTTCGAGGGTTTCTCTGCTGTTTTTGTTTCCCGCAGCAATATGCAGCGGGGTCAGCAGCCCGTTTGTCTGTGCGTTGATGTCTGCGCCCTGCTGCAGCAGGAATGCTGCCACTTGGGTGTTGTTCCACTTGCAGGCGCTGTGCAGGGGCGTCCAGCCGTCCACGGTCTGCGCATGAATGTCGGCCCCCTGCGCCACCAGCTCGTGTGCAATGTCCAAGTGCCCGCTGTAGGCAGCTCGATGGAGAGGAGTGTACTGGTCTTCGTCACGAGCATTCACTGGGGCCAGCTTTTCAGTCAGGAGCCTCTTCACTGTACTCAGCTGTTCAAAGAAAACAGGCAATTTCAAGCGAAACAAGGGGTATGGCATTTACCGTCTTGAAGTTTAATGGAAAAGCAATTTCTGTCAGTGTCAAACACACGTAAGTGCAACAAGCGATTTTAAAATGAAACTAGCTATTGTTACTAGGGTGGGGGAATTTGTGGGTTTGTTTGTTTTCCGTGCGTTGTTTTGTTTTTATAGAGCCAAAACATGAACATTAGTTCCATTGCCTTAACAGTACCTTTACCTTACAACTGCTCCCCACTCACTCCGAAGACATAAGTACCTTCATAGAACTGCAGATTAAAAGCTTTTGTGTGTAAGAAAGGCAACTAATGAAAATAAGTGTACGCAAGGGTATAATAAGCTACGTAACAGGAACCTTGGTTATCTCTCCCTCACTTCCAAAAATAAGGGTTTTTTCCATAAAAATACACAAAAGTCACCTGTTATCTGCATACAGAGCTTCTGAAACAACAGAATTTCAGATATGTCCTCTCCAACCCAGTTAAAAGGCTTATTTGCCATGAAGAAAGAGCTTGACATGCTTACAGTTCACAGGAGACAAAGAAAAGTGCTGCTACTTGAACTCTGAACTGAAATCAAAGCTTTCTTTATAAAAACTAATGGATCCAGAGATGCCTTAGTGTATGTGGGTGACAAAGGGAGATGTTTTACATACAATGGTTTGCAAAACCAGATCAAAATGGCTCAGTGAAAGACAGGAAAGTATAGGCAAATTTTTGTTTTGTGGATGAGTTGTTAGATATGTGCTCAAAATAACATTCTTACATGTGACACATGTGCCTTACCCGATTGTTTTCAGCTGCCCAGAGCAGCAATTTCTCTGGATTTTTTTCCATTTTCTTTTCTTGCATTTCGTACCACTCCTCACTTCTTTCTTGCTCATCGTCGTCATCATCGGACTGTCCTGACCAACAGCTCTGAGTTCCCACAGGAATCAAATGTCTGTGTGTCTCCAGCAGCTCAAGCTGGTTAAAATGCTCCGTGAAGTCTTCAAACAGCTCACCGTCATCATCGTCCTCATCGACTTGCTTGTCTTTATTCATTTTCAGTCAGCATCTGTGAGCAGCAGATGTACAATATTTACAATACCTGCTATTGTTACTTGGGCACTAACCGTGAATAAAAACACCCGATGGGCGACGCGGACGTCAAGAAACATGAAAAGTGCAGGGCACACTCAAAGCTCCTCCGCTAACAGCCAGAACTGCCGTGGCAGCAGCCCGGCCCGGGCGGGCCCTGGCGCAGGGGACAAACGGCTGGGCCGGGCCAGGCCGGGCCGGGCCGGGCACTGCCCGCGTCGCCCCCTGCCCCGGGCCACCCCCTTCCGCCGGGCCCCCCGCCCCGGTACCTGCGGCCCCCCCGGGCCCCTTGCCCCGGTACCTGCGGCCCCCGCTCCCTCGGGCCGGGCCGGGCCCCAGCAGCGCTTCCGGACCGCGCCGCACCGCCCCGGACATGACGTGCCGTGCCGCGCCGCGCCGCGCGGGTGGCGGGAGCGGTGGTGTGAGGGGCCGTGACAGGGGTCGTGACCGCCCCGCTCTAACCCACCCTCTGAACTTGTCCCCTCGGCCTCCACAGACCGCCTATGAAGGGAGAGGCTGAGCCCTGACCCGAGGGGAGCCTTGCCGCAGAGATGAGCACCGTCAGCGCGCAGTAAGCTCCCGTTATCTGCCCCGTCCTGTCGCATCACTGTTTTGTGTGTTTGGCAAGAGCTAAGGAGGGCTCGGGCCGTCGTTTCTGTGTCTCCTCAGGTCCTTATGACCATCGTGCTCGCCGTGTACACGTAGATTGCAAACAGAGGAGTTGGAAGTTTGCTCAACAAGCACTTTTAAAGGCAGAAAACACCAAGGATTCTTTAGTTTTTCATTAGATGCTGCAGAGGGGTGGTTGCCGCCCTTTACCAGAGTAGAATGACTGGGATCACCTATCAACTGGGTGGTTTGGTGATACGCTATTTGCGATAAAAGTAGCGAAATGTTTTGAGGACACCACGGGAATGACATTTGATAGAGTTTTGTGGCAAATCTCCTGTGTATTTCATTACTTTGGACAGGTAAGTTTACCTTATAAAGACTGTTGAAATTCCCTGCGTATGTTGCTTTCTGACACAAGTTTTCCTGTCTTATGCAGGGATGATGAAGATACCTTTAAAATACTTATTGCTACTGATATTCACCTTGGCTATTTGGAGAAGGATCCAGTGCGCGGAAATGATACGTTTGTAACTTTTAATGAAATTCTGCAACATGCTCAAAAAAATGAAGTAAGTGCTACTTTTTGAAAAGGAAAGGAGTGAGGCTGCTGAAAATACCTTCCAATCTCCTCTAAAAGCTGTAAAGCATAGTCCTGGTACAATCTGTAGTAATATCAAATCAAATGACTATGCTATTTATTGCAACCAGTTTAATTTCTTTTTTAGTAAAAGGAATGACCGTTCTTTTGAGAGAGCATTCAATCTGTTTATTACAACCAGTTTATTTCTGTTTTAGTAAAAGGAATGCCTGTTCTTTTGAGAGAGCATTTGTGTTAAATTATGACCCTGGTTGCATTAACAGTGTTTTCGAATTGCCAGCACCAGTTTCACCGGTATTTACAGAGTGTTTGTGAATGCAAAGAGGGAAAATAATAGGGGAGAGTGAGGGTAATGATACACAGTCTTCAGACAAATAAGAAAGCAGACAAAATGTTAGAAGCTTTTGAAGTGTTTGTTAGAGTGCTGAGTTGGCAAGGTGACCAGCTCTGGTGCTGGCACAGTCGGCAGCAGAATCCTCTAGTACAGCACACAGAGGGGTTTCCCTGAACTCTCAGGGGGAGGTGAGAGCTGCCAGGAGCCTGCAACTTGCACAACAGCAGCCAATGGAACCCTGGCCAGGCCAGGAGCAGTGGCAGCCCAGTACCTCCCCACCTAGGAAAGAAGCCCATGTGGAGTGGCAGCAAACAGGAGCACCTCCAGCATGGCAGGCAGACATTTCATGCAGGAAGGGTGCTGAAGCTCTGCCAGCTCCAGGGAGCCATGGTATCCATTCAGCAGAAAGCTGTGGCCTCTTTGAGCTCTGCATCCACCATGATTGACACAGCTGCCCAGACAGCTTTGTTGAGAACACACTGCCACTGTGGTGTCAGCTGCAGGGTGGGTCCTGCTCTCCCACCAGTACTGGCTGACAGCAGGGGGCACTGCTGTGGGAGGTGCACCTGGATACAGGAACTCCACTTAGGGACAGAACCCTGGGAGAAGGTGAGGAGGTGGAGGAGTATCAGGGACTGTGTGTGCGTGAGAGAGAGACTACTGGGATCACACCCTGCCTTCCCTGGGATGAGCCTGACAGGCAGACAGGATGCATGATACAGAGAATTTCCTGCCCTCCCTCCTGCTGGATGAACTCACTGAATTAAGGGACAGGAGGCAATGGTGACAAGTTCCTGCCTGGCGCAGCAGGCTCATTTCCTCCATGGCTGCCCCACCTTCCCAGATACCCTGGCGTAATGGGTGTGAGGCTCTGCAAGGGGAACTGAACAGGAACAAGGATGGTGGTCCATCTAGCACAGAGGTGCTGCTGAGGTTAAGTTGGCCTGTGCCCAATATCAAAACCACTTCTATAAAGAAAAAAGATGGGTTGTTGTCGTAGGAGACTCCCTTCTGATGGGAACAGAAGGCCCAATAAGCAGACCAGATGCACTTTGTAGGGAAGCTTGCTGCATCCCTGGGGCCCAAGTTGCTTGACAGAGGCTGAACACAAGCAAACAGTGTGTATAGGTGGCCAAAAAGGCCAGTGGCATCCTGGCCTATATCAGGTGTGGCCAGCAGGACCAGGGCAGTAATCATCCCTCTGTACTGGACACTGGTGAGGCCACATCTCAAATTCTGTGCTCAGTTTTGGGCCCCTCACTGCAAGAAAGACATTGAGGTGCTGAGTGTGTGTCCAGAAATGGGCAGTAGAGTTGGGGAAGGATTTGGAGAACGAGTCTTACGAGGAGTGGCTTGAGGGAGCTGGGGGTGTTTAGCCTGGAGAAAAGGAGGCTCAAGGAGGGTTCTTATTGCTCACAACTACTTGAAAAGAGGTTGTAGTCAGGTGGAGGTTGGTCTCTTCTCCCAAGGAAAAAGCAACAGGACAAGAGCAAACAGCCTCGAGTTGTGCCAGAAGAGATTTAGATTGATAATTAGTAAAAATTTCTTTACAGAAAGAGTTGTCAAGCACTGGAACAGGCTGCTCAGGCAAGTGGTGGGTCACCATTCCTGGAGGTGTTTAAAAGATGGGTAGACGTGGTGCACAGGGACTGTGGTTTACTGGTGGACTTGGCAGTGCTGGGTTAGCTTCTGAACTCGATGATCTTTAGGTTCTGCAACCTAAATATGCTGTGATTAAGTTTTTAAAGGAATTAATGTTTATTGGTCAAATTATTTGTAATTTTGATGATTTTTTTCATAAAACTTTTTCAAAAACTAAATATACACAACATATACAGCAACTACAACTAGTACCTTCTCAAAATAATGTGGTGATAGCTACTGATTTTTTCCCCCTAGATACCTCAGCAATGAAAAAATAATGTATCTCTTCATGCCTGTCAAAGAAATGTTCAGGAGACAATTTGGTGACCCTTATTAAAATATCTTACTGATCCTTTTTTTTTTTTAACATTCAGTTTTTTTGTCCTATGGCTCTTGATAAATGGGTATTTTGGGGGTTGGTTTTGTTTTAAGTAGCAATTTCATTACTTTTTTTTTTTTCATGAGGAATTTAAATTTTGTGTCTGCTACTACTGACTCCTTTTACCTAGAAGTATATTTCCTCAGATAAAAGGAAATATGTGGAACTCCCTAGAAGAAATACTCTAAACTATTTGCTAGAAGTCTTTCAAGGTAATACAAAGTGTTATATTAAAATAATAAAGCTTTTTGTTACATACAGGTGGACTTTGTTTTATTAGGTGGGGACCTCTTTCATGATAACAAACCTTCCAGAAAAACAGTACACTCTTGTTTGGAGTTGCTAAGAAAATACTGCATGGGTGATCGTCCTGTTCAGTTTGAAATTTTGAGTGATCAGGCAGTTAATTTTCATTACAGCAAGTAAGTATGTTTCTATAAATTATCTGGTAAGGCTTGGTTTGCATATTGCATGAATGTGCTGTGATTTTTAATTTACATCCTCCATTACTGGAACCTTGAAGTTTTAGTCCTGTCTGTGTGGGATGGTTTACAGGATAACTTCACTTTTCTAAGTCTAAGATAATGTGTACAGTATTTTGAGAAACTTTTGAATGTGCTGTGACACTTGATACATTTATGCAATCTGTAGTTTCTATCTTGCAAGTATAATGCAAGTAATCCAATTTAGATGAATTGTTGTGGTAAAAATCAAAGCAAAGGTTGTGTGTAAGCAAAGGTTGTACAGCTTAGTCTGCTGCTACCACACAATGTGTTGTACAATTCTTTTCATAGGCTTGTTCTAAAATAATAGGTCCTTTTTGCTACCCTGTTCCAAGTGGGAAGTGCCTTTCCAGTCCATGAGTAAGAATCTTCTTATGCTGTGCAACTTAGGCTTATTCATAGCCACTTTTTACTCATTTGTGCTGCTGCCATGATCTCTTTGTGATGGTGTTAATCTGAAGAGAATATTGAGAATCATCCACAAATTTGCAGATATAGTTTACCTTCCTCTCCTCTTCTTGTTCAGGTTTCCATGGGTGAATTATCAGGATGAAAATCTCAACATTTCTATTCCAGTTTTTAGTATTCATGGCAATCATGATGATCCCACAGGGGTAATTATTATCATAATTGTACTATACTGTTGGATTACAAAGATATAGAAGCAGAGATTTGTATAGAAATACACTTCTTGGAGATCACCTAGTTTTAGTCAGTTGCTCCACTCTTTGTGTAAATATTTTGTATACCTTTAGGAATGTTAATAAGTGACAAGTTGAGGGTGTGACATTAAAAAAAGCAAATGGAAAGAAGAGATCCATGTGAACTGTGTTTAATTTCTTAATTTATGTGGATTTCTGTTATTGAGAACAGAATTGCTTTCCACGCCAAAAAGTAGCAGTCTTTCAGAAAGTTTCTAAAACATTCTATCTGTAGAGACTGAAAGCTTTTTTTCTTAAAGGATGAGAAATTTTGGTATTTTGACTTGTGCATATACAATTGATAAGCATCTTGCATTTTCAGGGAAGATAATCTAATAATGGTGAAATGCTGTCTTAAAAATAAGCTACTAAAAGTAAGCAGGAAACGGACATTTAGAAAGCATTAAAGCGCGAGTGTTGAATTAATAATTCTGTGTTTTATATCAAATAGCAGTTTTCCATGTAGATGAGCGTTTAGCAGAGGACGTTTAGCTTTGGACTTACTATGAAGTAGTTAGTTTAACCAGATAATTTTTGTAGTAGTTTAGAGACTGACTGTTTTGGGGTTTTTTTTACATTTTTGTTTTTCTGAATGATTTCATGTTTTAATTTCACATTGTGAAAATAAAGTAGGGCGTGTAAGGAAAAGGGATTTGCTTCTGTACCCATGAGTACTAAAAAAAAAAAGCTAATATATGTGGTGGGGTGTTTCAACTGCAGAAGTTACTTTAGGAAATATATTCTCTCTCCCTTTTGAGACTTCCACTTAGTCATTAAAAACTAAATGTCCTGCTCAAAGTTTTTATATTTGTTTCTTAATATTTTTTGCAGGCAGATGCACTGTGTGCATTGGATATCTTAAGCTGTGCAGGATTGCTGAATCACTTTGGACGTTCAACTTCTGTGGAGAAAATAGATATTAGTCCCATTTTACTGCGTAAGGGTAGAACAAAAATTGCTCTGTATGGCTTGGGTGAGTATTAGTCTGCCAGACTGTGACTAGACTGTTCATATATTACTGAAGCTCAATAGATATAAATAAAGTTGGAACAAACTTACAAGGCTGCAACAAACATGAAGGTCTGCGTAATTCTAAATTAAAGCATATCAGTTCTGTGACAGTGTCAGTTCTCTGCTCATGCTGCATTGTCCCTGGCTGACAGGGGGGTTTTTTGCCTTTTTTTTTTTTTTCATTTAGACTAAATCTGTCAGTAACTTGATTTTTGTACTTTTACTGGTCTTAAATGAACCCTGCTTAGGCTAGCCATAAATAACGCCTGTGTATCAAGTCAGAGCAATCACACTCTTAAATTCTCTTGGTTGTGTACTAAGCTAACTTCATCCTGTTTAGGTAAAACTTAAACACTCTATGTTCATATGCCGTTTTGCTTATATACACAAACTGAGCAAAAACCTAATGTCTTACATGCGTGTCTGAAGTGGTTCATAAGTAACATCTGTCACACGTAACCTCAGTTTCTTTAAAGAAGCTTATGAAGAATTTCATGCTTTAAAGGTCTTCTGTGGTAGGTTTTCAACTTCAGCTTTGTCCCTTTCTATTTTCTCCAACAGATTCTCCTCTACCCTCACTTCTGATATAGAATGATATTTTTGATTGCTTTTTATCTAGAGAAGCTAACTATTAATATCTTAATTTTTCCCCTTATTTTATGTCCAGTCATGAATGCTTAAGCACATACTTCCAAGCAACTCTAAGTTAAGTCCTAGTTGGCCATCATTTCTTGTGTTTAATAAGATACTTCAAAATTTGCTAGATGTTGTAAGGGTTAGTAGTGAAGGTTCTAATACCACAACATAAAAGTTTTCAATACCCAAAATGATTGCTTGGAAACACAACAACTTTCTAAAGTACAGATGTTGCTGCATGAAAATGTTCATGAGATGTTTCTTTGAGAATTGTGCCAAGATTATATATACCTTCTTGTCTTTTTCTGATTTGGAGAGCATTTGTTCTTAAATAAAATATGTAAACTCTGTATGGGATTTTACTGACACACATCATGAGCCCTAGCTATGGATGGTTTGGGGATTTTTGCTTGTTAAAAATATCAAGGAAATAATCAGTGACAAACAGTTCAGAAGTTTGACACTTTTCCCTGTTGTGTGGAAAACAACAGACTTTGCAGAATTCATGGTTTATTTCTTGTTTTGTATAGAATTTCGAAGTATGTTTAAGAACTCCATCTCTACTCAAGATCTGTTTTTAAACTCCATATTACAACAAAATATACTTCTTAGTCTGTCAGCAAGAAACAAAAAGCCTCTTCTGTTATTTTTAATTCTTCCCATAGTCAGTTGTTTGGCACAGAACATTAGAAAGAGATCTTAAACCAGATGTACTTTGTGAAACTACTTTTAGCAGTGGTTTTAAGGCAGATTTCATGTTAAAATATCTTATTTTCAGAAGTCTGTCTAGTAAAATAACCATGTTATACTTTGATCTGTTCATAATCATGCCTCAGACTTCCGAGGTAATGGAAATCATAGAATCACAGAATGGTTTAGGTTGGAAGGGACCTTAAAGATCATCTAGGTCCAATCCCCTGCCATGGGCAGGGACACCTGCTTGACCTGGTTGATCAAAGCCCCATCCAACCTGGCCTTGAACACTTCCAGGCATGGGGCATCCACAACGTCTCTGGACAGCCTGTTCCAGTGCCTCACCACCCTTACAATAAAGAACTTCTTCCTAAAATGTAATCTAAATCTACATTCTTACAGTTTAAAGCCAATCCCCGTGTCCTATCACTGCTTTCCCTTGTGAAAAGTCCCTCTCCAGCTTTCTTGTAGGTCCCCTTTAGGTACTGGAAGGCTGCTATATTTTGTTCTTCGTGATGTTTTTAATAGAGTTGCTAACAAAAATACTATAAAATACAGAGTTGGTTTACTGCACAAAAATTATTTAATTTTTTTTTTGTTTGTCCGCTCCAGGAGCTATTCCAGATGAGAGGTTGTATCGTATGTTTGTCAATAAACAAGTAACCATGCTGAGACCAAAGGAAGATGAAGATAGTTGGTTTAACTTGTTTGTGATTCATCAAAATAGGTAACAGTACTGAATGAATTACAGTGACTTTTAAACTTACTGTGTTACTTCATTAAACTGTCTCACAAAGGATAGGTGAGAAAGCCAGATGCATTAGTTGGTGTATCTTGTGAATAGCTGGTTTCTTAAGATTTTCCCAAAAGAAAACGTTGTTTTACAGCTCTTTTTGCAGAAGAATCATAAAGGAAAATGGTGAAATAAATGAGTTCGTAATGTTAGGAAATCTCTTCCCAAACATTTAGTTGGAGCAGTGGAGGGTTTGTAGTGTAATATGCATATAATTAAGTCTTGTCTGCTTCTTAGAACTGGAAAAACATTAAACTTCAAATTGTATTTTTTATACTTGTTTGAATTATAGTTCAACAAGTATCCCATCTTCCTTGCACTGCTATGTTTTACACGTAGGTAATGTGTTCTGTCTGACTACACATTTCTCCCAGCAGTGGTAGTAGGAGCAGGCAGAGTTCTTTTCTAAATCTTTTCTTCTGATTTTTCCTCAAGAATCCTCATGTTCAAGTAATGGTGAGGCAGACATAGACAAATACAGCTCAGATAACCCCATGTCCTGATGTCTGTCCAGTAGGCTGAAGGAACTCACTTCATTCCTCCTTCATCTCCTCTGTCTTCTGGAAAGGGATTGGGGATGGCATGTGTCCCATGTCTGTTTAATTCAGTGGGTTTTACCCCAACTTTTAAAAAAACCCCAAACAAACAATCAAAAAAAAAATCCCTGAAGTCTTGCAAACCATGTAAGAATAAAAGGGAGATCCAAATAAAAGGAATGGAGCAGAAAACAGTGAGCTGTGTAAAACACAGTTGCCTTTTTGTTTAACCAAACACTAAACAATTATGTAAGGGATAAATGTGAAGAGGGCCTGACATGTATGTCAGATATTGCTGGAGTTTCTGTTTTGCTTAAATCACACTGGTGTTTTTCTCCTCCTTCACTCCCCCTTGCCTACCCATTATTTTTCTCTTCTCTTGAACAGGAGCAAACATGGAACTACCAACTACATTCCAGAGCAGTTTTTAGATGATTTTATTAACCTTGTTGTGTGGGGTCATGAACATGAATGCAAAATAGCTCCATTGCAAAATGAACAACAGCGCTTCTATGTTTCCCAGCCAGGAAGTTCAGTTGTGACATCTCTCTCCCCAGGAGAAGCTGTGAAGAAGTACGTGAGCTTTTCTTTTTGTTGTTTATCCCTTGTCTTATGTCTCTCAGGTGTTGTATTGAGAACAGAAAAATACTTGTATTAAGTATGAAAGGATTTATATTATGGTGTGGATTGGCTTCAGAATGTGACATAATAAAGTAGATGGAATCGGTGCCTAGTAGGACTTTTCCTTTGCTTACTGTTTAGTCTAACATTTGAAGCAAATGGAAATTATTTAAGAGGAGTTACACCCTAATAAATTGGAATACAAGGAAATGAGTACATTTGCCTGTTCATGAAACAAGCACAATCTAAATATAATAAAACTGAAGTTTGACAGGTCTAAGCCTGAGATTCAGATCCAAGAATTTCCTATAGCTTTTAAAATTTTGTCCCTGAAAAGTAAATATGAATTTAAACCAGGTCTTTATACCATAGTTCTCTAAAGTTTATCTTTTAGTAAGTTACCTTTCTCCTTCTAGACACATTGGTTTGCTGCATGTTAAAGGGAAAAAAATGAAAATGCAGAAGATTGCTCTAGAGACAGCGCGAACTTTCCACATAGAGGATATTGTTCTAGCTGATCACCCAGATCTTTTTAATCCTGACAATCCTAATGTTACTCAGGCAATACAAGCATTCTGCATGGAAAAGGTAACTTATGATGCTAATAGTTTATAGGTAACAGTGTGTGGACAGGAAATGGGGTCTGTGACTGGTTTTGAGACTGGAAGATGAGAAATCTCATGTCTTGCCCTATATTATTTGAGATAGACTTATCTTCCTATGGAAACACGGCCTGAGTCCATGCCATTCACTCTGCAGCCTCGGCTTCCAGATTCCTTGACTGGGATAACCTATTAAAGTAGTCTGTAACTGCTTTATGGGTGTCCATATCATCTTTGTACAAAAACTCGTGCCCAAGAATGGGGCACTGTTGGATGCACGCTTTGGAACCTGCGTAAATATACGTGAACCTAAACCCTGAGAGCTCATCTGTGCAGTGGCAGAAGTAACTAAGCAGGTTTACTAATTGCTCTTAATTCTTAGGTTTGCATATGTCTCTTCCTGCTTTTCCCTAGAACTAGAAATTTAGCAAAGCATAATGGCTATAAAGTAAAGTGGTATGAGCGATAAGTGGTGTAGATACTGCTGGACTACACTGTATCTGAAGGATGAGCCTTTCATTGGGATGTTTTTCTCAGTCATTCTTATGGCTTTTGGTTGGATACTGGTACATACATGTTCAGCAATGAGAGCAAGTCCTGTAATTATTTAATTTTATAGCTCCCCTTGCAACTGGATGTATTTTAAGTTAAACTTGAAACGTTTGGGCATCTGTAGGAGAACAAAATGCAGCTGAATTTCTGATTTTGCTTCACAGGTTGAATTGATGCTGGACAACGCAGAAAGAGAACGCTTGGGAAATCCACGCCAGCCAGAGAAGCCTCTCATAAGATTACGTGTGAGAAATTGTTCAGTTTGGATTGCTTTGTTTTGAAAGGTCACTGGGAAAAGTTTCAAAGCAGAGTCATGCTTTTTGTGTAAACACATAATATATAAAATTTCTTGCTGTGTACGGGCAAATTCAAATTACTTTCACACCATAATTCTGTTTACCTGTGGTGTAACTAGAACTCTACAGGAAAGCATGAGATTGGTCATAAATGTACTTCACTGCTGGTCTGAGTAAGGGCATCAGAAGTGGCTACTTATTGAGAAGTCTTTCTTAAGACATATTATCCTGGATGTGTTTCTAACCTAATTTATGGAGACATCCCTGAAGTCTAGTAAATGAAACAAGTTAGGATCAAGTTATGAATCTGAACTGTTATTAGCTATTCTGTTAATATTATTATTAGCTGTTATTAGCCATTTAGGCTGACTTATTTTTTACTTTAATTTTTCCTTTGAAGGGTAACAAGCTCAGCATGACTTGTGTGCCATCTCCATTTCTGTTTGTTTCATATTTAAATTTTTCCTTTCCTCTCTTAGGTTGATTATGCAGGTGGCTTTGAACCATTCAGTGTCCATCGTTTTAGCCAGAAGTACATGCATAGGGTGGCTAACCCAAAAGACATCATACACTTCTTCAGGCATCGTGAACAAAAAGAGAAGAACGGTAATTATGCAGAAAGGAATCATTGGATTGCCTTGGTTTTAATTTTTCTCAATTTGTTGTCCAGTACTTGCAAAAGCTTGGTGTCTGCCATCTAACGTGTCACAGGAGTAAAAATGCATTGTCTTATTTAAATGTATATATTGCGAAGTCTTTCTGTTCTATTTCTGGGTTTGTCTAAAATTCTGATATTGAGCACAGAATCTGCTGACAGTTACTCATAAACAGTTCCTTTTTGATTTGGCCTCAAACCTTAATGAGTTCCTTATAGTAATACACATAGCCCATACCAGACTGAGTTACTCTGATTCTGTGATAATTACCATGAAAGATGTTAATCAGCTCACTCCTGAGAATTATTAGAATGAGATGGTTGGTTTGGGGCACTCTGCAAGAAAACAGAGAAGTATACTGCTTTTCCTTTCTCTTTTATTTCTTTGGTAGTTCATTTGTTTATACCTAAAATAGTAATGGAGGGAATGGGCTTGAGAGATGTTTGTATATTTTAAAAAAAAAGGTCCAAATTTTGTTTGCCCTAATTAATCAGGTATATGAGGTGCTCCTGGCTTGTCTGTTGCAGATACATCTCTATTCAAGCATTTGTGCAAAACAAATAGTAACTGTTACTACTGCAGTGTTTCTCACTGTGCCTAGAATTTTTTATAAATGGTTAGTTGATGTTGCCCAAATACTGGATTTGTAATAGTCACTAATTAAGATGCAGCTTGCACAAGAACGCAACATGCTAAAGCACTGTTAATGGTTTACATTAGTGCATTGTAAGTACTCCACTTCCATTGGAAGTTTTTATGAACACTGTCAGTTCTATAAAGTTCAAAACACCATTTACTGAATAAAAACTACTTTTAGTGAGGGGGTTTTTTAAATTATGCTGTATGAATCTTGGTTTATTTTGCTTTGGGGTTTTTTTCATAGTTGTGTAAACTCATTAACGTTTTTGGAAGACACAATAGCTACCACATCTGCCACCATGTTTCGTCAATACATTTTACTTTTCCTACTTCAGGAAGGGAATGTAAAAATAATGCCACATTTCTTTGCATTGCTTCATTAGATAGCCTCTAATACAATGGAAGTGGCTAATAAAGCACTCAACATTTTCAGTGTGTGTGCATATAATGTTGTGGTTCAGTCTTCAAGTCATGTTAAGACTTCACTAATTCAGAAGTTGTTAATATTTCTTCTGTCATAGCTGCTTATATAACCAGGCTAACAAAACAATGTTTTGTGCTCTCATGTAGCAGACATCTTAAAGCAGTCTGTGGTCCCTTTATATTATTTTGTGTATGTGCTAACCTCAAGTGATTATCCTTTTCATTCTTCAAGTATTCCTACCTTGATGCTGAGAATGGGGGGCAGCCTTAATGAGCTATTGGCATTTTCTACTGAAAATCAGTCAGTGTGCTTTGGAGGGAGATTTCTTCTCCAGTAAATGTGTGACTTATAAAAAGCCTTCATGCTTTGATGGCTCCTTTGATTTTCTTCCATTTGTGATCTTCTAGAGTTCAATTATAATAACCTTCAGGGTATAGTATTCAATATATAATTTCAGACATGTGGTAGTTGGATGAACTCTTTATATCTGCTAGAGGTGGAGTTGTCTGTACAATTCTTGCATTCGTTATGTTTAACTGTGTTTCCAGACAGTAGACTGTACAGTTAGAACAAAAAGCTTTACATATTAAAGGGACCACAATTCTTAAGAGGCCTGTATTAACCTTTTTTCCTATTACTGTCAGTGGGATGATAATAACTAAGAGCTGCAAATGTGGATGATGGTGACACTGGGCTTTTCTATTCTAGACATTGATCTTAACTTTGGAAAATTGGTTAGCAGACCTGCTGAAGGGATAACACTGAGGGTGGAAGACCTTGTAAAGCAGTATTTCCAGACAGCGGAGAAGGTATTTTTCTACCTTTTATGATTTTTCTTTTTAATGTGATATAATATTTTTATCTTTTTTCTGTTGTTGCTTTCTTAATGGAAGTAGCGTGCCCTGAACAGACTCTGATACTGACCAAGAAGTGAATTTATTTCCCATGTAACTGTGTGTGAATTACCACATGAAGTAAGTGTCTTAGATTAACAAATAACTTTTGCATATAGGTTGTATAGGTATGTGAACACATGCTGGTTTGAGAACATTATGATAATTCTTCATGTGTACCTGCAGTGTCTGCCATGTACTAACTGATGTGTCACGTATTTAGGTACAGGAGGAACATGCGAGGCAGCATGCTCTGAGGGAGAAGCTACCTTAATTTACTATAGGGCCAATGTGAGACTGTAGCATTTACTATTATCAGCTGACTTGGAGTAACTTTTTACTTTGAAGTATATTTGTGTCCTCAGATGTACGGCAATTCCACATTATATTTAAAGCAGAGCAGGGAGAAGAAAGAGAGACCCTCAGTAGTTTGCTTTCTTCTCACCTTGTCTTTAAATCTATTATATTTTCCTTTCCCAACACTAGGGCAGTAACCTCTCAGAGGTAAAAAAATAATCAGTGACTCAGGTGCCCAAACGCTTGATCTAGATGATCAAGCATAACTTGCAGAAGCTACTTCAGAACATGCTTTACAGAAAGTCTTTAAAGCAAGGATTCTTGAGGTAAATATCCCCCAAATTATATAGTCTGACCTAACCTTAGACACATGCTAGGTGTCAGGACAGCATCAATCATACTCTTTGGACATGCCTATCTAATTTTTTTGTAAACATCCTATTTTAAAATAGCTATAACATTTATTCCACTGGGCAAAATTATTCTGTAGAAGTTTTTATTTTAGATAAGACTAGCACTGTAGTTTCTTTGCTGTTTGTGAAGCATTTTTTTTTGACAAGTGTGGAAAATACTCTGTTAAGCAGGTGTGACATGCAAGGAGCAAGAGTTGCAACTATATTAGAACAAATACCATGTTTGCTTATTGCCGTGCTTTTCTCTGATTGAAATATTCAATGCGCATTACTGTTTTTGCAACAGACAATGTAACATTTATCTAAAACAGCAGGAATATTACTTGCTTTCTTCAATGGCAGATGCTTCCTAACAAAATATTTTCCCCAATTCTAAAGAAAGTTCAGCTTTCACTTCTAACTGAAAGAGGAATGGGAGAAGCAGTGCAGGAGTTTGTGGACAAAGAGGAAAAAGATGCAATAGAAGAGCTGGTGAAATTTCAACTAGAAAAAACACAGAAGTTTCTTAAGGAGCGTCGTACTGATGCAGAGGAAGAAAAAATAGATGAGGAGGTAATATTCTGTTAGTGTTAATTCCTGAAGAGAAGTCAAGACAGAAAAGCCAGTGTTCATACCTGGTTTTGGAGCATGTGCAACACTTGCCTCTGGTCACTTTCTGCATTTAGTAAATATGGTGATGAAGTTTCAAATACGTGGGTTTAAAGCTTGTATCAAAAATGGGGTTCAGGTTGCACACACATGTATAGAAAAGATCTGTCACTCTAACATATAGAACTAGATGTTTGCCACTACTGTGAGAAAGGTGGTAGATACAATCTCTTCCTAGCTTTTTCATATTGGCTTAGGGAAGATTACAAGGACAGGGCAAGCATAAAGGAAACTTATCTTTCCAGTGCTCTAGTGGCTTCTAACTGCTTGCAGCTCAGGGTGTCCCGGAGACAAGCCTGGTTTATATGTATCAAGTAACCCTTGAATGTTCCTGTAAATTTGTTGAGCTTCCACATGAGCCAGAACTTACTGTTTTGATTATTGTATGACATGAACTGTTACTTTGATCAGAACTCTTTTTTTATTCAGGTGCGAAAATTTAGGGAGAGTAGAAAAAAGAATACTGAAGAAGAGGATAAGGAAGTCCGTGAGGTAATTCCTTTGGAGTTTGAACATAGGCTGAAAAATGGAATGATGACTTCTGCATATAAATGAAGTCACTCAGCAATCCCCTTCAGCAATACTTCAACATTGTCTGTACCAAAAAGTGCCTGTCTGCCTTGGAAGCTTAATAACTTCTTTTTAAGTCTTTGTTGGTATAGTATGTGCCTAAGCTACTGCTCAGTTTGGCTTTTGAGATCTCTTTTCTTGTACAAATTTGTGAACCTGAATGTTCATTTGTTCTTGCTTTTAACTGAGGTTGAACTAGGCAGGTGACCTTCAAAGATCTGCCAGCTTAAGCTATTTGTGATCCCATCATCAGTGGACAAGTGGATGGACTGTATTGAGTGATGTTACTGGAACAAATTGGTAGAGCTGGTAAATCTTTAGGTATTGTGTCCTTATTACCAGTCTTAGAGTCTTAGATCTCCCACAGACTCATATCTAGATTGCTTGTGTTTTTCCAAAGAGAGTTGCCAACTACTGACAGCATTGGTGCTCCTCTGTCTTTGCAAGCCATGTGGGACTGCAATGAAATTTTGAGAAAAAGGACAGCTGGGGTAGGATTCAATTATTCTGATCTGGGATATCTTCACAGGAACTAGTTGTCTTAAGCCCCTACAGTCATCAGGAAAGTTCAAGTCAGTGGAGCCCAGAGGGTGCTTTCTCTGAGATGTTTGTAGCTGACACAGGATGACCTGAACTGTTCACCAAACTCCAACAATAACGTATCATATTTATGAGCTCCATTCTGTTATCAGAGCTTAGCTAACTAGTCTATATGTATACATTTAATTAAATAGACTAAATATCCTCCCTGCTTTTTCAGACATCCTTGCCTTCCATAACAGTGTGCATTTGGGTCTCCTAAACCTCAGTGGTTTAGAACTGCATATCACAACTAGGATTTAACAATCGTGCATTTCATCATATAAGATTCTTTTTCCTTTAATACTTACTGTTCCATTTCAGGCAATGACCAGGGCTAGAGCCCACAGATCTGAGGATGCAGTTCTTGTCAGAGCCTCCAGTGATGAAGATTCCATGGATATGGAGATGATAGGCACTGGTGATGCAAGTGAAGGCCTTTCTGCAACACTGAGCCGAGGAAGGGGTCGGGCAAGAGGTAGGGCAAGAGGTGCAAGAGGACAAAATTCAACAGCAAGAGGTTCGTCTCGAAGGGGAAGAGGTAAGAAAAACTTCACACTTTGTACTTCAGTTACAGACTTTTTTTTCTTTGAAAGGTGACTCTCTTCTGATGCTTCCATCAAGTGGAAATTTGCTGCTTAAGGATCCCTACTGGAAAAAAAATTCTTCTCAAATACTTGCGGTATCCTATTACATTCAGTTGACTGCCCTACAAGGCTTAAGTTGTGACTTTTTCACACTGTGATCAAAAGAAAAATACCTTGCTTCCCAGCTGTGGAAACATAGCAGACTCTTAAAGGATGCATTATTGGGAATGTCTGTACAATGAAGTGCATGGATAAACCTTTGTTACTGCTAACAGTAATGCATTTGATCAGTATAGCAGGGAGGTATAGCTTGTCTCTATCCTAATGTAATTTACAAGAGACTTCAATGTTTCTCGTGACTGAGAAAATGAGGAGTGTTTCCTAAGCAAAATGAGTTAACTAGCTCCTTGGCTATGTGTGATGGTACACTTTACAGTATAGTGATACTTCCTTTATAGATGTAATTCCATCATATAAAAATATATATATAAATGAAATAGGAAAGATGGAGTCTTTAAGCAATATACTCTTCATCTCAGTAATATGCCTGAATTTCTCAGAGCAGGATGAGCTGAAATGAAGGCTGTCGTCTTGAGCTTGATTTGATTGGTGCTTTTAAATTGTTTCCATGAGCTCCAACACCTTTGTGATCCCATGAGAGTAGGGCCCTGTGTGTTAGAGGCTGTGTCTGTGGAGCTTTGAACACTTGACCCAGAGCAGTTCTGCATGTAAAGGAGGGTTTTAATTCCAGGAAGAAAGTCAGGAGTAAAGAGAATGTAGATTTTTTTTTTTAAGTGACTTCTCACTCAGTAGTGATAGACTAAAGGGGGAAAAAGTAACTGCTGAACAGATTGCATTTTGTTTGTTACCTCTACAGGAAGCACTAGCCAAGAGTCGGCTTCTAGCAGCAGAACCTACAAGCCAGTATCTGTGCCTGCCAGGAATATGTCTATCGTGGATGGTAGGCCTTTGATCTGTCCATTACTCTAATCTGCTCTCTCAAATTGTAAGGAAAGTGTTTACTGAAGTGCCTTAATTGCTTTTATTTCTATTAATCCAATTCAGCTGTGAGAGATTCTTTCAGCTCTAATGAAATAGAATAATTTAACAGGGGTGAGAGAAAGAAAAAAGAAAGGGAGAAAAAGACTAGTGATATTCTTCTGTCATGGGATAAAATGAAATGCATTAGGAACTTAGGGCTAGAAGTGGAAATCAGGAACATATTACTATATGCAGTTCCGTAAGAAATAAGCATACAAAGAATGTGAATTAATAGTTTTATGTAGAATATTCCTCAGGGGATAAAAAGTTTTTAAACTTGCCTGATGTTTGCAAGTTAGTAAGCTTTAATGCAAACCCATTTGGTCTTACACTGTAGCGAGCTTTAGAAGTTCCAGGTTTTACTAGGGAAATAAAACTTACCTGCAATATAAGCCACTTGCATATGTGAGAGGAGCTTTTCTTTGCTATGGAGGACAGGCTCTGAGGAAACACCATAGGTAATCTGAGTATTAAAGAAAAAAATACTGCTCACAAATGGATACATGAATCCCACACAAAATACTCAAAGGTAGAGCAAGTTTTAAATTAATCATCAAATTACCCCAATTTTAAATTGGTCAGCAAATGACCTAAAATACTGCATAGAAATAAATTTTGGCAGATGTGTTAATGTCTAAACTATTAGACATACAGGAATATCAATTATAGTAATATTTTTCTCTTCTTCTTAACCAAAGTTAGTGATGGTTTTTCAACCAGACTGAAAAGCACCTGCAGCTGCACAGAGGGTTATATCCCTGGGTTGTCAGACTCCAGCAAAGGCTTAATTTATGTTTTGGTTTTTTCTTGTTTGTTTTACAGGGTATTTTGCAGAGGAAATGCATTCTAAGCAGTTCTTAAATAATAAGAACAATATAATGTTGTTTGCTCTTAACTGTGTGAGCATTTTAAAGATATTACATGTGTTTTATTCTAGCCTTTAAGTCTGTGAAACCCAATGCCTCCTTGAATTCATCTCAGTCTTACTCTGAGGTAAGCAACTTCTGGTATGAATGAAGTTGTGCTGCCTTTGCCATTGATTTGAAAAATAAATACATGTTCAAAACATTAATCTAAATCAGCAGATGGTCCCAAGCTATCCGATCCAGCAGTAAGTTTCTGCGTGTTACTTCACAGACCTTTTGTATCACCTGTATGGTGTTTGCCTGCGAAAAACCTTGTTGTATTTGTGATCATAGTCTAAGATACACAGTGTATATACACAAGTGTTTTGGAAGTTCTACAAGAGCAAACTTGTGCTGTATTTGCAAATTTGTTCAGTTCTAGCCCAGAGCCCTCTCAAGTGTATATTATTGTAACTAAGTTGATGTATAGTTGGAAAAAACACCAAAGGTTCTGTGCTATAGTACTGAAGCATTGTGCATTCTATCTCTAAGAATACCTTCTATGGAAAAGCTTTATCAATTTTTTTTTTCAGGATATTATAGATGTTGACTCTGACCCAGAAGACACTTCTTTTGTTCCTTTTTCCAGAGTAAATCAAAGGTCAGTATGTTTGCTTCATGAATGCTACCGTGAGTGCCTTATTTCTGACTGGCAATCAGCAGAGTGCAGAGATTTGATCCACAACCTGAAAAAACAGATTTTTAAGAAAGTCATAACACTACTTAGAGAATCTGTATACATTTTTACTTGTTGAAGTGGGTTATCTTTCTATAACAAAAGAATTAGTCTAGTGATTCAGGTAAGCTAGATCAGAACTTTAGAATTAATATATTAGTTTGAGAATTTGTATTATTCTACTTATTGTTATTTCTATTTATTCTTAGTCTGTGTATTGGTAGTCCAACTCTAAGTTGAAAGGAAAGTTATTGGAACGTCTGGTAATTGAGAACGTGTCAATGCCATTTTTTTTTCTCCTTGTGTGTTTCAAGGTTGCCAACTGCATCTGCACTTAGTAAAAGAGGTTCACAAAGCCAGACATCTAGAGGAGTTGATTTTGAGTCAGATGAGGTATGGTACATAGTCATATTTTTAAGTTTTAATTCATGTAAGTTCCTATAGCTTACTGTTTTACAGCTATTTGAATAAAGCATTTCAGAGTAAAAATTGAATTTACTGTTTTTTTTCACTAACAGGTCTAGATTATTGCAACCAACTTTAATTAGACTATGTTCATAATTGTCAAAAATAAGGCTAGAAGAGACCTCAGAAAAACAATCCAGTTCTTTTTCCCTTCAATTATTAAACAGTGAATTGTCATTTCTGAAATGTGGGCCTGGAATTGCTTGGGAGATAAAGTAATCATAATCTCTTCTAGTACTTAGCTGTATCCTTTAATTTGTTTATGTACTTTATTCTTGTAAAAGGCAAGATTTTTTTGTTGTTTTTTGCATTCCAGATGGCTATTTTCCAGGGCACTTTATTGTTGCAAATTAAGTAAACACGCTTTTTAAAAAAATTAAAACGCTGTCTTTACATTTAAGATGTCTGTTCTTGCAGTATGTGAAGTGGTTTTTTCCATAATTATACAATTAGAACTTTACACCCACTTTTGCACCGAACAGAATACACATTATACTGTCAAGCACTGTGCAGTTTGTCTTCACAGACTGTCATGCATGATCAGAGGTTGTCTACTTCAGAGAAAATGTTACATTCTTGTCCCTTCTCCCCATTGTGCTATCTCTTCTTGTACCTGAACTACAAAGCTACATGTTTGTGTGAACATGTAAAAAGAAAGAGTATTTTTGATTTGTGCAAATCTCAGTAAATTATGATGTGTTATGTGTATATGGACATAATTTTGAGGTATGTGCTGCTCATAATGATAACACCTGAAATGCAGTTTGTTTCTCATTCTGAAGTAGCTGTTCTGATCATTTTGACAAAAACGTGGTTTCTATTCTCTGCACATTTGTGACCTGGACTTTTAAATCAGTAGATAAACTCTGTAGTAAAATCAGTAGATAAGGTCTGTCAGGAAACATGAAATATTGTGACGAGGCTTTCTAGTTTAGGCAAAAGGTGACTTTGCTTTTTATGACTTGGAATGCATGCTAATCTTGGTAATGTGTTTCTGTTTGCCAATTGCAGGATGATCCATTCATGACCCCTGCAACATCAAGAAGAACTAAGTGATTTCTGGCTCACTATGCAAGAGAGACTATGGAAGTTGGTGAAGAAAATGGAAAACAGTTTGCAGGACATTCTCTATATGATGTTTCTCTCTAAATGATGGCTTGCCTTCAATTTTCACTTCTGTGAAATGGTTGGTTTTTTTTTTTTTCCAGCAGCACCAAATTTGGTATAATTTGTGAAGTTGCTTGATGCATTAGACTAGAGGGTCTGATATTCTGAAGTACTGCTTGAAACTGCAAGTTCTTTATAAAACATATAAAACCCTGTTTTCTTTCTGGGATGATAATAAAAATAACAGTTATATCTTTTATAGAAAATTACGTATCTTTGGTTTTAATTTTTCAGAGAAGTAAATTTATAGTTGTTTGCAGCTATGAATATGGACTCAGTCAGCACAATGGAACTTGTACTTATTTGCAATCTGCTACAGATACAGTTGAAAATTCTGAAGAGGAGTAGTTGGACACAAAAATACAGTTTTCAGTATTGAAGCTGGAAAATGTCATAATGCTTTCAAGTCTGCTAGGAGAACTAAACCTGTTATTAAATGTCATAGTGTGTGGGAGTGAGTTCTGCTCTGTAATTCAAGAAGTACCAAAGAGGACTCCACATTTTAATGTTACACGCACATCCTAGGCAAAGATTTTTAGCAAAGCATAGAAGATTAATAGGAATCATATCAAAGGTTCTTTCTCCTTTTTCACAAGTATTTTTTCAGTCAGCTGTCAAATTCACAGTGGCTTTGTGTTAAACTGCAGCAGTTTGCCTTGTATGGAAGATAAACATGGCAGCCTTCACCTCAGGGGAGAACATGTAAGCATGTAAAAGACATGTAGAAAGACTGTACTGTAAAGAGATGCTTCTCCTAATCATTATGTGATTTGTTACACCAGAAGGTGAGATGCTCAGAAAATCAGCATTGTTTCTCGGAGATCGCACTAGATAGTTTTTGAAAACACATCTCACCCATTCTAACTTCCAATCCACCTACCTCAGGAAAAGTCAAAAGAATCAGCAAAGCTCAGAATTCATTAAAGCCATGGTAGTGAAAGAAAGGTTGTTCCCAGGGACAGGGGTTGGGGGGAGAAGCACATTCTGCTGTGTATTTAAAAAGCAAAAAAGGCATTATTCCTCTTTTTGAATGCTTCCAAATATTTTAGTGTGTCTAGATGACTTTCTTGTATTCTTATAATCTTTTTTTCCCATCAGGCCTGTTTTCTAATTTATTATAATTTTGTTAACAATGCTGTTGCACAAATGTTTTTGATGACTTTTTTTTAATTACCTGAGTTCATGATCCATGGCTTTATTTCAAACACTACATTTAACTTTAGAAATTGCATCATTTCACAGATACAGTTTACAAAAAACAGATACAACATACCAAACCCTGACATTCCTCTGCAGCTGCTTCCTTTGCTGTCAGTGGGTACTTGGGACTGTGGAACAAGGGTGAAGTTGGCAGGAGTAGGTACCAAGCTGCCAAACCTACTATAGCTCTAGTAGGTGAGCTGTTTAGACAGCTCATACTGGGGTATGTTTAAATACAAACTAAATCAGAAAGATGTGAAACAGAGAAGGGCACCACCAGTGACATGGGAGAGACCTGACCCAAGGAGTTTCCACCAGGCTTTTTCCATGACCCTTGGTGGGTATATCCGGTTGGCTTGCCCTGTGTGCAGTGGGACCACCTCCTTTGGATCACAAGATGCTGAGTCCAGCTCGGAGGAGGGTGGGCTTGAGCTGAGTAGGAGGAGATTCCCATCCTCCTGCCAGCAGCCTGGCTGAGGAGGTGAGATGATCTCCTGCTCGCCTGGATGCACCTGATCTTCAAAGGCAATGGCAGCTCTGGTTACACATGCAAGGGTACCCTGCTAGAAATGAAGAATTAGATTAAGGAAATTAAATAGACAAAACTAAACATTTTTGCTGGAATATGGGAGCAGGATCTGATAGACATGGAAACAGTAAGAGCTGGAGCTTCTGGAGCAGCCCACCAAGAAAGGGGACATATGCCACCAACCTCTCTGTTCTCATCCCAAGTCCGTACTAGAATGCTGGCCTGTCCCAGTCTTTTCCATTTTCTTGGGCCTTTATGTGACACTGTGATTCCTGTCAGCACTTCTGAGTGGGACACACATTTCTTTCTTCTCTCTGAATGGTCAGAGGAGGTCACTGCCACCTTAGCAGCTCCAGCAGGTTCACTGGAAAGCTTCCTCTGAGACAGACAAGCTGCCAAAAGAGCTCAAACTGAACACTTTTGTGGAAGAAATAGGCACTGGCAGCAGTTTGCAGAGGAGCACTGTGGGCTGGCCATTCCACCTGTCCGGCTGTGTTCAACTCCTGAGGAGTGATGAAGAGAAAGCAGCCCGAGCTGTTCACTGGGGGACTCACAATATCTGGAAGTGTTATTTTCACCAGTGAGTGACAAGCTTATAATTCAAGCTTTTCAGAGAATGGTCTTTTAAGTAATGATTAAACAATGCCTTTTAAGTACCAAACCTGCTCTGGGCAGAGTTAATTGACAACACCCAAGCAGAGATGTCCCCAGCAGGGGGGCAGCACCACCCATGTGCACATGGGAAGTGGCACATCTCACTGTGCTGCGTAGGATTTGTGGCTCTTGGTCTCCTGGTACTGATTTTTATTTCCTGCTAAGTTTTGTGGGCGAGGCAGGGGGAACACACACACACATGCTGCCATCTCGCCAGTGCTTGTGTCTAGTGTACAGGTGCGTGTTGCTTTGGCTATTGAACTCCCTAGGCTAGGACATCCATTCCTATCCTGTCCTGTATAATCATGTCTTTGTAACTACTCTGTTTCTACAAACTCTAGAGAGCGATTTCCCATCAAACTTTTATTCCCTTGGCCAAGAGGAAATATGTGCCAAGGGAAAACTTCAGTATTTCTCTGTCTTTCTGAGGAAAAGGAGGTCTTTGAAAAAATATTGTAGGTAAAATAAGCCACAGTTTGTAATTCACAGTTCATCTCTTATCCCCTATTCTATGCTTTTCTGTTCTATGTGTCATGCTGTGAAACAGGCTGAAAACTTCCTGCCAGACCGTTAAAACAGCTCAAATTTGACCTGTCCTGGAAGAGAGCGCAGCTGGCACACACGCAGCTGGTGTATAAACAGCACAGAATTTGCATGGGCTGCTGTTAAAGAAGCACTGACAGCTGAAGACACTGATTTTGCCTTTCCCACAGTCGTTACCTTGGAGTAGCGCCGAGGGGAGTGCAACTGCAAGGAAAAGCAGCGCGTCAGAGCAGGAATAATGTCATGCAGCCCAATGACTGCACAGGATCGCGGCTCGGAGCTCGCCCGGGGGTATAAAGCGGGCTGAAGGCGCAAAAGTAGCGGCGGGCTGAGCAGGAGAGGAGCAGGTTGCAGGGGGCCGGAGCATCCTCACACCCCAGCTGCTCGTGTGCCGTGTTCCCAGCCTCGGGGAGGAGCTGTCCCAGCACGCGGCGTGAGCTCTGCCCTCTCCAAATGAGCTGTGCCCGAACCGGAGAGGCAGAGCCGCCTTTCAGACATGCTGTCCTGGTTTGTCTGGCTCACCCTTCCCGACTTGGTTAATGCCTTTGTGACCTCGGGAAAGTTGCCCCTCAACGGGAGCCTGGAGAAGACTTTTGTAATCCCGAACGTCTCGGGTTTCTTTTCCTGGGACAATGACAGCCTGGCCGACTGGCAGAGCTTTGTGGACAGGAGGCGGTACGGAGCGGAGGCACAGAGCATCACAGTGAAAGCGCTGCTCATCGTGGCTTACTCGTTCATCATCGTCTTCTCCCTCTTCGGCAATGTCCTGGTCTGTCACGTTGTCATCAAGACGAAGCGTATGCACTCTGCCACCAGCTTGTTCATTGTGAACCTGGCTGTAGCCGATATCATGATCACTCTCCTCAACACGCCTTTTACCTTGGTAAGACTGGGGCAGAGATGCCATAAGGGCACTTCGGTGGCCTTTTCTTCTTTACACTGCAATAAGGCAGTGACTGGATGTTCTGCAGATACCTGTCGATGCGAAATTACAGTCATTGGAGTTGCCTTTGGAAAACTCCATGTTTGTGGGTTTTTTTTCCTCTAATTCCTGTTACTTAGTTGAAGATCTGAAATTATCCTTTTGTTAAAAGTGGCCCTGAGAGTACTTGAACAATAACCTTGCAGCGATTACTTAGGACTTTGTAGTATCTGGTCTTTTGTTTTCTTTTCTTCTCTGAAGTATTTCCAAGGTAAGATTATGAACTTCTTGGAAAAAAGATGAATGCTCACCATCATCTTACAAGCTGTGTTGAAAAGTAATAGTTTGCATTGAAGTGAGACAAGATGTACAGGTCAGTCCTAACCTGTAAGGAGGGCTTTAAAGGGCTTAAAATGTATTGACTCATTAGTTAGGCTGCAGAAGGACACACTGTGAACAAAACAGAACAAACATCTTTGGTACAATGCTGCTGTATTGTTCTGGAGGATATTGCCAGGCCACTGAACAGCACTTACCTGCTTCCTCAGGGTTCAGAAGCCAGAAAACTATGCAATTATACAAAGAACCTGCTATCTTAAAAGTATCTTTTACATAGCACAAGAGTGATTGTGGGGGTGCACAAAACTAATGGTCTTCTGGTTTCAGGCTCGTTTCGTGAACAGTACCTGGATATTCGGGAAGGGGATGTGCCATGTAAGCAGATTTGCACAGTACTGCTCCCTCCACGTCTCTGCCTTGACCCTCACAGCCATTGCTGTGGACAGGCACCAGGTGAGAGCTCTCGGAAGCAGAGGTGGAAAGATTGGGAGGGCATAAGTAAGCCTAGAAAGAATGATCCCATATCCTTTCCCTCTCAGCTCTCAGAGAAACATAAGATGCATGAGAACCTGACAGGTTAGGGAGGCAGTTCTTGCTATCAGATGGAGAGAATAGTTTCAAGCCTGCAGCAAGGTGGGAGGTATCCCTTGCGATTGCTTCCAGCTGGGTAAAGGGAGCTTTTGCATGGTAGATAATGGAGTAGCACTCAAACAAGGAAAAAGTCCAAGCTCCTGATAGGAATTCACACGGACAGTTCTCCTCTGGGGTCGTTTATCTAGCACCATGGTTGTAGGGACATGCCAGTTAGCTTTCTCAGCTCTGTCTCTGGATGTGCTGGGATGTCTCACCCCTTGTTGCTCTGAATACTGGAGAGCTGACCATAGCACACTGGTGTTTGTCACAAGCAGAGCTGTGGCTTGCTGTTGATAATGGGCTGAAAAATGGGGACAGTTGGGCATTATCAGTTTGGAGTCACGCAACAACCACACAAAACGGTTGACAGTTGGCATTTTCTGTTGGAAAGATTGTTTCCAGAAAATGCACTGACTGTCAGAAACATTCCCAGGGAGGTCTGGTTAAATTACAAGCCTTTCCTTCTTTGGGTCACTGATACAGAAGAGTCTGACACTTTTTTCTCCTCTTTTTCTGTATTTTTTGGTTATAAAATAAATTGAACCTGGAAATGAACATGTGCCAAGATATCTTGGTACCCGGTTTTTCCCATCTATATGCAAGTATTGAAATTTGAGGGTCAGACTGGGATCTCACTTGACCCATATACATGGAGAAAAATTCAGGTTTTCATACAGTCGCTGGGAACTGGATTAAGACTGTACTGCTTGCATGCTGAGCTTCAGTATTAAGTAATAGATTTAAGGCTGGAAGATTGTATGAAAAAAATAGTATAATTCTTTCCTGAAATGTCATAAACCTGAATTTTGGTTTATTTTGCACAGGTTATAATGCACCCTCTGAAACCTCGCATATCTACTGGAAGAGGTGTTATCTACATCACTGTAATCTGGATCATGGCAACCTGTTTTTCCCTACCACATGCTGTCTACCAAAAGCTCTTTACCTTTGAATACAGGTAAGGTCATGCTTTGCTTTCCTCCACAATCTCACTGGAGGCCAAACTCTCAGCAGTCATGCCTTGGGATCTTGTACTGAAAGCCTTGAGCATATGTCAAGGTCAGCCAAATATGAATCTAGTCTAAAATTTTCATCAGATTCCTTTTGCAATGTCTGATAACCTGTCCTTTCCAGTTTCAATTATTTTGTCTTTATTCTGCCACACTAATCACATGAAATAGGCTAAGAAGTTAAAGGATTTGGTGTGAACCCGTTATCTCTCTACATTGGCATTTTACACCATGTATCAATTTGATCTCTTTGGGCAGACCAGAAATGGGAAGGGAGGGGAGAGAGAGGGAAAGGAAACTAAAACCCATCAGGTTTTACTCTATGCTTTAGCTCGGTGAAAGCAGAAAAATCTGCCTCATCTGCTTGTTCCATAAAATGCTGTTAAGAGCCTTAATATTTGGAAAGTGCTTTAATGAGGGAGAGGTCCTTAATATGTGCAGAGACTCTGTTCCTGTTTGCTGAAGGACAGAAAATAAAAGCCTGCTTATGTGCAGCTGGAAATTTTGTAATTGATGAAATTCAGAAAATTATCATAAGGTCATGAATGCCCGTGAGAAATTACCACCACATCCACGGAGAGCAGAGCTCTGCTTAGCTGTGGCAGATTATCACAGAGAAACAGGTAAACAAAGGCTTTGCTGTCAGGCTTCCTGACAGGAGCCTCTCCCACCTGGCTTCTTGTTTCTGATGTACTCATCCCACTGTGCCTGGCCATACGCGCTCTCATCCCCTGTCCCATATCTTCATGTGCAGTGAGGAGGTTACCCGGTGCCTGTGTCTGCCAGATTTCCCTGAGCCTTCTGACCTCTTCTGGAAGTACCTGGACTTAACAACCTTTGTTTTGCTCTACGTCCTGCCCCTTCTGATCATCTCTGCTGCCTACATGACAGTGGCAAAGAAACTCTGGCTGCGCAATGTCATCGGGGATGTCACCACTGAACAGTACTTTGTCCTTCGCAAAAAGAATAAGAAGACCATCAAGATGCTGATGCTTGTTGTCATCCTCTTCGCAGTCTGCTGGTTCCCTTTGAATTGCTATGTTGTCCTCCTTTCCAGCCAGGCCATCCACACCAACAATGCCCTGTACTTTGCCTTCCACTGGTTTGCAATGAGCAGCACCTGCTACAACCCCTTCATCTACTGCTGGCTCAATGACAGCTTCCGATCAGAACTGAAGGCTTTGCTCAACATGTGCAGAAAACCTCCCAGGCCCATGGATCACAGGCTTGCCTCCACAGTCCCATCCTACCGACAGGCTTGGCCAGAAAATGGCAACTTCAAGAGGTTGCAGGCCTCCCATATCCTTCCATCATCCTCCAACATCCAGTCAGGAAAGACAGACATCTCTGCAGTTGAGCCGATAGTTACTGTGAGCTAATCAGTGTCCCTGGGAAATCTGTAAGGACTGCATATAGATTTGGCAAGATCTAAAATGGTGGGAAGATGTGGAGCTCTGTCCTACCTAGGAACTGTGCAACCACATGTGATAAAACCAAGGAGGTTCAGGTTGTACAGGAGACAGTATGAAAGAGCTGCATGTTTCATGCAGGCTGATGACAATGGTGTGGAGCCCTTAAAGGGGAGAAAGCAAACTCTTCCTAGGAAGGAACTCTCTTTGTCTCTGTCAAAGTGACTTTGCACTGGCTTTCAGTACCGGATTATCTGCACGTATGTTGCTGTTGTCTGCATGACTAAGCTTTTTTACCACTAGAGCTGTGTTGTGTTTTGCAGGTACTTAAACACTAAAGCAACAATCTAATCACATTAGGCCTCCCTTGCCCTTTTCTAAGTCACTTCAGAGCAAAATGGAAATGGTTGAGGTGTAGACCTCTAGGTTGCTGGCTTAGAACAAGTCCAACTGGGTAAGAAAGCACTCTTTCTGAACTCGGGTCTGAAAAGTCAAGGTCTGTTCAGAATGAGTGAAGAGATGTGTTTCACAAGTTCTTTTCCTTTTTTTTTGTTGAAATACCCTTAGAGAAGTGGAGGATATGATGGCCATTGATAAACAGAGGGGTCTGTTACATCACAGGCCCTTTGTCTAAGTAGATTTGAAGAAAAATTAATACCTATCCGTTGCATAAGTAGATGGCTTTTCTTCAAATAGATAACTAAACCCAGAAAAGCTACTTGGAGGAAGCTGGACATATTATGCACAGTTGAAGAACAGATAATTAAATGCTACTGTGAGTTTGGACTAGGACCTTTTTATCAGAGCATCTTTGCATTACTTGCAAGGGGCAGCTGAAGGATCGTTTTAGATCCTTTTGCCTTTGCATATTGCTCTCTTACCCTGCAAGACACCTGTATACTTGTCAGTTCAGACATTTGGGACATTTCATCCCAACTAAGATGTTAGGTCTCTGGAATCAGTTCATAAATGAACAGCTTTGAGAGAATGGATGTTAGCTCTGATAGCAAGTAATGAAAGTGAAACATTTCTCTGTAAGTTATCCTCAGGTGATTGCACAATTTTGGTGCATTTAAAGATAACTGAGATGTCTTTTCTGGGGTGGCTAAGAAAATTAACATGACTGCAACTGTCTGAAGTAGTTTGCAGAACTTAATGTTCTTAGCAGAAGAAAATATGGGTTTTAATAACAAAAAAAGAAAAGGTATTCCAAAAACTGTACCTTATATTGCACAGAAAAGCAGTAACTCCCTATGCTGTGGAAATTAACTTGAACACCACAGCGGGGTGCCCCATTCAACTTACAGCAGTCAGCAATGAAGTGACAAAAATCTTATATAAATGGGGAGGGGGGGACAGGAAGAGAGAAACTCTTTTTTCCTAATGCCCTGTAAGAAACTTACATTTCTGAAATAATTTTAAGCCTTGTGGAGGACTTTCACACCTGAGTATTTAAAGAGACTGAAATACCTACCACTCCTTGCAGGTAGCCTGTTCATTCACAAGGTGTTATCAGTCTCTCACTGTGAATCCAGTGCTATTTTACTGCCCTTTATCAAGGCCACTGAAGTCACAGTACTTTGTATCATTGATCTGCAGAATGAAACCTTTCCTCCTGCCTTCTTTGAGCTCTTACACCAAGTCCCATTCCCTCCCTTAACATTTGCTGCCGTGAATTAGTCCAGGCAGTTGGACTAGATGATTACTGTAGTTCCCTTCCAACTGAGCTATTCTATTCTAGTTTAGTCTAGTCTCCATCCCAAGTGTGCAGAGCCTGTGAACAATGCTCCCCATTCCAGTGACAGCAGATCCCAGCTCTTTACTGGCAAATAAATCTTTGGGAGTGCTGAGTACCTCAGTAAGATGTTCTTTCTGAAGGTGAAGGAAACATCTTAAGATTCATCAATTTTGAATGCAGTTATCGTCCTTCAAACTGCTGCACATGTAGAATCTTGCTGTAACTCCATTAGACAAAATCCTCAAATGCCCACTAAAACAGTCCAAGTGGATTTGAGCAGGGCTCCTGCAGTCACAGCTCTGGATCCTGCACCCCTGCACCCAGTGGCAAACCTGCTCTGCTCAGTCCTGAATCTGGGCACAGAGAGGGTGCAAGAAGTGTTGAAACTATTTGATTTAATTTAAAAGAACAGGAGGGATGGACCAGGTAAATAGAAAAGAAGAGGCAGATTGGACAGCGAGCCTTAACAGCCTGTCCAGGAATGAACTAGTGGCTGGGGGCCAGCAGAGGTACAAGTTTGGGAGATTAGAGAGACATGCAAGAGGAGGACTTGGTTAAAGCACTAGAAATTGTGTCCCTGAAAACTGTACATCATATGTTCTGCTGCAACGTGCTTAATGTGGTACTGGGCAATTTCTGATAATTATTTGTTTTCTTTGTGTCTGATTTGAGATTCTGGAGAAACATTTTGCATTCACTGGTGCTGCTGAAACCAGTGGGGGGTTGTGCTCTGCGCACACCAAGTGCAGTATGATGCAAACTATTCCAAAAATATCATGTCATGGGCCAATTTAACCTTGGCATCCTGGCTTCATGGATATTTTTTCATTCTACCCCAGCTCTCTTGCAGACTAGAGGGTTCTTTAAAATGCTAATGCAGCCATTGGTGTGTGTAAACAGCATTCAGATGCCATCTTGGTAAGTGTGAATCAAGGATCTGAGTGATGATAAAATGAGATACATGTACAGGGTGAGGATTATCCTTTTTAATTTATCATTTTGCATTTGTTTGCCTTCTGCAGCTGGGCTATTTGCTGTCTTTTGAATTTTGAAGGTGTGCAGTGCTCTGAAACAGGTATCCCAAGAAAACAACTATCCCAAGAAAAAGATATATCCAAAAACAAGTCTGTGGGGCACATTGGTGTGAGACAGGACTGTTTGCTCTGGAGCATGGTAGGGATCATGGTGTTGGGAGGCTTTTCTGTTCCCTCTGGGAATATAATGAATCAGAGTGAAACATGAGGCATTATGGAAACAGGAGGTTATTTTGTCTTAGCTGACTTCCTAAACAAGTCCACTCTCCCCACTCCCACCCTCATACCCACATTCTCAGAAATACAAACTGTCCTCCTGCTGGAGTGAGGGAGGGCAATGGTACAGGTGATGTGCTGTGACCTTGTGGCCATCCTCCTGTCATCACACTACAGCTTTGGCCCTGGGGTCATGTGTGCCCCAGAGCACACCAGTCTGACTACTTTCAGGCACGTCTTTGGTTAGCAGTTTAGGTCATTCTTTTAAACCTGGCTTGGTTGTTCCCACTGGAGCTTTCACACTTGTGCTTCTGGAGCAGACTGTGAACATGGCAGGGCGGTGCCTACTGCATAACAAAGAGTTGCTGCAAGGCACTGAACTGTTGACTGCAGGAGAGCCACACAGCCTGAGAACAGGAGTTTTATGGGAAAATGAATTGCATTTGGAGAATGCATAATCTGGCATATTGTGGTTGATTGACCCTGGCTGCATGCCAGGCAAAGCTGCTCTATCATTCCCCTCCACAAGCAGCCAGAGGAGAGAAAATAAAACAAAGGTTCACAGGTAGACAAAAGGACAGGGAGAGATCACTCACTGAATACCATTATGGGCAAAACAGACCCGACTTCGGGATATTGAATTTATTACTAAGAAAATCAGAGCAGGATAATGAGAAGTAAAATAAATCTTAAAAATACCTTTCCTCCAGCCCTCCCTCCTTCCCAGCTCTACCTCCTCCCCACAGTGGCTCAAGGAGATTGGGAATAGGGGTTACAGTCAGTCCATCACATGTTGTTTCTGCTGCTGCTCAGAAAGTGGAGTCCTTTCCCCACTCCAGCATCGGGTCCCTTTCACAGGAAACAGTATTCCATGAATTTCTCCAGTGTGATTCCATCCCACCGGCAACAGTTCTCCATGAACTGCTGCAATGTGGGTCACTCTTCCACAGGGTGCTAATGCCGAGAATTCGTGCCCCCAAAAAGGCGTAGAAAACTGCACAAAGACAATTTGGGTCTCTATGCAGCCGAGGTAT
>JAWWEU010000001.1:38077265-38138282 GCA_035583155.1 Acropternis orthonyx | reverse complement strand
AGATCCTGACTTCTAGCTAAACATCTCCCAAGAATTTTGTGCTAACTCTTCAGGGTCCTAGGTTTTGCCCTGCTTCAGTGCAGTCCTTCAGGCACAGCCTGCTCCAATGTGGGTCCCCCACAGGGTCACAAGTCCTACTAGAAAGCCTGCTCTGGTGTGGGCTCCTCTCTCCATGGGCCCACAGGTCCCTGCCAGGTGCCTGCTCCATCACAGGCTTCCCAAGGTTTCACAACCCTCCTTTGGGCATCCACTTGTTCCAGTGTGGGTCTCCTCCACAGGCTATAAGTGGATCTCTGCATCCCCATGGGCTGCACCATGGGCTGCAGGGGAACCTCTGCCCTGGAGCACCTCCTCCTCCTCCCCCTCCCTCTTCACTGACCTGGGTGTCTGCAGGGCTGCTTCTGTCACATATTCTCACTCTTCTCTGTCCACAATTATATCTGTGCAATAACTTTTTTATTATTATTATTATTAAATATATTGCCACAGAGATGTTACCATCATTTCTGATTGGACCAGCCTTGGCCAGCAGCACATAAGTCTTGGAGCCACCTGGCATTGGCTCTGCAAGACATGAGAGAAGCTTCTAGCAGCTTCTCACAGAAGCCAGCCCTTTAGCCCCCCTGCTACCAAACCCTGCCCATGCAAACCCAATACACATATGAATGAAGGAACTCAACTAGAGTCACATAGGTAAAGTAAATGCTGGAGTCTCCCAAGCCTCGAGTGGCTGTCCCTGCAACTTCCATGATTTAGAGAGTGCTGTGTTTTTTTCTACTCAAAAGTGAAATTATTTGTATGGACAATACCGTTTTCATATTTTTCCATTTCCTTGAAAAATATCATAACAGACCTATGAAAATTAACTTGCAAGTTCCAGGAATTGATGATTGTTAATTATCAGTTTCTACCAATATGCCTAGTGTTTGATTCATTTTCTCTGTGTAGAATTATGCAAAAACCTTGAAAGGGAACAAAATTAATGCTACACTGTAGTTTGCAGCTCATGCTATTCTGAATAGCACTCATGGGAAAACAAATCCTTGAAAACTTTCTTGCGCTTCTTGATCAGGTTTTCAGCTTCCTGCTTACATTCACTTCCTCTTTCGTAGGATCATAGAATGATGAAATGGTTTAGGTTGGAGGAGACCTAAGGGAGCACCTCCCCAGTTCTATCCTTCCTGCCATGGACAGGGATATCTCCCACTAGACCAGATTGCTCAGAGCTTCATCCAACCTAACTGTTAATGATTTCAGGGATGGGGCATCCACCACTTCTCTGGGCAACCTGTGCTAGTGCCTCAACTCCCTCACAGTCAAGAATTTCTTCCTAATATCTAATCTAAACTTGTCCTCTTTCAGTTTAAAGCCATTCCCCCTTATCCTGTCACTACATGCCCTCATCAAAAGTCTATCACAGTGTTTCTTATAAGCCCCCTCTTAGTACTATAAAGTCTCCCGGAAGCCTCTTCTGTGGGTTGAACAACCCTAACTCCACCTGTCTTCACAGCAGAGGTGTTCCAGCCCTCTGATCCTCTTCGTGGCCTACTCTGGACTTGCTCCAACATGTCCATGTCCTTCTCATATTGGGGACCCCAGAGCTGGATACAGCACTCAGGAGGCAGGAGGCAGAGTGTCTCATGAGAGTGAAGTAGAGGGGCAGAATCAACTCAGTATCAGTCTCACTATCTCCCTGTCAGTATCAATCTGAAAGTCTTTAGCAGTAGAGCACAAGCTTTCACTGCCATCTGACACTGTGGTGCTGAGCAGGAAAAATCTACTACTTTATTCCACTACATGGAGGGTTTTTTTGTGACAGAGAAGTTTCTGTTGTAGCCAAAAACCAGCAAGGACCACCTCCTTAGCTGCGATAAATAGAGGATGTTTTCTTCACACATGCTTTGCTTTCCCTGCCACAATTAGCAGTAAGCCAAGTCTGAGGCTGTCTCATCCAAAGGAAAGCAACAAATAGCTCAAGCATTGTACCTGCAGCCATCAGACAAAATTTCATAGAGTACAGGCAAAACTAACAGTGCATAGCAGAGTCAAAGGCTCTTGCTCTTACACATAAAAGGAACATCACTGCCAGCTAGAGACTTGTCTGCTTACTGCAAGTTGCAGGCTGCTTTTGTGCAGTGAAGGTACTGAGTAAGGAGCCTGTGCAGGGCTCAGCAAGTCAAATGAAGCTGTACAGCTCTTGGATGAGAATAAATACATCTGCAGAGTGCTGAGCCATGATCCATGTGTGGTCCTAGTTGTTTCAAGAGCTTCAGGGATGTCTTAGTCCTCTAAACAAACTGACCTAAAAACTATATGTGGACACACAGAGCAAGCTTTAAAATAGCAGTTTTCCAGGAGACTAACTATTATTCACATCTGAATTATTCATAAATCTCTTGAGTGCTGGTGAGAGAGCATAGCCAGCTCTGCTGCTGACGCAGTCTGCCAGCCTTGCGTCAAAGCCAAGGGGCTGTGAACAGTCTGCCCCTCTGAAGGTACCAGCATGATCTGACAGCTCTCCAAGGCTTGGCTGAGACAGGCCATACCCTCCCACAGCCTCTGTGTCCAGCACATCATGTCCAGTTGCTTGCTTTCTTATTTCCTGATCTTCCCTGTGCCATCGAAAGGAGGTAAGACTGGCTCTTCCCCTGCTCTTCCCACCCTGCACAGTCCAGCAGAAGGGCAGGCCCTGCTCCTTCCTGGGTATGGGGAGAAGGTTTGGACTGGCATTAAAGAAACAGACAGGGAAATGCTTGGCCCATCCTTTATTCTTCTGGGAACCCTGTCCTGCTCCCCTAAGCCTCTTTGTTGCTTTGCAGGCGCGAAGGGATTTCTGTGAATCAGGGTGGGGTGAAACCTTCCACCCCTTGCCTTATGCTCAAAGCCTTTCAATGATACTTAGAGAGGCAGAGGTCACTCCAGTCATCATTACATCTCTGACCAGGAGAAAAATTGCCTTTATCTACAAAACAAATCAGCATCTCCTGCCCAACTGCCCACAGTTCATAAACTGAGCATGGCATTCTGTTGTATTGAATATCCCTTTGGCTAGTTTGGGTCAGCAGTCCGAGTCATGCTCCCTCCCAGCTTCTTGTGCACCTGCTCACTGGAGGAGCATGGGAAACTGTAAGTCCTTGGCTTAGGGTCAGCATTGCTTGGCAACAACCAAAACATCAGTGTGTTATCAGCATTATTCTCATACTGAGTCTGAAACACAGCACTGTTCCAGCTACTAAGAAAAAAGTAACTGTATCCCAGATGAAACCAGGACACCAATTAAATAACTAAAGGTCTATAAATGATTTCTGGCTCTAAGGTGTCAGGTCACTTATTTCCACAGTGTGCAGGGCTAGCTCCATCTAGAGCAGACCAGATTTGTGGTGGTACACAGTCCTTGACTCTGAGCCCCTAAGGTCACTGGGATATTGGGATTTTAAGACATCATAATTACATTTTTTGTATGCTTTTTCAGTGAAAACCACCATAATGTGACAGGTTTGTCAGAGATCACCAGTTTTTAATAGTATGAAGCTAACGACATGTATCAGATGTCATAAAAGCATGTCATCAGAGTGTCTGAAGGTACAAAACTTATTGGGGTATGTTGGAGGGACATGTAGGGTGGTGGGAACAGGTTGTTACAGGCACATCCCTGCCTCTTGGGAGCTGCTCTAGAAGAGAACTGTTCGCAGTGGCTTGCCCAGAATTTGTCCTGAAGAAGGCCTGAGACAGGGCTCAGGAACAATCTCACACTTGAATAATGACAGCAGCAGGGACCAAACCCTTCAGTGAGGTCCCTGGTATTCCGGTTTGGCACTGCAAACACATTCCAAGATGTCAAACACAAGTAGCCCAAGGTTTCATTTCTCATCCTGCAGCTCAGACTCCCAGCACAAAGGTGTTCTGGGCTGTGCAGCAGCACGTATTTCTCTCATCTCAGTTTTAGCAAAAGTAAGGGGGAAAAAGCAAACAAAATCCCAGTTCTTTTGCTGCTATTGAGACATTTAATTTCTGTTGGTTTAGGTACATGAAGTTTGTGAGTGTGCAAGAACTAAGGCAATTCAAAATGTAGCACAAACAGAGTGAGTCCAGGCTATTTTCATCCCTGGATTGGTTAACCATTCAAATGCCTTCAAATGCAACTACCACTTCCCCTGGACTTTGTGGGGAAGTGAGAATCTGACTTTAAAGGACTAATTCAGAAGGGTGGGAGTTCATTCATAGGCAAGGAATTTCCTTTGCATGAGGGTGTTTGGTTAATCTCAATGATTATAGAAAGTTTGAGGTGACTCACATCAAAAGATCTGAAGAAATAAAGAGAAGATGTAAACTTTACTACCTAAAAAGATTAAATACTCTTACAGTGGGAGTTTTGTGTCACAGTCCTTCAGGGAAGAGTTGGTAACATGAAAATGTTTTGAAGCAAATAAATGTTTGAATATTTAATGATATAAAGCTATAATAGTTTATTATTTTCATTACATTGTCACTTCAGAAATATTTTTACTGTGTAATAAGAGTAATTATTTTATCATTATGTTAGTAAGTATAATGTCAAGTATGTTAAGTCAAATATTGTATTATGAGGAAAATGCTCTTCTAGAGCTTAAAGCCATGCAGCCTGTAGGACAGAAATCCACAAATTGTCCCTAACATACAGATAGATATTGATTTGTGCTATTCTCATGTGGTCTGTGCAAAGTGGTGCTCAAAGAAAAGATTTCTGAAAAAGGTTACTCTGACAAGACAGCTCTGATTGTTCCCCTCTTCTGTTGACTCATCTCTGCTTTTTCTGAACTAGCCCACTGACTTGGGCACTGGGACACAATCTATTATTTTTCTTTCAGCAGTATTTTATTCATCCCGCAGCTCCGCTTTTTCCTGTGAATCAGGGATTATTTGGCACACATAGGTGTGCAGGAGGCCAGCATACCAGGCTGTGTGCAGTGCTGCTCGACGAGCTGTTGAATGCAATATGGACATTGCAAAAGGGTGATAAAGGACAGGGCAGTCAGAGACTGGTGATCCAGCTCAGAATCCCTCCACGTTCACATGGCACAGCATTCCTGTATTTCCACAAACACCTCCATGCTCCTGCAGGAGCTCCCAGCTCATGGACAAGGTGGTGGGGTTGAGCTGCCCCACTCCTGGCTTTACAGATGTCCCTTCTAGAGCAGGTGGCTATGCATGGCTTCAGTGACATTTTCCTTTCAGGCTGTCTAAAATATCCAGCATCATAAAACCAGCTTACATTTCTTAATGGGAATTCAGGGACTAAGAATAATGAATGACAAGCCTCCTTTGGGCTGTGCACACTATGAAGGAAGTCCAGCCAATTAGTCCATAAGGCAAAATTTTGGTTTTTCATATCAGCAACATGACACTCATTACTGAAAAATAAAGTTTTATGCAAGTGGCTTCCTTCTTCCAAAGCTTTAATTCAGACAGACCAAAGCCAGCACAGAGAGCAGACAGTGGTAGTGGTGGAGGTGGGGGTTAAATCCCTCGTAACTACCTCCATCTTCAGAAAACCACTCATGACCTGATTTCTGTCTTCCTGTTCACAAAGTGCAGCCAGGGCATCTTTTGTTGGTAGGCTCATTTAATGAGGCTCTAGGCTTGGGCACTAAACTAGTCATCAAAGCTCCTTCTAAAACAACACCCACTGCTCCCAGTAAGGGGAAAAATGTCCATGGACCTAAAATATACTCTTTATTCTAAGTGACTGACAACATTCAAGGGAGGAAAAACAGTGGGATACAGCTGCTTTTAAAGGCACACCATCTGCTACTGGAATAAACATTTTTACTGTCTTTCTGCAGTTTAAATCACAAGTTTTAAATCTCACAAGATAGCTAAGAGCCATTGTAAGGCAAAGAGTGTGCAAAGGAGCTAGCTGGAAGTCTCCTGCATTTGGAGGACTATTAATATCCAAGTGATGGAGAGAGAAGGGTCAAGAAAGGATGGCATGCACCAAAGCTGAATCTTAATGTTGCATTTTTACTTTCTGGGGTATTTTAAAAAGGGCAGAGGGATGTAGCTGTGTCTAGAAAGAGTGCAGTGATGAAGAGGCTGAAGACAGATTCTTTTCCTTAAAACCTAAATTGGAATTAAGCGCAGCTTTTGAGAATGGCAAAACACAGCAGGAGCAGTGCCACTAAAATATAAGTCAATCTGAGCCGAGCAGTTCAGAAACACATCTTAAACCAGGAAGACACAGCTGAAAGGCTCAAACATGCTGAGAGTGTGGCCAGTTTCTTGATAGTAACTCACACAATGGATAGGGTGTTTATCATGTACTGACATTTTCTCAACAGGTTTTAAAGGTTAAATAGATTTTGAACCCATTCATGCTGCTCTGACAATTTTATGAAAACAAAAATGAAAAGAACAGAATTTTAACTACTGTTTCCTCAGGGTTTAGCATCACACCACTTTCAGATGCTGATATATGACTGTCCCTGGAAACTTCAGTCACTTATGCTGCTGAATGATTTTATTTAAATAACCAAGGAGAATTGATACATATTTTATTGATCACTTTAGAAGACAACAAGAGATTCACTGCAGCAAGTCATATTTTAAAATACAAAAGGGGAATTAGTAAAAATTAGGTACGTTTCCAACAGTAAACATGAACATGTGGCTTTCAGGAGCTTTGAATTTTAAACACTGAGAACTCTACTTACATCAAACAGTTCAAACATATCCACATCACAAAATCTTATTATTGCACTACAGCTCCTTGTCCAAGACACACAATGCACAATGTGCACCTGCACTGCCCACATAAAGACCATGAGCAACATATCAGCACAGCCACACGGAATCTAGAAAATGTCAGAGGGGTTGTAGGTTTGCTGGCAGAAGAATGGCAGTAAAATTCAGCAGTTTGGACCACCACTATCCAACACAAGCCCTGCTTCTTGCTGGTAATGCAGCAGACATTATGACTATAGCTGTCCTGTGCAGAGGTAGTGTAATACTATGGCTTTAAAGACTTCTTTTAAAATAAGGCTTGTCTTAGTGGAAAGCCATGTAATAACTGAGGAGCTGTTGTAAACCTAGCCCGAAGTATAGTACGGCAGTACTTTTGGATCCACTTGTTCAACAACAGCTGCTGAATTCAAGTAGGTGCCCTCTGTCCTTGAAATCTAATGCAGCACACAAAGAGTTCTGTGCAAAAATGGTAACACTTCAGTTTCCCCCTCATCCACAGACTTATGGAGAATGCTAGCAGACAAGATCACAACAGTGGGTGACACAGAGGAACTGGAAAAGGGAAGTCCTACTTTGTTTAAAAAGACAGCTTGGAAGAGGTGACAGGCAAATCATTTCAGTTACATGAACAATACAGAAAAACAAATCAGCATATAACACTTGTGAAACATACACACTGCTACTGTGGTGCTTCACCCCAACCCACCTTACCTTGTATCTAAAATTTCAAGACAATGGTCATTTTAATACTCATTGAAGGCTGAGGTCCTGGGCCGGGGGGACAACACTAAAGCTGAATACTGCTCTCTCCAAAGAGTCCAATGACAAACTAGGAGAGTTTTCCAATTTAAAAACATTCCCCCTTGTCTGCTCCAATCCACTTCAGCATCTTATCTTTAACTAAAATACAGTCACAGGGCATTCAGTGAGAACAACCTTTCATCGTACTTACATCTACCTCACCTTGGCTATTGGGTGCTTGGCTCCACTGAGGCATTTAGGTGCTACTGTAATACAAGTAAGACTGTCTTCTCAAGTGTGGTTTGGAAAACAGCACAACTAATATTGTGTTTGATACTACAAACATGTTGAAAAAACTTCCATGTAAAAACATTACAAACCAACTTCAACAAAGCATTGCAAAAATGGGACAAACTTCACTGATCTTCATCAGCCCAAAACTCCAAGGCAAATTTGTTGGACAGCAAGACCAAACCAATGGAGAGAAATTAAACTAACATTTAGCTTACATATCATTTGTAAAAAAAAAATGTTAAAGACATGATTTATTAATACGTAGAAAATTCAAAATCCCTAATATTTACAGTACTCCCTTACACTAAATCTGTTTGTAGTTTTCCACCAGTGCCAAGTACTTAATGCCCAGACATGAATGTTGGCATGACTAACCAAGATACCTCAAGCTGAACAGAGCAACCTCTGTTTTTCCCATGAAGACACAACCAATACCAGTGGCCAGCTACCACCGGGTACAGATTAACCACACTCATTAAAAAAACTCCACCCCTACCCTCCTTTTCCAGGGCAGAGAGCCCAAAGTTACCTTACTGAAACTCCAGAACTGAGATGGCCAATCACAGCAGACCAACACTTCAGGATGCAATGTGGCCATCTCTTTTTGTTACCTGCAGGGTTATTTCCCATCCCTGTACAGTATGGCATGAGCTTTTTCCAGCTGCCAGCTTCGACTGCGTTCAGTGCATGTCACTTGTTATCCATGATAGAAATTTTTTGTTCTTGTTGCTCCTTGTGTGTGATTTGTTTGTTTTGGGTTTTTTTAATAAATAAAGAAAGTCTACAACATGCTATTTCAGGCACGTGACTCCTGATTATTATATATCAAGTAGTCTGTAAACCAGTTTGGCCTCTGGGGGAACTGTCAGGCGATTGAGACCGTTGCACTGAAAGAGCAGCACCTTGCGCTGAGCGCAGTGAAGGCAGAGGGGGAGCCTTCCCACAGAACAAAGCTCCTGCCTCCCACAGCAGGGAGGTGTCAGCAGGAAGAATCTATCAGCCTTTGGCGAAGTCTTTTGTCTTCTCTGGGATTCACACTGCCACTTGCATCACGGTCTGCCAAAACTAAAGAGAAAGTAACACTTTAGAAGTGAATGAGCCATAAAACCACTCAACATCTTGTTGTGCACAAAGGAACTGCCACCAAGCCCGCGCTGCACTGCCAGCCGTGGGCCGGATGCGGCACCCAGCGCACACCTATTGCCATGAGACAGCATCTACCACTGGTTTGTTAACACGGTGAGGGATTAAAACACGCTGATGCCACTAGGGACAGAAGAAAGAGGGTGAGCCATGGGTGAAACCTTGCTGATGGGTGCTGAAGCCTTCAGCTGCACTAGCCAGAGCTGGTCATGAAAACGGCAGCTTCTTTCCGCAATGCATTTTAACAGAGCTTCAACCATGAGTTTGCTCTGTTCTGCACAAAAAATAAGTCTTTTAAGTGGTTTTGTGAGATGAAAACAGTCTCAAAAGTTCTGCTTTCAGCTAAAAATGAGTCAGATTTTCTATTAACTTTCTCAGCTCCTTGAGCAGAGACCTCCACCTTGGGCTCTTATATTCTCTTACCAAAAGCCACTCACCTGTCATTTCGTAATAGGACACATTTACAATGAAAACTATATTCTGTCAGAATTACTCCCAATTGCTGTACTAGAGCTGGCTGCCAGAAATGCTTCTTCTGATTTGAAAATAATTCTGCTTATATAAAGTGACTTCTCCTCCAAATCTCAGGCTACCAGAACTGCTTGACCTAAGTACAGAGGAACAGTTAGCCCCTGGATATTGCTGCTTCTTTTTTATTAAGTGTAGGGCATAGCTTTTTCAAGACAAAATAGATTTTTTTTTTCCTGCCTTTGAAACAGCTCTTTAACATGCCGCCAGCATTGTGCTCAGCTACTCAGATCAGCTACTAAATGTTTTAAAGCATCATCCCTTTGATGAGTGAAGGACTTTGTAAAACCTTTTGTTTTATGCCTCTCCCTGTATATTTGGCTTCCCTAATTCTGCACTTGAGGATGCAACTGAAATCACAATTAAGATATGCCACATTTTTTAGGACAGGATCCTAAAGCATATCTTACATAGGAGTGATTGCCCAGAGCCTATCATGTCTGTGAACTGATGGGATACCCCAAGAACCTTTGCACCAATCCAGATTGACTCAGACCGTTTTGGCAAAGATCGCTTTACATGCAATATTCCTTGTTCTCTGTGTAAGACCGAACAGGAGCATGTTCACTGGCCCCAGTCTCACTTGCCCTCTTTTGTCATCTTCTCTTCCTCTGCAGCGGCATTTCTGAGCATCAGACTTATTTTTATATTCACCTAGGACTTCTGCTAAAGCCTGAATTAGAAGCAGAAGCAGCAGTTACCACACTGTGGAGCTAATTTCTGGAGAAAAAAAAAAAAGAAAAATAGTCCTGAAGCCACCAGCTTTCTCACTGGAGTTTCTTCAAGCACAACCTCCTGTAGACCAATCTAGTGCTCGTCTACTGTGCAGGGGGTCTTAAGGAGTTCGAGTTCAGACAGCTGAAGCCTTTTGGTGCTAGAACAGAAATGTCAGCAAGGACCAACAACTTAACAGACACTTCAGGGTGTAGCCTGTGCCACTGACTTGGAAGACCACAATCTTCTGGCACAGATGTGAGGTTGTAGCAGTTATAGTGCAGACAACGTAACAAGGACTAAGAAGGTCCACTGTCTTACAGATTAGATTAAAATGGCTGTGGTAGAAATACATATTTAAATCAGCTTACCTCGTAGCTCTGTTGCATCCTTTCCCAGCTCTTCTGTAGTTGTTTCTTCAGGCTTCTCCAACTCAGCTGTCCCTGGCTTCCCATCTATGGTATCAGTCTTAATAGTACCGAGGTTTACCAAAAGCTGCATGACATCAAACTTCTCAGAAACTGCAATGTTCTCCAGCACTTTGAGGCATTTAAATGATTTAAGTTCACTCACATTTTCCTCAAGAAAGAGGAGGTAAAGGCTTAAGTCATCAAAACACTTTGACTTAAGCTTCAAAACATCAAAAGTTGGCAGGATTTCATACACTTTGAGAATACCTGAATTCCATCTCCATGGAACAAACATTGCGTACACTACCAGTGGCATCACTAGCAGATAGACGATCAGGTTAATATAGCTGAGTACCTTGAAGACACCAACAGCAATAAGCTTGCACTGAACCACTTCTGGAACAGTTGTGTCATTCTTTAAGATCCCAGTTTTGATAGAGCAGAGAAACTCATCACTCAAAGAGGAGAGACTAATGTAGTAGCCCAGATAGAGGCACGCAATGAATATAATTACTAGTGTGAGTAAACGGCAGGTAATGTATTTAATTATTAAACATTTGGAATTCTTCTTCGTCTTCAGGTACTGCTCCACAATCGGGTATTTAAAGTAGCTTTCAGATATTTCCCACAAACTGGAAAAGAGACAAAAAAACAACAAATCATACAGAGCAGATGCCGCAGCATTCACCTACCTCAAAAATCAATGAAATCTAGTATTCTAAAATAGACACAAGATTGGAATCTGTCTTAAAATTAGAGAATCACAGGATGGCTTGGGTTGGAAGAGCTCTTTAAAAATCATACACTTCCAACCAGGTCACTCCCCTGTGCCATGGGCAGGGACGCCTTCCATTAGACCAGGTTGCTCAAAGCCCCATCCAGCTTGGTCTTGAACACTTCCAGAGACGGGGCATCCGCAACTTCTCTAGACAACATGCACCAGCCTCACCACTCTCACAGGGAAGAATTTTTTCCCAATATCTAATCTAAACCTGCCTTCTTTCAGTTTAAGGCCATTCCACCTTGTCCTGTCACTGCACGCCCTTCTAAAAACTCCCTCTTTGGCTCTTTTCTAGATCCCCACTAGGTACTGGAAGGTTGCAATGTGGTATCTCCAGGCCCTTCTCTTCTCCAAGCAGAACAAGCCCAGCTTTCTCAGCTTGTCTTTGTAGAAGTTTTCCAACCCTCTAATCATCTTGGTGACCCTCTCTGGACCTGCTCCAACAGGTCCACATCCTCTTTTGGGGTAAATCAAGGGTAGTTACATTGACATCAGTAGAAGACCAACAGAATAGCAACTAAATGAAGAACACTGACACTATAATACAGAAAAGTCACTTAAGAGACAAAAGAGCTCAAACACTGGAAAATTGAAAAAGAGTATAGGCCTCATGGCAAAAAAATATTTTTATTCTTTTCCAATACAAAACAGGTCTAGTAAGCAAATCCATGAGGAAAAGCAGATTCCCCAAGCACTTATTCAGTGATAGAATACTAGAAGGTTTTTTACTTGTCAAGACCTGTTTTAAAGAACAGGCCTAAGTCCCTATTGTATCCCCACAGGCAGAGAGAAACAGGTACCCTGACACAGAAGGAAGCAGAAACTAGATCTGATCAGAACAGAGCACCAATTTGATCAGAGAGGGAGTGGTTGCTTTTGATGTTTTGGGGTTTTATTGTTTTTTTCTTTGATCAGAATTTTTGCTGACCTAGATCTTAAAGGACAGGAGATGACAAGTAACTGACTCACAGAGTGCAAGAACACTGAGAACTGCAGCATCTCTGTTTGCTGTGGTGAGTAAAACTACTTAACACCTACTACAGCTAGAGAAATCAGAACTTCTCAGGTAGTTAGTAATCTGAAGAGCTCATGGTGTCAGGTCACCATTCAAACCTTTGCAATAAATTTCTAAGAGAGCACAGATGGCACATCTGTTAAGAACTTGAGGAAAAGAGCAAAGAAAGCTAAGCCCCAACATCTTACCTCTGTGTCAAGTTCTCATTTACAGCTGGAACCAAGTCAGTAGGGTCCCTGGCGTCTCCGCTGCGAATGCTATTAGCAGCTTTGATTGCCCTGTTATAGGCTTTGTCGAGCTCTTCCATAATAAATTTCAGGTCTGAGGAAAGGTGAGGTGCTGCAGTGAAGCGCCAGAACAAACATGGCAGATACAGCAGGATAGCAACGAGCAGAAGGATGTATGGGAAGAACTGAAGGGAGAAAAAAAGTCCTCATTAAGCTTCACCTGTATATAAGTCAGCCAATCATTCCATATAAGTGTTAGGTTCCCTATAAGCCTATTAAACTCTCTATAATTTTATTTAAATGTTTCTAGTAAACCCCACTTTTGTAGGTTTTGGGACATGCAGGGAAGCAGAATCTCTTTCCAGACAGCTCCAGTAACCTTACTGCTGCTTAGACCTTCGCCCCACAAAAAACAGACAAAACCCCACAACAAACAAACAAACAAAAGCAGAATACAGTTACTATGATCCTGACAACATTTACAGTGCACATTCAGAACTGCACTGCGCAAGGTGACATTGAGAAAGACAGCATCAACCTGGGCAACAACAGACAGGAAAGCAAAGCAGCCATCAGAGAGCCTGACTGGAAGAACAGAATAGTGTCACACTCCTTCCCAGATGTATCATTACTGTTCATAGCAATTAGAATGCTCCAAACACCAGCAAAATCTCTCCTGCTTTCCATTAGCTGTCAGGTCAATGAATAGACCCGCTATCGCTCTGCATCTGCCTGCAAACACATGTCTGTTTAAGAGTGCCTGATGTACAGTAACTGTAAGGGATGTAAGTTTGGTTGTAATATTTCAGAGTATTTATTTTCAGATAACTCCTAAATGGAAACCAACACACAGCACCAGAATCGTCTGGTGTTAATGCAGCACTGAGAAGTCAGCCTTTATAGAGTCCCCATTGCTTAGGAAAAGGGGTAAAGCAGGTATAAAATAAAACAGTTTAAAGTCTTTCCATCTGCCTTCTACCCATAATGACACAGGAGTTTTTCATCAGGAGATTTTAACTCTAATTCCCTCCAGATGCTGGAAAGACAGTATTTTGTATCTACTGTGACACTGTATTCAAGGTGTACAATCATACATAACATTACCCTTACAGAGACATGATGTAAGATCTGGTTAGAGAAGCATTCAGTTAATGAAATGTACTGCAAATTCAGCCAAACTCTAATTCATTACATTCAACTCTTGATAGCAAGCACATTTAACTCAAATCTAACATCAGTTCCGAAGGAATTTTTAATTAGTTGTGGTGAACAAGTGTGAAACAGATGTAAGGCATCTTAACTGTTACAGCTGTGTGCACAGGCACAGTGACTGAAAAAGCCAGTAGAGAATTTTAGAGGAAACCTGGACTGAAGTCATTAATCAGTGCAAGTGGAAAAGCTCCTCTTACATTTGTAGGTATTTAACAAGATGAGAATCTGGACCTAATATTACTATGTTAACTTGTGTTTGCATTAATCAAGACAGATTAAAGTTTTGAATGCACAAGATACGTAATTTTATGTTTTTGAACATTTTGTTCAGGAAAGTTACTTCTAATATCATCTGCCATTAAAGCAAAATCCTGTGTTATTACTGATAGTAGGAATTTGTGTGATGTATTAGATCATAAATAAAAACTGACTTGCCCTAGGCACGGCAGCCCATAAAAACTGTCTAGAGCTCTGCCCTACCACCTCTCTTCCCTCTCTGCACACAGATCATCTTCTTTTTTCCAGGTCTAGCCTTTCCAATTGAGATGTAAAGCTCTGACATGTCCAATATGTTTTTGTAGACATCTCATCAACTCAAGCCCAACAGTACAAGAATCTGCTCTCTGTATTTATGCCTGTGGACAATGCCACCAGGTCTCACAGGTCTGAGTCCTGGATGCCTCCGCCTACCCAAAGCTTTATGCTTTCATGTCCAGGCTCTGTCAGTTCTCTGAATTCTGTATTATTTAGAAATTGCTGCAAAGCCTGTTTGACTTCTCTCACTTCTGTGTCATACATCTCTGAGCTCCCTTCCACTTGTTCCAGGTGGGGAAAGAAACAACAAAGAAACATCTGATTTAGGAAAGAGCAACCAAAGCCCCTTATGTTGGTTTATACCACCCGGCTTTACTACTCACTCATTACAGGCATCAGAAGATTTATGAACTCCCTTTCTGATCCTCAAAACTGGAAATGCCACCAACAGTTTCCCACTAATCCTTGAGATTTCTTTACCCCAAGTCCTAAGAAGACATGTGGCGAGAGGCAAGATACTTGACACACTGAAGTCACAGCCCCAAACCTGCACTGTCCCAGTCTCCACCTCTTCCTTTATACCTTGAAAGACTGTGGGTACATTCTGCACTTGTGTAGCAAATAGGCATCAATCCTCTTGCTGTCTCCAGTCCTCCCATCTGCCCTGCCTCAACAGGCTGTTGCCTTAGGAAAACCAGCCTCTGCCATCTCTTGCACCTCCTCCTTTCCCCAACTCCTTCACCACTGCCCCCTCACCTGCAAGCATCACACTACTGGGGCCAAGGCACATTTGCCATGCACTTGCTGGGCTTCCCCTCACCAGGCTCTCAGCGCTCCCAAAGCTGTAGCTTATGGCAGCAGCAGAACACACTACGCAGCTGTTCACTGAAGGGTTTCAAAACCAGAGTAGCAGCGTGACCACTAGTCCAGCTCTTTTTGTTTGGAAACAAAAGCCTGTATTTGTCAGCCCTTCCACAGCACTTGATGCACGACTCCATCCTTCTGGGATTCTGGCTTTTTTGAAAATGAAAAGATATGCTTGTTCTACTTGTTAACAGTACACTTGGATAACCCGCAAATTGTTTAGGATCATTAAAATTTAAGGCCTTGAACCAACAGGCAGAAGTAAAAAGGCAAAGTCATCTGGCACGAGTCGTAGGTCTCAGAGAAACAGACTCAGATATTCCAGCTGATTTGACTACATTTTACAGTCACACATAATGACTTCCCATTTTAAGAAGAGGACTCCATGATATTCACGCACAGATGACCATGTGCCACTCGCCTTTCTTTTTTGGCTTATGGTTTTATGGTGTATTTGCTTCCAAGGCACCAAATACACAAAGGAGGAAATGCTACTTCAGTCTTGGGTAATTTGCAGGATTGAAGTTAAATGGGAAGTGTCACTGACCTCAGGTACTGTATGGTCAAAGATATGCCAGAGAAGATACTGGTCTAGAAATTAAACTCAGTTTTTCATTTGTTCTGTAGGTATCAAGTTTGTTTTCAACAGCAAGTTCACAATGTTGGATGTAAGATGGTGTGAGACTGTGTAACTGAAAAAGAGTCCTCTGAAAGCAGATTATAACAGACACATTAGAATAAATAAAACATCCTGTGGCTCAAAATGTTCCTTTCTGAACTTCAATACTGAAAGCGCATTGAAGGCTACACCACCTCTTCAACCTGGATGCTCAGTCTTCACTGCTACCCAGATGCAAAGAGAAAAAGGCAAAAGTCCATTGTGTTTGGCACTCAAAAACAGAGTAGCAGAGCTTCAGCTAGGCTAATTTGAGATTCTGGAAGGTACTAGCACAGGTATTGTGTGATTAATATTCAGTATGAGACAGGCAAAGCAAGAGGCACATGCACCAGGAACTTGAACGACAGTCCTCTGTATGTCTTCTGATAAGTATTGCTGAGCTCCTGAAAGCTAAAGATGATGGAAGCAGGTTCTCCTGCCTTGCTTGACCCTTAGTCTGACAGCATGCTGAGTGGTACCACAGGCTCCCAAGGAAGCAGAGCACTAGGAAGCCAAAAGGTCACTGCCCCTTGTTCTGTGCTGCTGCAGGTCATTTCACTTGACAAGCCTTTGAGCTCAGTGTACATTTCAGGCTGTTTATGTAAATCTGTTAGTAATCAGCTCATTGTTCAGCCAGAACTTATGCGTGGCTATAGAAGAAGTGTTCCCATAATCCGTTTGCGTAAGCACATTAGATGTTGGAATCACAATACTGCCTTTTAAAGATGCATTAGCACCACACTCTCCTGAAGGTGAAAGATAAAATCAGACTAAACCAAAATACTCTGTCATATAACATTGTCAGCTTCAACTGTGCTAAAATGCAGTAAATACACAGCAAATAAGTTAAAAGGGCAGTGCTTTTATCATCCAGAGAAAGTATAGCTGGTGTTGGCGGAGTGACACAAAAGGCATTTTCAAGGGCCTAGTCTACAGAAAGCTTGCCAAGGTCTGGATAAAGATGGTTGACAGAAGGTGGAAACTTCAATGGCATTTAGAAAACCACAGTTTTCTAATTTTACTGCATCTTCAACCTTTATCTTCTCTAGGCAAACACTATAGAAGTGACTGCAAGCATTCTGACTTCTACCATACCTGACCATGTTCAAGGAGTAATTTTAAGTGCAATAGCAAGAAGCTTTAAGCTGCACAGGTCTGGATAACAGCTTTGAGGAAATTAATTGGCAGAATTAAGATCAAGAAATGTTTTAGCAAAATAAGTTGTCAGGTGGACCACTCATCTTTTAGAGGTAATAAGCAAGCTATTTGCACAGAAGGAGCAAACAACTCCTCCATCCCCCACTGCCACTGTCTGACTCTCTTTACCACTCATCTTTAGAAACTAATAACTCTGTTCTGACACTTCAGATAGACACCAGAAACCTCTTAAGGGAAACAAGCCTTCATGGAAAATCCCAGAAGAAAACAGAGACAACAGAAGAGTGAAGCCCAACCAGAGTAAGTTTCATCAATGACAACCCTGAAAAGGAGTCTTGTCAGAGGACTCAACCACATAATCATTTTGACAGCTCTTTCACTGACAAAGAAGAGGAAATCTTAGCATCAAACTAAGCACACAGGCAGGACCTACCACAGTCTCTTCTTTACATTTATCTGTCTGCAGATATTTTGTTTATTGAATTGTGCATTTGAGTCCAGAACTCATTTTGCTTTCTGTTAAGGGTTATCCAGTGTGAAGAGTTATTTCAGGATCACTGGACATTTCAGAACTCCTGTTTTCCACAGAGAGAGGTCCGGGGCACTCTCTAGAAGCACACAGACCACTAGAGAGTCAAGGAACCCAGAAAGTTGCAGTGCACTCTTCCTCTCCGTTCCAAAACAAGTTCCCAAACTGATAAATTCAACCATTGGGAGAGATCTCCCAGAGCAGAAAGAACAACTGGTAAAGGTGCCAAGATTTGGGGATTGCCCAGAACTGAAACATACATTTTACTGTTCAAAAAACAAAAAATCCCAGCACAAACTTGTACTCTGAAATAGGAGGGAAATGGAAAGTTTTCAGCTTTTCTATAATGCAGCCTGGATTTGATAATCCTTCAGGGCAACCAGATGCTTAGAACAAAAGCAGGGCAGGTTGCTACAATTTGGCTTCTTCACTAAAGAACTACCTAGTCCTACTTTCTCTCTATACCACACAGACCACTGCCCTAGGAGGCACACCTTTGAAAGCACTTCTGAGAGAGCACAGAGATCACACCATAAGGAAATTCATCCATTTTAATCAGGAATTGGGGCCTACAAGCTCATTCTCCCAAAACCGTAATATAAAGCCTCCTTAAGCATTTCTTATGGTGGCTTTCCAGCATGCCAATACAGTGAGATACTGAGTCAGAGTATTGGAAAGATGCTGAGATGCTCTGCAAATAAAAGCTGTCCTGTTCAGAAAACAGAAAAAAAAATAGTTTTAAGTGTTGTCTTAAGAACTGGGCCTAACAATCCCTGTTGTCCCTCTGTATGCACTCCCTGTCTTCATGAAGAAGTGACCCCAAGCCATGCAGTAGCAGTAGGCCCTGGAACTCAAAGAACAATCAGATACTTTTAGTTACCACACTGGGAACCAAAGTTCACTGTTAACAGCTGTAACCACTCCTTCCCCGTAAACTTGCAAAGCATGGAAGCTGATGAACAACTACTAGAAGGATACTAATTAATACTGCCCTCCAAACAGTATCTGCAGCTCCCAGTGCATGGATCAGAAGAGCGGGTGGCTAATCATGGATCTAGGAGGTTAAGACAGGTGCCCAGCCCCTGCTACAGCCTGACTCAGCTGTTCAGACATACTTCCTGCAGGCAGTCTGCAGGGTATTTACAAAGAAATATCACATATCATTAGGCTGTCATGGAGGAACTGCAACAACTCCTGAGAGAGCACTAGTCAGCAAACTAACATGGGTTGCATCATTAAAGTATGACTGCTGAAGCTATTTGTCATGGCTGGAAAACTACCAGACTTAGAGATGTCAGCAGGTGACTGTCACATAAAATTCAACTTAAAGAATCTCGGTAACAAGAACTCATTCACTCAAGAAAAAGGAGCAGCAAATGTCCAGGTTTGCAGGTGGAGTTTCCAGCCATGCAAAATGTCCCAGCAGCTTCAACTGGCCTCTGTAGAAGGTCTGGCTGAAGTGGAGTGAAATGGAGCCCTAACTGAGCAAGGAAGAGTTCAGGTTAGAAACCAACAAGTCTGGTTTTAATATTCATGAAACACAGAACTGTTGGGTCAATGTTTTGAATGAAGATAACTGGGGAAGGCAATTGTAAGTCCTCACTAAGGGATTTGAGTCAGCAAACGAATCAGAGACGGCCTTGAGTCTCTTAGAGAAGATACCACCAGATGACTGGATAATAAAACCTGAGGTTCAGGATACAGCACCAAAACCCAGAAATATGGGTGCTGCAGGTCCCATACTTGAGCTCCCTCTAATACCAGGTTCTCCTCAACTCCCAGATGTCCGGGGTCTATTTGCTGGGGCAAGCAGTAAAAGGGTTGAGGAAGGCAGCACTCAAATTTCCAGAGCCCCAACAGCATTTCTTACTTTGGCATCAGCACTGCCCGAGCATGTCGATGCTGCCTCTCCAGCTGAGTCAGCCCCAGGCATTGGTATGGCACTGACTCAGCGTCTAACTCCTGCCAAAGCTCAGCTAACTGCTTTGAGCCAGCTCAAGTATCTTAGTACCTCCTTTTTACCCATAAAATAGGTCTCTTTCTGTGCATTCAGTATGATGCTGTTTCACCTGAAGCAGTGAAAGCCATGTCACAGTTTGCAAGGGAACAGCCTGCAGACATGCAGGAGAGCACACTGAAGACAGGGACTAAACCTAACTTCGTAGCTCCCAATATGCCTATGTGCCATAAGTCTCTCTCCATACACAACTGGCCAAGTGCAACACAATAAAAATATAAAATGTTTTTACTACCCTGTTTTCCTAAAATAAGCTTTTGATACAAGCATTAAGGCAGTTGTTGTGTCTGGTATTCCAGCTGTCAAATAATTCCTGGATAAAGCCAGGTAAAGCATTCAACTCCAGGGCAACACAGCAATGTTAACATTACTCTTGTGTCAGATTACTGGTGACCCTTTATTTAAGAGCAGAAAATACCTTCTCTAGTACTACCATCTTTGGAAGTAAGGGAAAAAAGAGTTCTAAAAATAGAGAGTCAAGCTAGAGCCAAGGAGTACAACAGAGCAGAGGAACAAGAAAAATGAGGCAAAGGTAGATTTCTATGTGGGAAGAACTTTTCTAGGAGGTGAAAACCTGTACATACTTTATGAAGCCACAGGGGTATGTTTTCTAAGTTGTTCTGGGATGGTTGCTTTTGCTGCACAGCTGCCCAGCAGTAGGAGTCCACGTAAGCAGCTTGTCGCCAGGAGAAGGAGCTGGGTGCAAAACAGCTTATCTGAGCACCTGGAAAAACAAAGCAAAGGTTATCGCATCCTCAAAAGATTAAAAAAAATAAGAAAAGAAGTTCAGGAAGAAAAGTGTATACTTGAGATTTTATGGTATCCAAAGGTTAAGTGACTGGACAAAATACAGCTGCTGTGCAGGGAAGAGAGTCACCGAGTTCCGACTGCATTCAAAGGGTATAACTCCCACAGGGATTTTCTGCTGTCTCCTAACCGTTGAGACAGCATATTAGAAGCACCTATCTTTCAGGCCTATTTCCCTAAGTTTTGTGAGGAATGTGGCCTTGAAGACCTGTCTCACTTGCACTTACTGAGTTAAGTGAGGCTGGCCAAAGGGGAACAAGGAGATACAAAGTGTGACCAGATGAGGCTGGTGTCCTAAGGCAACCGCTGCCATCACATACCATCGTGGCCAAAAGCACAAGCTACAGCTCACACATCTATTGAAACAAAACCTCAAATACCATTCTTGCAACCCGGCAGTCCTTGCAATGGTGGAAGGACAGGTTTGGCCCAGGGTGCTGCCATTTCTTCTGCCTCTGAGACTGCAAATTATTTTGAGGGGTTCCAGTTGTATCTCTGAAAACAAGCATTTCTCCCCTGTAATTTCTGGCAGAGAAATTGTAGCCCCAGCCACCTCCAAAGGATACCAGACCCCTCCTTATCAGTGCAGTGACATGCTGTGCCCAAGATCATGCACAATGCTGTCATCCCTGTTCATTACCAGGACCTCTTCAGCTGCTCAGGAGCTTCAAATTAAGATCAGGGGATTGACAGCAAGAGCATCTATTCAGTCAGCCTCAGGCTTAGGGTCAAATTCTGCTCCGACCAGCTACAGGCACCAGGTGACTCTTTCTGCAGTGTATCTCAGTGAGGAGAAGCTGTTACTGGACATGGAGTATCAGTGACTCCTCACATAAAGCCAATAAAACAGGATGAGAGGGTTCAATCAAAGCAACCCCACACACATGTACGTTTCCTGCAGACTTTCATAACTGTTGAAACAGGACAGGCATTTCATCAAGTGATTATGCAACACCGAGATGGCTCTTTGATGAACAACCCTTCCAAGAGCAACTTCCAACACTTTCACCACTATCAAAAGACCAACGGGGGAAAATACTGCTATCTGTTTTTCCCCTTAATATATTCATCAAAGTTAGTGCTAATGGCATTGCTCTCTCTGCTTTATGGGATAGGTATTTAATACGGTTGTATCATTTGCCATGACTTTTTGCTCATTTAACTCTTAGAGAATAAAAACCTCTTTTGGAAAAGGAACCACCCGCACTCGCCTAGTAACTTGTACAGACTCTTTACAATGTAGCATAGTCAAAGAGCTTTATGAATAAAAGCTCTTCCATATGAGTCACTATTATAACTCTTTCTAAGGCTATAGTATCATAAGGACATGGTTTGACCATCATGGTCTGACCTGTCACAAGCCTCCCTTATGGAAAACAAGTTACTGTTTATGAGAGCAGAGCTCATGTGATTTAGCAAAGTTGGCACCAGACAAACACTTGCTCTCTCACGAAACTTTGGGAGTTTCTGCTTTCCAGCAGATTTCCATTTAGTTGTGGAAGCTCAAGAAATAATACACTGCAGATTTAAAAAAAAAAAAGAAATTTAAAAAAAAAATTAAAAAGATAATAAAAAAGCAGGCAGAGTGTCTGCTCTTCACTGGATAGGGACCATTTATGCCCTGCTCTCATCATTTAACCAACGCCCAGCTGCTGGCTGTGCCCAGGGCAAAGCAGCAAACAAGTGACCCTTTCAAAGGGAGAGCAGTGGAGTGTTGCTTTGTCTTATTCATGTCTGTGTATCCACAACAAGAAACACATTCCATGTGTTCATTCTCATTAATGGGTGAGACACCACTGAAAGTGATGGAGCGTTTAAACGACAGGAGTGAGGAAAATAGTAAACAGCCCCCTTCTCCAAAATTAGTGACGAAAAAGGCGGCTAGCTTCTTTCTCCAAAATGTCACATGCACAACTTCATACCAGAATAGCTACAGTGATGCCAGTGCTGCAGCAGAGCAGTGAACATCACTCTTCTAATCTCTGGTGTTTCAGCATGGAGATTGGAAGCCTCTGGCAACTTGACTTGGGGGGAGCTAAGCAGATGGAGCGCAACATCAAGCAGAACCTGGGGACACTCCAGCTGTTGTACTGGTTTTTAATTAACTAGCTGCAGTCTTGTTTGTAAACACTTGTTAAGGTAAGTTACAACTCTGCAGTAAGAGTGGTAATGTTAAGACTTTAAAACAGAGAACATGTTTTTGTGCATAATCTACACAAAACTCAGATCATTAAATGTCTGAAAACAGTCACAATTTGCTATCATTTTTTCCTTCCTTCTCCCCTCCAAAGGAATAATAGCAATGGATCTATACAGATAATTTATTTTATGTTGGGCAATTCTGGAGGAAGTGAAAATAAAATCTGTAGTTTTTACTAGATGAGAAATTAGGCAAAGGGCCAAATACCTTCCACAGACACACTGTGCACAGAGCCATGCACAGGGCTAGTTTATGTAAGGCTATTAGACCTCTGCTATCAAAGGAACAACCTCCTAGTTTGGTGACATGAAGCCATTCTCCATCCATTGCTCTCACAAGTAATAAACAGGGGAAGAGAAAAGCAACAGCCAAGTCCACAATAACAACACTGAGATAAAATATACAGCAAGAAGGATGAGGAATAACAAATGACTGCATTCATTAAGCAGTTGTCCCAACAGTCTTTGGCCAGCTTCTCATTATACTTGGCAATCCACTTTTTTTTAATCATGCAGCTTTGAAGAGGGAGCAATGGGGATTTGATTTACACTTTTGCAAACAAATGAGGATTAAAAAAAAATGCCACTTATTATCATTATCCTAAAGAGAGATCACCAAAAGAACTGCAGAAACCCAAGGCAGCAATAGATGTGCAGCCAGGTATGATAAAATGTCACTTTTGTAAGTGTGGTAAGATTACCAGGTCGAGCTGGTTGCCGGCAGCAGGAGTTCCTTGCAGGCATGCAACCAAGTACAAGAGTATAAGCCTGAGTCACTGCAGCCAGAGCAGAGCAAGGACGAGCTGTCACCCCACCCAGCTGTGGCAAGTCTTTGTGGGTACTCTGCCAACCAACCTCCGGCTATTTATGTCTGTGCCAGGACAACCCTCTTCTGCAACTGGCTCCTCTGCAGCTCCTGCACAGCACTGTAAAAGCCTACAGGTGTAGGTCCTCTGCTCTGGGGTACCACCTTTGCATTTGCTTTGCCTAACGCTTGCAAGTTCATTTGGGAAGGATCTGCCATCAGGTGTCAAAAAGAAAATGTCCCAACCTCAGCCAGGACTTCTCAGAACTGAGATGCTAGCAGTGGACCTACTCTGGCTCCTTTTGCCCACTGGAGGTGGAAATTTTGCTATCAATGCTAAACAAGCAGGATACAAGCCACTTCTGTCATTCCCACCCTACTGCTTCTGTAGATGTTTTCCAAAAAAAGGAAAACTACCTACAAAAATAAACTCCTAGAATCCCATGAAAAATCTCAAATCTGAAGGACAGTCCCTGTTCAATATCCAGCTGATTTGCTGGGGTACAAGGCAGGATGAGCCAAGGGCTCAGCATCCTCTGGCTGCATCCTTTACCAAAGAGAATGCAAAATCAGCAAGCCAAACTGGTTTCTTCTCCAGTGGCTCATCACCCCTCTGCTGACTTACATATCTAATTAACAGAGAGTTAACTCTCTGCAATAGAGTACTTCCAAGAATCCATGTTAAACATATTCTGAACCAGGATCAGATGGTTGTAGTTGACAGGACTAAACTTTCAGTAAGTAATTATTTTTCCTAATACACTGTAATCACTGCAAAAAAGATTTACATAAGCTTGGAGGAAAACCTAGCCATTAATTATTGCTGTAATTTTCCACAAGGCAAAATAAACTAGCCATGACACTCAAACACCTGATTTTATCTAGCAAGAATTATGCACTTTAGTAGACACTAAAGAAAAATCCAAACAAGAAAAGCAAGGCACACATACACAATGCATAGACTGCCAGGCACCATCCAAGGCATATTCTCCACCCCAACATTAAAAAGTATTTTAAAATATGAAAAAAGATATCTCAGTGCATGCCAAAGAAGAATCAAATTTACATGTGGGTTGTAAACACATGCATTAAGAACAACCAGAAGGAATGATTTTTATTAGATTTATAAATGCTTCTCAGAGACCAAAGTGGCAGGTTGGATGAAACAGAAGAGACACCATGTTGAAGTACAAAGTATGGAGAGACACAAATGGGTCACTGGAGAAAAGAACCTGTTCCCTAAGGTTTACTTTGGCAATGGAGTAGTAGCAGAATGTAAAGCTCATGTGATGCAATGTGTAAGTGGAATGCCTCAGAGGAGCCAGCAAGTATCTTTCCCTTTCCATGGGGCTGCCAGTTATCTCTCAGAGAAGTCTCAAAATCATCCAGTGGTGAAAGAGTTGGGTGCTTATCAAGCATCACCTTCAGAGCAATAGGTTTTCTGATTAGTGGGGAAAAAAACCACTCGTGAATTAAATTCACATCAGTGAGACTTAAGGAAACAAGTTTCCCTTCATCTGACAGAGAAACATCTCAAGATGGTGGTGATGACCATCTAGCTTCACCTCAACATTGGTGGTACTCCAAATCTCAGGCAACACCAGAGGCCTGTGCTTTTTAAAGCTTTTTAAAGGGGAAAGGGACATCAGCAGGAAGGGCCAGTGAGGGGGCCACAGGAGAGGAAAGCCTAAATCAAGAGTTAAGACTGGGTTTTAATGTGTATTTGTTGTGATTTAGTCTCATGCTTGATTTTTTTCCCCCCTTTTTATACATTTTATTCTTATGACTGAGAAACATGACTAACCTGTGTAGAGAGATACAGACGCAGCTGGACATGCCATAAGGAATACTGCAGATGGGCACTGCTGCCATCGTGGCACCCACAGAAGCTGTTGGGATGTAGCACCCAGAGTTCTCCACTGACACCCTTCATCCTGTTTACTGCCTGCCAAAGCACTTCAAATTCCACAGGCAGCCAACTGCAGGGATGGGAAACAAAACGGGGAAAAAAATTGCCCAGGAATTAGGTGGAAATTGAGCAGGGTAAGCAAGGATTGTCACCACTGGGAAAGCCCAAAGTGGTCAGTGGGGACATTAACCCTGTGGTGTAAAGATCTTAGGGCAAGGCTCCACCTTCCCACATACTTCAGCAAGATGCGAAGGACCACAGAGCATCAGTGGGAAATAAGATGCTTTTAGTGCAGCAAATCTTCATTCTGACAGATTCATGCAGATGCTGTGGGTTGGTCCATGGCCAGGCACTTCCTAACCCAGCATCCTGCCATAACTGATAAGCCAGTAGTGCTACCTGAGCTTTCATGATGATAATAACTAAGTTTCTTAGTTGTCTTTACTCAACACGAGATGGCTTCTGTGTCCTGGAAATGGTTTCCAACGTGTTTTCATCTATAATAAAACAAACTGAGATGCTAAAACATGAGGATTACTTCATCCCAGCTATGCATGAGCCATGCACAACCAACACCCAAACCAAACATGTAGTAAGGGCTGCTGGTGGCCACCACAAAATTCCTTTCCCTCCCCTTTCCAGTTCTCTCCCTCCCACCTGGTATCCCTTCCCAGCCATCACCTCCCATGCAAAGCTGCAGTGAAGGCAGCCAGCACACGCTGCCCACTGTACATCAGTGCCTGAAAGCTATTGTACACAAAAGGTCCAACAACATCATTTGGTGACAAGCACAGATGAGCAATTCGCAATTGCCTTCCTATGGGAAAAGATGCGAATATTTGATGTAGAGTGGACATCTGCTTTACTTTTAGCTGCAACCCAAGCCAGCCACTGATACTTTTCCCAGAACTAAGTTAGAAACGTCTGCCAAAATTAAGCAGCTTGTTTTGATTTCTTCTCTGCTCATCTGACTGTACCTGCTTAGGGCTGCAGTATCCTGCTCCAAACAGTGCCTTGGGAATAAATACCTATGTTTTCAGCCAAGGTGTTTACAGTAAGAAAGCATATCTCACAATACACACACAAAGAATTCAAAAACTTGGAATCTCAATCGACTCAGAGATATTATTAAAAACATAGTCATGGAATGGATGATTTAGCTATATTTAGATGGTTTCTGTTACCATAATACATGATAATCTGTAGTATATTTACCCAAGAACTGCCAAATACTATAAGGAAATAATATCAAGCTGTAACATAAGGAATACACGCATGTGCAACACAATCCTCACAATCCTACTGTTAGTTCCATTTTCACATTCCCAGTATATATAAAATTATATAAAATTGTATAAAACAAGGTCTAGCTGCAAAGAGGTAACAGGTGCAGGATTTCAGGCAGCAAAGACTTCCAGGGCTAGAAGAAAACAGCTCACTCACAGCTAAGCACTACCAGAACCAGGTTAAAATCCTCACAAAAGTGCAGCTTACCATGGGTTTCTAAAATATAGCCAAAAGTAAACTCAGGTTAGTTCTCTTTCTGTCTCTGACGGGTGCCAAAGTGGGGTATGGGCACTACCCCCAGGAGTTTCCACAGTGCTTGCTGCCTGGGCACAGCAGCTGGGTTTTCCATGCCTCTGGCAGAGAAATCCTCTGCAATTCAGCTGGAATCTCTTTTATTTCCTGAAACTTTTATCAAAACTAAAAGTTACTTGGTGGCTTCAGAAAACTTCCATGGCCTTTGTAAACACTTGAATTGCTTTTCACAATTAAGAGCAACTGTGTGTAGGAGGAAAATTGAAGGTATCTGATAGCAAACTGCAATGGAACAGCAAAGCAGAGAGAAAGAGAACGTGACAGAAGAGGTGCCCAGGGAATCTGAGGTGGGAAGAATACAATTATCCCAACCGAAATAGGAGCTGAGCATTCATTTTTGGAAAGGGTGTTCTGTTTTTGTAGCCCGAGGCAGGTATTTCCACCAGACATTTTCACATCCACCTCTGAGTTGCTCTTTTTCATACCTAAAAATGGACCCTGACATTTTCTCTCAGTTTAGCAATTCCGAGTTTTTTCAAAGCATGATTATATCAGGAAGTGTTTGAAACCAATCCTTGCTCTCTATTTTATCAGTGGTTGAACACCAGAACTCACAGAACTGGGCATATGCTGACCCCAAGACTCTCTCTGTTCCCCAAAAAGCCTTAATGGAAACAGCTTTGGGATGTGTCGTGAGCAGCCAGCCTGCTAAAGCTGCGAGCACTGTGTGGGAAACAGGCAACAGCCATAACAGCAGCATGGCTGATAGACTATCACTTTCTGTATGGAAACCACGTGGTGCAGTTTCACCCACTCCAGGGGCCTGACGTATTTCTCATACTCATTTTCATAGTTATTTTTCAACTAAAAGTGCTCAGTTTTTAACCTCATGTCTTCTTCTAACAGGTTCACAGGATGATAAGCAACATAAAGCACAAGCAAGATGCAGCACACATTTCAGTTCTTGCTTTTATGAATCTACTGCAGTCACAGATTCAGTTTGAAATAATTTAATATTAAAATAACTGAAAGATGAGAATTTAACTCATCTGAAAGAAAGGCACATTTGATTGAACTCTGCAGTTCAGCTGTGTGTTCAAAGCTTTTTGTAAGGAAGGAAAATGGATAAAAGAAACCTTGATACACAGGCACTGTTTCAAACTGGATACAGCACTTTCAGAGTAAAAGCAGAAAGAAGAACTAAGGGGCCCATACACAAGCTAATATATGGAAATGCAAACCCTCTTTTTCATTGCTTTAAGAGGAAGAAATGTGCACATATCAGTAGCAGATCTAAAATTAAAAGCAGCAGGTTAGAATACAGAATATAGCTGTATACATCCAGTTTCTGAATGACCAGAGCTGCCAGAGAGCCAAGATCTGGTCTTAGCATTCCCAGCCTGGTTGTCCTTCAACTCCCCCGTGCAGTTATTGTAGGCCACAGTGCTCTGGGTAAAACCCCCACCTACTGCAATAGGTGTGTACTAGATGTAAATACAGCAATCTGGGGCATCCTAACCCTTAAGCAGTCTGGTATCTGATTAAAGCTATTCGTGATGGCTTTGCACAGATTCACCACTAATTCACAGTCCTATTCCAGTTTCCACTCTCCTGGCATTCACTTGACTCAGTCCTAGCGATGATGTAGACCAGGTATACAACACTGAATGCCAATAAACAGGTACATGCAGCAAATCAAACTATTTCTGAAAGGGCAGAAGTCCTGTGATTCACCCCTGTCTCAAAATGGACAGTACTGCTTATTCACCTTTTAAATCTTCATTCATATAGTGCTATTTAAATGCAGAGTAATTCTTACAGAATCACAGAAAGGCTTGGGTTGGAAGGGGCCTTAAAGATCATCCCGTTCCACTCCCCACGCCAAGGGCTGCTGCTAAAGCACTTCTGTAACTTGGGGATGAGGGTAAAAAAAAAAAGACTGCGAAATAATTAGGAATCTTGGCCCTTCTCCTGTCCACCACTGCTTCATTGACCGAGTCACACCAGAGGCTGAACTGGAGCAGTTGCAGGAGCGCAGCGGAGCGGGGGAAAGCTTTGGAGAGCTGTCCCGCTGTCCGTGCTGCCGGTGACCAGCCCCTCGGTACCGCCGAGCCGCCCGCGGTGCGAGCGCTGGGCTCCCGCAGCCCGAGCGCTGGGCTCCCGCAGCCTTCCTGCGCGGCCCCCGTCCCTGAGAGCTGCCCTCCCCACCGAGACCTGCCTGCAGCACACCCGGGACTGGCAGCGGTGGGGCAGCTCCCGGGGCGCATCCCAGCTGGCCGCTCCCGCTCGGACACAAAGGGCGGCGCGGCCGCACCGTTGCCCATCGCTCCGAGGGAGAGGATGCGGAGGCCGGGCCGGCACGGCTCCCGCTCCGAGCGCTGTCCCGGCGAGGAGCAGGGCACGGGAGGAAAAGCCGGCACACCTGGGTGAGCCGCAGGCAAGCATCGCCCGCTGCCAGGGACGCTCCCCGGGAAGGCTGCTTTCCGGGAAGGCGGATCTCCCCCGCGCGGCCCCAAATTTCGGGAATGAATGCCCTGAGCCGCCGAGCCCCGCGGAGCGCCGTCCCCCGCCCCCAGCTCGGCTCCGCCGCCCTCCGCCCCCGAGCCCTTTGTCGGCCGCGGGCCGGGAGCGTATTACCGATGGAGACCTCCTGAGCGAAGGCGAGCGAGATGAGCAGCAGCGGCAGCCCCACGGCGATGCAGGTGACGATCTTATCCAGCGCCAGCTCCAGCCGCAGCCCTTTGTAACGCGTCTCCGGCGGCTCCTTCAGCAGGAAGTCGGAGAAGACGTACTCGGTAGCGATGTGCGCGATGGCCATGGCGAGCTCGGCTCGGCTCGGCACGCCTCGGGTGCGCTGGGCTGTGCTGGGCTCCGCTCGGCCCCGCCCGACTCGGCTCGGCTCGGCAGCGCCCCCGGAGCCCGGCCCCGCCCCGCCCGGCCACCCAGTTCCAGCCCCCTGCCCTGGGCAGGGACACCGCGCGCTACACCGGGTTACGCAGAGGTCTGTCAAGCCTGGCCGTGAACACTCCCAGGGATGGGACATACACAGCTCCTCGGGGCAACCTGTGTCAGTGCCTCACCACCCTCACAGTAAAGAATTTCTTCCTAATAGCTAATCTAAACCTACCCTTGTTCACTTTAAAGCCATTACCCCCTTGTCCTATCAATGCATATCTTTAAAAAATCTCTTTCCCTCTTTTTTATTTTAGGTACTAGAAGGCCATAGTGAGGTCCCTGGAGCTGAATTCCAACTCTCTCTGTCTTGTAGGAGAGGTGCTTCAGCCCTCGCTCAGATCATCTTGTGGCCTCTTCTGAATGTGCTCTAACATGTCTATGTCCTTCTTATGTTCGGGACCCCAGAGCTGGATGCATTACTCCAGGTGGGCTCTCATGTGAGCAGACAAGAGGGGTAGTGTCACCTGCCTTGCCCTGCTGGCCACCCTGCTTTTGGAGCAGCTCAGGATGCAATTGACTTTCCTGGACTGCAAGTATACACAGTGTGGTCATGTCCAGCTTTTCATCCATGACAACCTCCAGCCAGGGGACTCACTCAATGAGGGCTGCTCTCAGTGAGCTCTTCTCCCAGTCTGTTCTCGTGTCTGTGATTGCCTTGACCCAGGTGCAGCATTTGAAGGGAGACTTCCCTGTGTCACGGTTTGTGTTCATGGACTCAGGTGGTCTCACGAGGCACCACCAAGAAGAACCCAGCTCCTACACCAGGGGCATTCTCTGCTCCCATCAACTGTTTGCACATACTGTGAAGATCCACTGAGCCACTTTCTCCAGACTGGTGAGCCCCAGCTGTCTCAGGACACACCTCCCCACCCCAGTTTGACAGATGCTCCAAGCTCCCAACCTACCACCATGTGCTGTGGTGTTTTCTCCACCCGAACTGTTTGATCACCACTTCTCAGGTCACCTTTTCGGAGAGTCAGTGAGGTACCTTCACCTTTAATAACTCTTAATTATTTTTCCCCTTATATTTTTCCTCTTGGTTTCTGAACCTCTGTAAACTTGGACCATACTCAGCCCTCAGCCCAGGAGTCACAGAGGTGTCTGTCTGCCCCATGAAGAGCTGTCTCCAGTGCTGTGCTTTCATGCAGTGCTCCCCTAGGTCATTGCTTCTGCCGAAAAGGACAAACTGTTCCCTTCTCCACTCAACTCTCCCTTTATAAAACTACTATCCTATCTGCTTTCAGTTTTCCTTTCTCTTTTTTCCAAGCCATAATCCAAGGAAATCATTCCTCATATGGAAACTCTTTTACAACACTGATTTCCTTTCTTGCTCTTTCTCTGCTGGTCTTGTGCTGCTGTGTCCTCTGCTGGATGGAGCTGGGGGATTTGACTCATGCTGCATTCAAGATGCAGGTGCCTCAGACACTTATATAATAGAACTAAGTGGTTTTTAATTCCTACTTTTTCCTAGTGTTGAACTGCCCTTCTGTCCACTAAAAAGCACTGGGGCTAATGTTACCGTTAAACTATTACAAATAAAATCCCATTTCTGAGATGCTTAGACAGTATGATGCACATAAGGCTAGGATCACCTTTTTCTACTAGTACTACTGTAAATGTATCAGTACTAAATTTTGTCTATTTTTCACTCTTTTTTTCATACTAGATATACTTAAGACTGTCCCCCAACTTGGCCACTCTTTTTCACAACAATTACAGAAAATAGAGAAGAGCAAGGGTCCCTGGAGCACACCATGAGTGCTTTTCAACATGAAATCTGAAAACTTTTCACTGTTTTTTAACCAGTTAATTAATGTCCAGGGACTCTTCATCTAATCCCATGCTGATTTCATTTCCTTAAGAAACTTTAACTAAAGACCTTCTCAAACATCTTGTGGAAATATAAGAAGGCTGTATTCATCCAAGTCTCTTATCTATGCACTGAATTCTTCAAAAATCTTCCCAAGGCACAATTCTCTTTGGAAAAAAAAAATAAGAAAAAGTTTAAGTTCTTCCATGTTCTGTTTTGTTCCTTTGTCTACTTTTCTGGCTTTTTGTTTTGTGTTTTTGGTTTGGTTTGGTTTTTTTTTCTTTTTGTGTGTGCGTGGTGGTTTTTTTAGAATGGTTTCAGCCAGCTCACATTGTGTGGCTGTCAGAGCTCCCTATTCCGCTAGAAAGTTTTTGAAGGTTGATCTTGCATTTTTCACCTTCCAAACTTTCAGTCCTAGGACACTTCCCAACTGCTACCCCAGTTCATAATCCAGACTTTTCATACTTGAGGGCCTGTAGCAAACTGTGGAGAACATGCCTGCTCTGGCAACTTGATCTTTTTGTTCATTTTGTTGGTTAACTCTGTTCCTGTTGGTTGCTGGACCAACAGAGATGCTGTCCTTCAACACAGGTGTCAGGGCACAGCTGGGACAGGGATGCCTGCACCAGGCAGGCAATGGTAAACTCAGTGCTTCCTGCTTTCCATGATGCTTCATTATCTCTGTGGCAGGCCGTGTCACCTGGTCCAGCAGTGGTGACATCCTGGGGCCCTTCGGAGGCTTCATTCTGGTTTCACAGCCACCATCCAGCTGAGAACTGTGCCAGGAGGTTCATACAAATAACTGAATTTTTTTTTTTTTCATTGTAATCACTTTGGCTGGCTAGTTTCTACAGTCAAATGATATTTATGACTGTGTTTCCAAACCATCAGGCACATTAGCTACCCTAGAAGGGAATAATTTCTTTTCTTAACAGTGCATGTTTAAGTGAAAGGCTTTAATTTTATATGTAAACAGAGAGCAAATGTTCTGCACTGACAGTCTTTTTGCACAGAACAGGAGACCCCAATTTTAATGCTTACAAAACACAAAGATGAAAGGGCTTAGAGTATCTCTTTTTGCCAGCTCAGACGGAAGACATTGAGAAGGAGTTTGTAAGTGCTTGTTGCTGTGATATCAATTCTATTGCCGCTCAGTCCTGCAGTTCTACCTCACATGTGTGCTCTTAAATGACTGAGGAAAACAAAGAATCAAGAAATAACTGAGAAACATCCAAGAAACTTCAACATATTGGTTGACTAGGCTTCAATGCAGGACACCATTAAGCTACAGTAAGAGTGAAGTGCAGTAAAGCTTCCTACATTTGAACATACTTCAAAATACAGAAGAGAAAAAAAATAAAATAAAAACCCAACCCAGCAACTTGAATTTACATTCAAATAAAATTTGGATAAACAGTTTTACAAAGGTGTTTGTCCTGAAGTTCCTCTGCAAGACCTATAGCTGACATGAGCAGGCAAGAATGAGCACTACCTAATTAAAAATGAGCTATAAACATTCAAGTATCACTAAATGTGGCCTGATTCTGCCTGTCTTCCATGCAGAGCACATAGATCAGCCTCCTGATGGCTTCTTTACAGATAGGGAGTGAGGTGCTGCTCAGTGCAAAGAAGAGGTACAGAATCAGGACCACAACAAGCAGCAATTACAAAGTCAACTAACTTTCTTGGAGTTTGCTAGATTTTTTAAGAGAAAAATAAAAGCTGTTAGAAACTAACAGCAGGGGCATTGCTGAACCCATCAGGTGCTAAAATATATTGGTAGGTCCCTAAATGCCTTCAAAAAGCTGTCCCAATGCAGAGTTTCCTCATTTTTCAAGGGGGAAAAAAAAAGAAGGAAGAATCACCTAAATGTTAGTGAATTCATTGAGCCAGACTTTGGGAAACTGCAGGGACTTTAATATTAACATCTGCTCCTTCAGAAGCCAAGAGCTCAGAACAGTCCCTGGTGGTGTTTTTCCCTTAGTGTGACCCCCGTGTTTCTGCACAGAGCACATGGATGCCCTTCCACTTGCTCCTTACTCCTGTGGGAGTCCTGTGCAGCCGATGTGGATGCCAAGAGGTGTGCTGCTCTGCTCAGCTGCAAGACTGGGTCTTGGGAAAAGCTCAGCTGAACTCCAGAGGCGTGAAGATGGTGGTGGGTGGGATGTAACTCTCGGAGCTGAGCCCTACAGCTCATGGTCACTCATGTGAGCCCTGGCTCTGGGGTAGGACTATCATCAAATGCCTTGCTCCGGTTTTATTAGCAGCATGTCACCTGGAAATATTAGGTTAATGGTTGGACTCAATGATCTTAGAGGTATATTCCAACGCTAATGATTTTATGATTTTATGTTGTGAAATCCAGTGTGGCCCTGTGAATGGTACTGAAAGTGGGGATTTACAAGGAATCTGTCAGGAGTGCACTTTTGTCATGTAGAGCCATGTAATGGATCCTGTTTCCTTGGTGGGTGACGAGGCAGAAGAAGATTAATACTGTTGACAGCAGAACAAATCCAATGAAAAAAAAAGCTGCAAGTATCAGGCTGGCTTCTCCAGGACTCAAAGTTTTGCCAAAAAAATTGTCCCCTTTGCTGTCATAATCTGTTAAAAGAGAAGTTGATAATGAGAAATTTGCACATGAATCTTAGGAGTTTTAAATTACATTTTAAAAAATCCTTACCCTCTGCAGTAGTTCTATTTGTTGCAGTAGTTGTATTGTATGCTCCAGTTGTGAGTCCTCCTTCGGAAGGAGCTTCCCACTCTGTACAAAAAGAAAAAAACCATAGTTGAGTTGAAAGTCTAAATAAAAAATTTTTTCTCTTTTGGAAAAAAGTAGTGCTGATTTTATGTAATTATTTCTACCTGTTGATCTGAATAGAAATCATTATTAAGTCAGCACAGCTGTTGCTCTGGGCAGTTCCATGGGCAACATTACTGTTCTTTGTAGGCATGTTACTTCAGTATTTACTGTAGTGACAGGACAAGGGCTAACTGTTTTAAACGGAAAGAGCGTACATTTAGATTCGACATGAGAAATAAATTTTTTATGGTGAGGTGGTGCGGGTGATGAGGTCACCGGTTGCCCAGAGAAGTGGTGGATGCCCCATCCCTGGCAGTGTTCAAGACCTAGTGAAAGGTGTTCCTGCCCATGGCAGAGAGGTTGGAACTAGATGATCTTTAAGGCCCCTTCCAACCCAAACCATTCCATGATTCTGTTCTGCTTTTGCTCATTCATTTGAAAGTTCGCAGCCCACATGAATATGTAGTGTAAAATAAATTCACTTTATCCAAGGAAGGAGTATTTTGGCTACATTTGGCCATTACATTATTCATCCTGCTGCGATGTGGTTACAGGTATGAGGTGTACCTGCTGGCACTGTTGTAACCCCTGCAGAGGAGTGTAGACAGCACAGTGGGGACCCAGGCAGGACGTGCTGAATCCAGATGTTTAATGAAGTTATGTGATGTAGAGAGGCTCACAAAGTACCTTTGGCTTCACTCCCATGTGGTGGAAGGGACCAGCACCACTCAAAAGGTTTGCCAACTTTTCTTAGTCAAGGGATCGCCTGTTTCTTGGGCAAGATGAACAATCATTATCTGGAGTATCTTTTACCTCAGCTGGTCTCTGCCTATGCAGGGAGGAGCTCAAATAGCTCTGTGAGTTGGCCATGGCCTCAGAGAAGAACCAGTACCATGCCACACCGTGTGACCAAAGGGCTGAAAACCAACTTTACAGATGTTTTGTGCACCATCTATGGATGAGTAATGGTTCAGAGATTGCCAGGGTCTCAGAAGAGTACTTGAAAAGCACCAACTGTTTCTAAGTTGCAGAGTGTGCAAAGATTACTGTCTTTGCCACATCATGGGAGTGTTTGTCCTGTCCCGGGATGATGCTGACTGGCCATGGCAGTAACATACAGGTGCTTCCCACCAGCGTGCAGGGTGCAGCAGTGACATTAGCTCTCTGCCTTTCCTCCCTGCCTTCCATCCAACTGTGCTGCAATGCCATCTCTGAGTCCTAGGATGTTTCTGATACTGCACCTGATTTATGGATGGTGTAGGTTGTCTCCATGCCAGCATGGATGTGATCAGCTACATGGCAGTGCAGAAGCCATGTTCCAGGGTTTTCTGCTACGAGTTCAACTGTCTGGAAAGTCCCAGGGAAAAGGTCATATACATCTCCTCTGTGGTCCTTGTCTGTCTGTGGCAAGACAAAACCAGAGAGTTACCTCAAATACCCCACAGGTACTGAAATATTCCAGTTAAACTTCCAGCTCCTCAAAACAGATCTAATGCTTCTTCTTGTACATTTCTAGTGAGCCTCATCCAGGGAAACTGTGGTCTGTGGACTTCTCTCATTTAATCCATTAAGTAACAAAAAGAGAATCTTCCTGATGGCTACAAGTACTCGATGAGCACAGGAGTTTCTTTGAAAGACAAATTTTTTAGGTAGTCTTGCCAGTGGCAAGCTGTCATAACATAAGAGCATACTCTAAGCAGGCATAACTCTTTCTAATTTCATCCTTGTATTTTCCCTTATACCCATAGGTAAACATGTATTTTAACCCACCTAAATAATGTCCTCTAATAGTGCCCTGTATTCATGTTTCATAACAGGCTCAGAGTTATAGAAGCATTGCAAGGATCTGATTAATTTTCTATTTCCTTCACATGCAAAACTCCCATCAACCTCAGCATCAGCCCAGAGCTCTGTGCCCAAGCTACAAAACCAGGCTGGAACTTTTGTTTTGTTTTGAGAATTTTCCCATCACACTATAAAGGTTTTACTTTGATTTATTTTACCAACCTTGAAGATGAATGTCTGTGCGTGGAAGTGAACTGTATGGATATCCACTTCATTGCCCATTCCTATCAAATACCAGTTTGTCCTATCACCTTCATTCATTGTTAGACCCAAGAGACTGTTATAAATTTTCCCATTGATTGCTGGAAGAATGACAAAACAGGGATGATTAATAACTAGCTGTGGTATGGGTCATGATAACCTCCACTTCAGGCACCCTTTTGATTTTTGGGGAAGAAGGGGTCCTGAGGCAGAGAGGGGACAGGCATGTGTGTTCAGGGCAAGGTCTCTCCATAGTGACCCAATGCCATTGCAGGGAGACAGTCATGCTTTTATTTCAGTTTCCAGATCATGTCAGTATGCATCAGCAAACATTTTTCTGTCTTGAAAACCATCAATTTTTAATTTTTTTTTTGTACTGGTTGAGGTTGAACTCCTGAACAAATAGGATTTATGCTTAGAAGCTACAGGGGAAAAGAGGAAATAGAATTGTTGCCCAAAATGGGTACCAACTGTAGAAAGAGAAGTTTTCTTTGCCAGGGCTGTTCATGTCCCCACCCAGTCTGTTCTGCCTGATTCCTGGGCTGGTTGCTGCTACAGCCACAGTTTTAAAATATCATCCTCACGCTCCTACAAAACAAGCCTGCAAGGAACAAGGCTCCCAAATGGCACAGAAAGTCTGGCAGGCCAGCTGCTTCCCAAGTGTATAGGACTAAATTATCTTCTTAGAAGAATATCTTGGCTGGGCCTCATGAAATCCTTTTGTTTCCAGCATTGAAGTTTATGAAGTTGTCACATGGTTAGGTAACTGCAGGCTAAGTACAAAGCTTTCCTAAAAGGGCTGTGAAAAATAAACCTCTGTCCTCTTGGCTGCAGCCACCGAGTCCTACATACCATGCATGCTGTTGCCTTCTACAAAGTTCTCAGTGGAATTAAAATCATCCGGATTCATATGAAGATATGTTTCAATATTTTCTTTCAAATACCAGGACTCATTTTCATCAAACACCATGAACAGAAGAGTAAATTCACGATCAATGTCTTTCCTTAGACCTCTTTCATCTAGAGTTCCTTTTCTGCAAACTACGAGAGGCCCAATCAGACCGCTGTATGTGTCCTAAAATAAAATACATATATATTACAGATTCTAATTTAATCCCAGTTATGAAATAGATACAGATTAATTAAAGATTAAATTCCTTTTTACTAAGAGATGAGAAAAAACCCAGTACTCTGTCTGATGAAAATTTTCTTTCTCTGCATGTGTCTGTGTTAGTTTGCCAAAGCAATACCCTCCAGTGGCCCCTTCCAACCTTACCCCTTCTGTGATTCTGTGATCCTTTGTAATGTTTTGCCTTCTCCCAGAATCCCTTCAACTATTCTTTAAGGAGAAAATCACATTACTGTGTTGTGTCCCTTGGGATTTAGTAGATGAAATTACCCAGGCACGTGCAACGGTTATCAAAGAGGACAAAGCATCTAGCTCTGTAAATGGTTCTTTTAGCCTGTGGTCCTCTCCCAAATGAGAAGCAGAATCCTTTCAGAAACATTATGCAAGGTAGGATGCTTCAGCTAAAGCAATGTAAGCTTTAATGGCCCTTTCTTGGTTACCTTTACAAAATTTGCTGTTGAATAATAAACCCAAGTGATACAGTTTGGATCTGTTTTGCCAGGACCGGAGCGTTCTGGGACATTCCACCTGTAAGTGTTTATTTGTCCTGAAACAGACAGAACAATTTTAATATGAGCAGCTGGGTATTAGAGGCTTTGAATAGTATGTAACTCAGATCTGCCACCCTCCTCATTAAAAAATGATCTGCAACAAAACTATCTGTGGAAGCATGCAGCAATGGGATAGGAATATGATTCTGCCTTCCCTGAGGTCAGTGAGGTTCCAGTGGTGTAAATGAAGGCAGATTGCCCTGGAAAAGATCTGCAAATGATACCGACAACAGTGGCATCCTACAGAGGGAAGCTTACAGACAGGACTCCTCATCCTTCTCCTGGGCAAAACTTGTGGCAGTTCAATGATCTTGGCTAGTGATGCTTAAGGTCAGTTGAAGACGTTGGGAGCCAAGCTCCAGAAAATGTTACTTGTGACTTTTTCAACTGAAAAGGGCAAAAAGATGTGTCACTTGCCACCGGGATTTTGCAGAGGGAGCTGCAGCAGTGTTTCAGCTGGGAGCCTCGAGAGGAGAGCTGAGTATGTACGAGCCTGCTGACTGGGAGCAGCAGGGGGCTGCTTTCCCTTCCAAGTAAGCCCCTGCCCCACAGGAATTACCAGAACCTCTGTACCTTCCCCAAAGTCATCACCTCTGCCACATCCTTCCTGAGTAGAAATTCCGTGACTCCTGATTTATTAAAAAAAAAAAAAAAAAAAAAGGCGGAACAAACTGATGAGGAAAGTATCTGTCTGGATGAGAATCAGTTCTCCGCACTGAACACAAACTGTGTTCAGATGACCTGCCTGTGCTGTGTTTTCCTGCTTTTTTTTTCCTATTGGTACTGCAGGAAAGGGTAGAAGACCAAGATGCAGTCAACACCTTGCCATGTTAAGTGGTGGAGAGATGTTGAATTAGGCAATCTCAGGCCCAAAAGTCTTTCAGGGTGACAGCAGTCAAGAGCATCTTGGGACATATGAGTCAGAAGAAAATAAGGAAATCACAGAACTCTTGACCTTGGTCTTACAGCCACAACCCAACAGCTGCCAACAGCTGTGGGTATCAAGACAAGGAGAGTTTCTAAGCCTAAATAGTTGTGAAGAGACTGAGCCTAGTTTTGTGTCACTGTTTTGATGGATCATACAGTATTGGGGTTTATTGCACAGTGATAACTACAAAAAAAGAAAAAAAGTGTCTCTCAACTGTCATACTATGTGAGATGGGTCTCAGGTAAGTATTGCAATGTCATTTAATCTTACAGGGCAAACACCTTCTGCTCATTACAGCATGGGTTTATACACCTCAGCAGAGACCTGGAAGGCTTTCAAGACACAGCACTACACTAAAAGGACAGAAAATACTAATAAGAAAGCCCTCAGTCTCTAGGGCATTCAAATCATGGAGACATAAGCAAGGGAAGAGCATGTCATCTACTTGTGTCTAACCTATACGTCACCACTTTTTTTAGAGGGTATGATGTGAGAAGGGAGGCAGGTCCTGGTCCTCCACCACCCCTGCATTTTACTCCCAACTTCAGGACGTTTGAAGGCTGTAGATGGAAAAAATTTCCACTCTGCTTAAAACTTAAGATGTTTCAGAAGGTATTAAAGAGCCATCTTTGAAGTGAAAATAAAGCATAATCACTGAAAAGACTGATAAAAATGAGGAAAATGTTTATTTTCCCCTGTTTTGCTTATGAGTAAATGGAGGAATGGCCAGGGAGAGGACAAAGCTGTGGCAGCTGGAAACTGGTTTGGCGTAGGCTGCTATGAATCTGCTCTCCGCATCTCTTTACCCCCACATGCCCCTCCACAGTCTGTTTGGGAGCTCGAAGTGCTCTCAAGAGCACAATTTATCAGGATATAAATCTGTTTGATGACTGCATTAGGAGAATTATAGGGCCTATGGCAAGCTTGGGGTGAGCAGTCCAGTCTGGCTTAGGAAGAGAGATAGCACTGACTTCTAGGTGGTCGTGGTGGGGACTGAAGTGCCCAGGAATTAATTATTCTTGTTTTGAGGGATTTGTTTTCTGTGCTAACTGTATCTTCCAGCCTCCTGAGGAAAAGTCTGTCCTTAGATCTTGCTGAAGAAGCCTTTTGGCTTACTCTCACAGACTCCTTCCCTCATCTAACTCATCCCAAGCCTGCTCCCATGTGGACAGACGAGACATGACAGTAGTGTTCCCAGTGTTACTCCTCAGCTGTCATCACCAACATCTTGGAGCAAATAACAGAAAAAAGGAATCATATAAATCAACTTTATTGTTTCGTCCCCATGTATTAACCAAACTCCAGGAACACAGATGTTGGTTTCTATTTGGCCATGAATTTCTGTGTGGTCGTACAGCTGCTTAGAGGAAAGAAATTTCAGCTTGCAAAGAGATTTATTACATCAGAATTTCTTTTCATTCAGTTTCACACTGAAGCTCACAAATACTGTGAAAAAAATTGCATGGCTGTTGGAAAGCAAAGCTATGTACATTTCGGATTGACTATAATACTTGGGTTTGAGTTTAATTTCCTACTAGAATGTAAAACCCAACATAAAAGTTGAAGTTCAAAAAGTTTAATGAGAATTTTTCTATATAAAAATTTTCAATGCTGTGAAAACTACTTTTCACTATTTTCCTCACTAGCAACTGAAACATATTTGGTATACTCTTTTAAGGATTTTTAATTCATATGACTTTTGCATTTTATGCATCAGCTCTGAGTGCAAATGCCAATTCTGTGTAGCTTAATAGAGAGGCAGAGTTAATATTGCCATCTGCAACTCTACCACTGAGTTTGAAATTTTTTAAAACATTGTTAGAGTGTCGATCTGGAGCCAAATGCAGCACTGTGTTACACTTCTCTTGCCTTGATTACGGTCCTGCTTCTGCTTTTTATGGATGTTGTCCAGTGATGTTTCATTCCTGTTTCTATCCCTGATAGGAACGAAGGTTCAGTCTCTGCCCAAACATGCTCACTTGATCAAGAACCTACATGTATAACAACTCAGAATAAAAGCTGAGTATACACTGAGTGTATTATGCCTGGGTCAGCATATAGGTATGTGCAAGCTTGAAAAAGGGATTATCATTCATGTGTTAAAATGCTTTTGTATACAGCCTTTGTAGCTCAAAGAAAAGAGATTAAAAAGAGAGAAAAAAAAAGTTGCCTTACCAGGTAGGGTAATTGGTGTCTCAGGCTGTTCTTCACAACCCACTTCTTCTATACCATGTGCACTTATCGAATAAGGCCTGCTGGCTTTGTTCTTAAATACGATCAGTACAGAGTCACCGACCTCAGCATGGAGTAATGGCCCTAAATTCAAACAGAAAATCCTTGTGATTAACTCTGCTTTTCTCATTTCAGTAAACCCCCAATAGGTTGGACTAGGAGTGGAGCCAAAGTCTTTCTCAAAACCCTTGGGCTTTTCTATTCTTTCATCAAAGCCATCAGAATTGGTTTGTTATTTCAGCTGATGGAAAGTTCCGTATATACAAAGAATTTCTTTTCTTTTTGGTCAACGAAGAGTATTGTTCACTCTTGAGGCAGGTTTTTGAACAGGTTTTTAAGGAAAATTTTTGTGGATGGTAACAGCCCTTTTTTTTTTTTTAAACTATGTTTTTTGCTTTTGTACTGGAAAAAAAAAAAGAAACATCAAATATGTTCCTAGAGAGTGTTGTCCCCAGGGAATGGCATGAAGCTGTGCCAGGGGAGCTTTAGGTTCAATATTAGGAAAAGGTTCTTCAATAAGAGTGTGGCTGGCCACTGGAACAGGCTCCCCAGTAAAGCTGTCACAGCACTAGGCCTAACAAGTACGTTGTTTGGACAATGCTCACAGGCCCATTCTTGGGGCTGTCCTGTGCAAGACCAGGACTTGGACTTCAATGATCTTCCAATTCAGGATATTCTGTGATTCTATGACTCCTTTATGACCAGTTTTTGCCCACTTCTCACTCCATAAAAACCATAGCTTTATGACATGTAAAATTATGTCTTGCCCAATTGCAGACACAAATCCAGCCCCTTTATAGTGTCTTAATCTGCCTACAAGAGTCCTCCCTATGTTGCAAGCTCTAAAGGTAAGGTGAATCCTGTAACTGCTGTATTAGCATCCTCCCTGTTAGTATTCCTTAGGAAACTCCTTATTCATGTTCAAGAATGAATTATTTAATTTTGAAAGCATCTTTACACTCAGCAATTGTATAAATTGTCTGTAAAACCACTGATAACTTGGAATAGGCATCAGTGTTCCTTGTTTTCCATCTTAATAGAGCTGGGAAAACTCTTAGTTTTTGGAAAGCAATCCTCTCACTGGTCAGGCTTGGTCTATGAGATGTGAGAACTACTTGCCCAGGATTTCCAAATGTTCCTCCTCTTCTGTCCTCACTTTGTGATGTGTGAAATTGGCATTTGTGTACTCCCTGTAAACCACCTTCTTGTATTTTGAACCAATCAGATCTTCTGCTTGGCTGAGAAAAATGTGCCCATAGCTGCAAAATAAAAAGGCAATAAAACCCTAAACATTACATATCTAAAAGCTAGTAACTGTTGTGTTATTCACAATAGATTTGATAAGAATATACAGCTTGATCCAACATGATGATTGATGTGAAGCCGTTGAGTGCTGCAAGAGATTTTAAACAGCAAATAATTAGAGTGATAATCCTCACCAAATGCACGCCCTCTCCAAACAGGTAAAGTTGAGGATAAGTTGTACTCATGACAAACTTTTGGAAGTTCCTTCACCAGAGCTGTCAGAGCAGAGGTGAAGTTTAAGATAAGAGTGGGTTCAGCTGCTCTTTCCAGCTGCTCTCCAACGAAAGATATTGCCTGTCCCTGAAAACCTGAATCATCTTATCACAAGGGTTGCTTTCACTACCTTGGCTATTAGTCAGCCGCAGGAAAATGGTAATCAAAGCTTGACCTTCAAAAGCAAATGCCATCATCTGAGAAAAGAGGGAGCTTTTTTACTACGCCCTCTTGCTGCTGTGTACTGCGCAGGGCTGGATGCTTTCCCAGCATGACAGTAAAGTGAGAAATGTATTTTCCCTTCTGCATCTGAAAGAGGATGTTTTTTGTGCCCTCCAGGTTTACGCAGCCACCCGCAATTTGTTGCTGCTCCCGTGGAATGCCAGAGGGCTGGCTCGCCGGCAGGGGACACTCGCCGTCTGCTGCATGGCAGAGCGTTCACCCTCTTCTGAGAGCAGCTCTGTCTCCTGGCAGCTCATCTCCAAGGTGCCTCTGGCAGTGGACTTGTAAGGCTGGCTCACAACATACTAAATAAAAGCAAAAAAATGCCCCAGGGATACTGCTTACTGTAGTTTGCAACAGCAGCCTTTGAGAGTACTGGTGTTAATATTTTCTTTAAACTCACTTTATCACCTCTGACTCTTTGGGTATATTTTTTACAGACTCCTCTTCATCTTTACAGGGATCAGTTTCCCAGATGCTTTTTTGAAGTTTATTTTTGAAATATGTTCCGTGTTACTTTTTGCTTTCACTAAAGTGTCCTCAGGGACCAGTCTACGCAATATGATCTGAAATGTGTATTTTCTGCACAAGTTTTTGATTCCTTAGCACAGTGCAGTGTAGACATGATTCTCTTGCAGGGGTTACTATGTTCTGACATTTTCAGGGGAGACAGAGGCTACCACACTGCAGAAAAGCAGGCTTCAACACCTCCCTCATGCATTTGCACTGCCTACAGGGACTCATGTCTGGAACAGGTACCTAGGTGTCTGCTATATGAAAACCAGAGCACTGGAATGGGGAGGCTGGGAAGAGTGAGGGAGAGAAGAGGAGAGTGTTGGGGAGCATCACTGTAAGGCTGTCCCAGGGCTGAAACACACACATGGATTTAGGGACTTGGAAACTTTCTTGAGTTCAACAGCATTACTGGACACACTTCAATGAAAACATTTGAAACTGGTGCCTGTGAACTAGTCTAGTCTGAGAGGATGTGACTTTATAAATGTTTCCTCTTAATTTTTTTTCAACAAAGAACCCCTCCTAAAAAGTACAAGGCTGGCTTCATGACATGATGCTTCAAAGTTTCCCCTCCACTGAGTGTGTGTCCCATGCCCACAAGTGTTTTTTGCTTTGGGTACCTTTCCTCATTGCTGCTGATGTTGTACATTTTTGGTGCGGAGCTCTTGTTTGAGGCGTAGTCCCACTCCACTTCCTCCGCAGCAATGTAGTAGAGCCGCATGGCTCTGTACAGCTGCTGGGCTTGGGTGCTGTTGCGGCAGCTGCTGACCTCGTAGAGATGTTTCATCCCACCGACAAAGTGATCAAAAGTCCTGCAAACTACTTTGAATGTGCCTGGAAAAAAAAGCACGTGAGATTTAAGCAGTTAAAAAAAATGAAAAGCAGCTTGGCAAATTAAGCCCCACGTACATCTCTGATCTGTCCTCGGAACTACTTAATCTGTGATACTGTAGGGAAAGTCAAACAAAGGGATGCTTATATAGAATCACAGAATGTTTTATGTTGGAAAAGACCTCCAAGATCATCTAGCCAACCAGGAACCCAGCATTGCCAAGTCCACCACTATACCATGTCCCTAAGCACCACCTCTACAGTCTCTTAAGTACCTCCAGGGATGGTGACTCCACCACTTGCCTGGGCAGAAAGTTTCAGTGTTTCAATGTTTCACAGTGTTCCACTGTTTCAGTGCTTGACAACCCCTTCTGTTAGGAAATTTTTCCTAATATCTAATGTAAATCTTCCCTGACACAATTTGAGGCTGTTTTCTCTTGTGTTATTGATTGTTCCTTGGCAGAAGAGAGCTACCCTCACTTGGATTCCATCTCTTTCAAGTAGTTGTAGAGAATGATAAGGTTCTACCTGAGCCTTCTTTTCTCCAGATTAAACACTCCCAGCTCCCTCAGTCCTTCCCCATCAGACTTGTGCTCCAGACCCTTCCCCAGCTCCGTTGCCCTTCTCTGATCACACTCCGGCCCCTCAAAGTCTTTCTTGGAGTGAGGGGCCCAGAACTGAATACAGGATTTGGGGTGCAGCCTCACCAGTGCCGAGTACAGGGGCAAAATCACTGCCCTGATCCTGCTGCCACCCTCTTGCTGATACAGGCCAGGATGCCATTGGCCTTCCTGGCCACCTGGGCACACTGCTGGCTCATGTTCAGTCACTGTCCACCAGCACCTTAAGGTCTTTTTCTGCCGAGAAGTTTTCTAGCCATTCTTCCCCCAGCCTGTGGCCCTGTGACCCATGAGCAGGACCTGGCAGGACCTAGCCTTGTTTTGCTCCATATGAACCACTAGCCTGCTCCATCTTTGCTCAAAAAATTACTTCTAACAATTTGAGTTTGATTGGCTTGGCCAAGGAAACTCTGAAAAACAATTGATTCGATGTCTGGCAGCAGGAACAAGATTGCCAGTGAGCCTTCACCAACGCTGCCCATGCTGCAGACACGCCCATGAGGAACACAAGAAGACGTGGGAGGAAGCATTCATTGCACTACTCTGTAAAGGCACGCAGAGACGTGGGGTGTGTGTTTCAGAGATGTTGTTTCCTTGCCCTGGAGCACAGAGCCACTCTACCAGCCTTTGGTGCGAGGAACTCTCCACTCAGACCCTGCAGCTGTTTGGGGTAATCAGGTTAATGGAGGCCTCTTTGCAGTACAGACACAGACCCACTGCACAAGAATGCCTGCTTATAACCATTTCTTGATATGCACCTTTATGGTGTAAAAACAATTGAGTTAACTTGCAGTTTTCTAACCCTTTGTACTCCCTCTACAAAAGGCCAAGCCACCATGGGTTTTTTGGTCTTTTTTAGCTCTGATGGTCAAAGGCTGCAATGGTAGTGGGTAGCATCTTTTGGCATGTCCATGGACAGATTTTAATACTCTCTTTCTCTCCTTCCCATTTACTCAAGCAGAAGCTGATTATGTTATCCTACAAAACTCCACCTGCTAGCACTCTGTGAAGGAGGAAGGCTCTTTCACAGCTGGTCTGCATGCGTGTCAGCGATGGAGCCAAAATTAGAAGCATAGCTCTGTCCAGACCAGATCTCAGTCCATTCCTTGTGCTTCTAAGGCAAAAGTGATGAAAAAGGTAAAATAACATGCAGTTAAGAAAAAGTCACATACATTGGTGATTGTAAAGATCTGATAATTCAATTTCTCTTATTGCCAGTAGGTAGTTAGCTGGCAAAAATAAAAAATCTCTTAGATTAGTTGTTTTGTGTGTGTTCTGCAGTGCAATTTCATGAAAGATTGTGGAAATGTTTGGGGTATGCATAAAAAAAGTACCTTTTGTCTTATTTTGACACTTGCACCGGAGGTCTAACCCGGTATGTATGCAACACAGTTCTATCTGGTGCTCTGGCCAAGGATGGCCCTTGGCATAGCCTTGCACAATTCTGATGAGACTGTTTAAAGAGAGTTATACCAATGTAAAGCAAAGTAATGCTGCAGTCTTTGTTATGAAACTTACTTGGTAAGTCTCCTGCAAGCAATTCATCCCCTCTTAGTTTGAAGTATGAATCACTGGATTACCCATGAGAATTAAAAGTGTCTTTAATGTGTATGCTTCTGAAGAAACTCCTTAAGACTGGCTATTATTGATAATCTATTGTTGAAGTACTAAAATATATTAAATGATGCTGACTATCCACATAGCAGTGAATTTGCTCTTTTAAAAATGCCTGTTTTGAGAACTATAGAAATTCTGTGAGCATCCTCTTAGCGATCTGTCTGCCTGCTGCTCTGCCCATCCCAAGGCCATTAGAGCCTCCACTCTTTTATGCATGTGCATGTTTGATTCATAACACCTTCCCAGTAACCCAGCCTGAATTCTCAGCTATGCCAAGTCCCCACAGTCTCCATGCTTTCAGGCTCCTTGTGCAGAGCAGAGCATCTCACCAACAGTTATTTTGACTGACTGGCCTCTGTAAGTGCCACACAACAAATCAGTTCATGGACATACCCACACGGTCTGGCTGCATCAGTGCTGTCCCTGATAAATGAGGAAACAAGGCCAGCCCATCCCTTGTTGTCCCTCTCAGGTTGATGGTGTTTCCTTGAAAATGAACCCCATGCATGTTGTAGTGACTGCCCAGCCCGATGAGGTGCCAGGAGACCTTGTCATTCTTGCACATGGTCAGGCCTGGCAGATTACCATACAAGTAGCCATTGACAGCTGGAGGAGAAGGAAAGATCCTGGTTAGCAGCAGGTCCACAGAAACCCATCTCAGAGCCTCCTACCACCTTCCCAGCAAGAGACTCATGACTCAGCAAGTCACAGCATTAATTAAAGGGGCATTTTGTGAAGCAAAGGTAGCATGGGAGGACACCAAATTAATATCTAAGTGCTATTCCTATAAACTCTGAACTTCTAAAGTCCTGTAAAGCCTTTTGCAGTAATGCAGCACTCCTCTTCTGCACTTTTCAGTGTACCTCCCAGACACCAGCTAAGTGTATAAATTAGGTACCTCCTATCAGCCTGTGGAATGTGTAACAAGATCATTAAGGCTATGGAGAGAGACACAAAGCATCTTTGTTATAAATTTAGTTCTGATGGAGCCTTTGTATGTCATTTCAATGTTTGACTTCCACTTTTACTTTTTAAATTTGTCTTTCTTTTACAGGGGTGTTATGAGGCTAAACCCACTAATCCTCAAATGCTCTGTGATCAATGTGTGAAAACTGCTGAAACAGAACAAAACTTTAGTATGAGATCCATCTCCTAATGGAAGAATAAAATAGATGGGTCCAGAAAGCCCTAGGGTTCTCTGGCAGTATATCGTTTCAGTGCTCTTCAGAAAACTAATGCAAAGACAGGTTATGCAATTTGCTCAAGTTTGTCATGTCAGGGGTACATTGGAGGATATCCATACTGAAGTCAGATACTTACCTCCAGAAGAGATGTTTTAAAATATTATTGGCTATTCTCCTAGTCTTTGCCTCTCCTCTTCCAGAGGTGTTCACTGCCCAAGTGGGAGATGGCAGAGCAGAGCAGGTGAATCTTTTTTGTCTGAGTCAGTGCCAGGGCCAGCAACGAAATTTAAAAGTAGTGTACATTGGCTTCTTCTGCAGTTGATGCCTGTCTCTGGCATTATGCCTTTTTATGTACCTAAGTATTGTATCTAAAAGCTATTCCCTTTCTCTAGCTCTGGTAGGTGGATGCATTCATTGCTGTTATGGCTGGGGTTTTAACATGTGCTCCAAGGGCATCAGGAGCTGGCCATAAGTTGACTGACAGCTTTCCACCTCACTCTCCAGCACACAGCAGTCAACTATGACGATAAAACCTGCCAACACATCTTCCTGATATGACTGCAGGAAAACTATCATTAAGAGATATTAGTTATTTCGTACCGTGCATTTTGTTGGATTCTTTGAAATCAGCATTGTTTTCATCTACTTTTGAAGGGTCTCCAGTAAATGCTTCAATATTCTTGTTCAGATACCAGCTGTCATTCTCATCAAAGATTGAAAAGAGGAGGTAAAATTCTTTATCTATTCCCTTCTGTAGCCAAGAAAGAAGCCAAGACAATTAAAAAAGTCCATTCAATAAGAATGAATTCTTTTTTTAACAAAGCTTTTTCTCCCCCAAAATCTGAAACTACCTTCTTACTAAGTCTGTGTAGAGACAGGGATTGGCACTCTTCTGTCAGCCAGAAGGATAAATAAACTGTCCATTACTTGGAGTGAAAAAAGGCATTCAGTGCACGAAAAAGATGCTAAAACTAGGGACAACCCAGGATACTAGAGAATGACAGTTTCATCTTCTTAACATTCCCCTTAGGTCAACTTTTACCCTGAGGACTGACCTTTGTTTCATCTCTGCAAACCAAACTGGGAACTGGGCAAATTGCCCACATGGAAACCCACCAGTGCACCACCCTGCTGTTAGGGACAAGCAGATGTTCATGTTTGGCACCTGTGTCCCATTGTGATTCAGTGCGTTCTTCCGACAGACCAGCAAAGGCCCCACGAGACCAGAGTTGGTGTCCTTGACAGCATCAGTGGCTGAGTAGTAGAGATAGGTCAGGCATGGGGGGTCATTCTCTGCTGGACCTCCATTTTCAGGCACCCACCACTTGTATGTGAAAGTTTCACCTGGCTTAACGTGGGCTCCTGGCTTCAGATAGCCTGCAGAGAGAAAATTGAGATGCACCAAGGTTACAGGAAGGTTTTGTCTTCCTGACTGCAAGAAGTCAGACAGAGCTGCTGATTTCTGTGGGGAAGCTCCTCCTTTCAACCACTGCTCCAGCACCATCCTGTTGTCTGGGGAGTTATGCCATGGGGACATCTCACTTGAGTCCTGTGCCATGGGGACAACCAAGCCCATTCCACGCAGAACAAGTTTAGCTGCTTCACCCAGACACCTTCCAACGCTGCCTTGGATTATCTGGATTCAATCAGACAAGACATGCAGACCTCATCCTGGTGCTTAAATGGCTTCCTCTAATATTTGTAGCTTACCTGCCCTATCATGAGATCTATCTGTGGCACAAATTCAGACTCTGCCTTTTCATTAAACACCAACAAAGCAATTACATTAGTGAGCAGAGCTGTAGCTGTGGCTCTTCAGAAATTCTAAACAAATCAGATCCTGGTAATTGTTTCTTTTTGATTTTGAAGCAATGCACAGAAGCCTTTGTCAGCATCTCCAGAGAGCGGCAGATAATACTTTTTGTGGAGACTACTTTTAAAGGATTTGGGCTATTTTCTGCTGCCATGCAAAAGCTGGATGTAGCACCCCTCATGTAATTTACTCACTATATAAAAGAGTGTTCGTGTTCACTCAGAGTAAACTTACGAAAGGGACTTGAAAGTCAGAAAAAGGGGTCAGCCCTACACCCTTTGTAGAAAAAACAAGTGCTAAATAAGATTTCTGGTCTTTGCTATGAAGCAGATCAAATCAGAGATTTTGTTTAATGCTTAAGCAGCCATTGTCTGGATTTTCTAAGCGGAGTCAGATGAGTCAGGCAGGAGCAGACTGCACTGATCTAATACTCCTCTCTAATACTGCAAGAGAATCCTCTTTGAATCTTAGACACAAGTGAAAATAGCAGTATTATGTTTGAAGACATACTGTTTACTGCAAATTGCAATACAGAGCACTGCTTCAACAGTATCTTATACTGCTGGACTTATTCTGCAGCAGTGTTTAATAAGGAAAACATTGATTTGGAGTAAAAAACCCTGAGACTGGACAAGTGTCAAATGCAGCATGGAAGGGTATTTCCTGAAGGCACAACTGGAAAAAAACATATGTCTGCAAATATCTGTAGATGTTTGCAGGTATGTTTATGTACAGCATTTTCAATTAATAAGCTGCACTCAGACAATGCACAGCCTTTGATAAATCATTTACCTTCAGTGTAAACCTACAGCCCCTGTGGGACTTCCACATGTATACACTTGTACATCTATTAGAAGTCAGAGATACAAAGGTTAAAAGGAGAGAAGGGACAGAAAAATTATTGATGAATCTGGAGTCACGTTCCTCTCCAAAGACCCAGAGTTGTGCAGCTCACTCGGCTGCTGAATTGTAGGTCTTGGTTTGATTTTGCTCCACAACACAGCGTGCAATATTGATGGACAATATTACCAGGGAGCGTTAAATGAAAACACAACAGGACTGTGAGCACAGGGAAGCTGCACTTCCATCGGGGAACTACCTCAGACATGGGTGGCGCTGGGTTCTGTGCAGACAAAAACTTCAAGGCGGAATTCAAGCCAGTTGCTTTTTCGTGATTTGCCTACTCACAAATTTGTTGAGTTGCAAGGTCAGCAACTAGAGAAACAATTTAATAGAGCCTTTTGCATTGATTTTATTGTATGACGAGTTTTACGTGTTGACCTAGTTCTCTTAGCACAGTTTTCAAAGGAGGGATTATGTCCCATGAGTTTCTTTTTGATGTGTTGTAGTGGAAACAAAGCAATTTAGGCAACAAGAACACTACCTCTCTTTTCAGTGCTGCAAAAGCACCAAAAACTTTTTCAGAGACCACAATGGTATCTCTATGCTGTGGATGGGATTCAGCTCTCCTTAACTGAGTCATCTCAGACTTAGTCCCTAACACAAACTCTGGGTTTCTGTAGTTGATGGAGACAGAATCACATCTCCAGAGGGTGAACTACTGTCTCCTAAAAGAAGTGTTCAAAGTAAATAGGACTTCTCACCCTCTGCAGAATTTGTTTCTTGTCACTGACTGTAAAAAGTACCTATCAATTAAACATGACATTAAATATTTAATAGTTAAACTTAGGGGATAAATATCCTGTCCTTACACAAAATGAGAAGGGGACTTTTGCAAAAACTTAATTTCAGTGTTTATGTATTTATGAGAATTAATAAGGGTTATCACTGCTTCACATTCCAGGCATCCGATAAAATCTGATAAAAATTGCCTTTGATGCTGACTACCCTGATAGCAAAGCAAGGGCAATTCCTGGACTGGATTAGAGAATTGGGAGTGAAGCAGCCCAGACCATGTGGATAGTGTATCTAAAGATTCAGCAGGGCTGTCATGCCAGATCCTAAGATTCATAATCCTGATGCATGTCCAGAGGAGATCCACTGATTGCAGTGGGGCAGTATTAGATTAGACCTAGAATAAATTGGACTGTGCTTGTGGCTTGTTCAACATGGACTTCAACTGCTTTTAGACATCATGTCTGGCACATATCCAAGGGAAAGAATACATTCACAGACTGTGGAATCCCAGTGTTTGTGACATGTGTGGTAGACACAAACTAATCAAATCATCCCTTCTGCGCCTTAGCATCCAAAGAAAGGGCAAACCTGCAGAGCAGCAGCAGATTTTTAGACTCAGGTATTCTGGTTGTGACAATACAATAGCACAGTCAAAACTCACCATCTGAGTAGGGAGCACCTTCTGACAGCTTGCTGAAGCTTACACCATGGGCCATAATGCTGTAGCTTCTTCTGGCTTTGTTGGCAAAAGTAACTAGCACCGTATCTCCCACTTCGGCTTTTATGATGGGGCCTTAAAAAAGAGTGAGGAAAGCTATTGGAAGAACTACTGTCTAACATATTTCCACAAAAAACAAAAGGGGACTGCAAGCACTAAATTCCCCTCTGGATCCAAGTGGTTCTGCATTCAGATCTGATGTAATGACAGGACGGGAAATTATTCACTGTACCAAGTATTCCCAGGTGCTTCACGTCCTCTGACCAAGTCTTCTTACTGAATGTTGCATCAGTGTATTCCACATAGTGAACTTTCCAGTATTGCCCTCCTATTCTGTCAGTCCCTTGTGTGAAATATGTTGCAGATTCACTGTGGAATTAGCAAATCAGACTGGTTAAATGATTGGAGGCTCAGGTGGAACCCTTCACTTCAGATAAAGTTATTACTCCATACACAGGAGAGATGACCCACCAAGTTACTAGCTTGCATATGCTTTTCTAGCATACAAAGACAGATACTACTGGTTTGAATTAGTTAACAAATGAGCATTCATTGTGCATTAGACTTTTATGTTTAACCCAAATTTACTTAGGGAGACATCAATATTGACTTACCTTAGGGCAAGAACTGCTCAATGTGTCTCTAATCCTTGTTGGCTTTTCTGGGAGATACTGCAATGCAGTTTGTCTTCATCAGTAATAACAGTGGGGGAAGTTCTACCATTATGGCACCTCTGAAATGCACTGATTATAAGTGTGAAACCTGCCTGAGGAGTCTTGACAAAGGGTCATTAACTCTGTGAAACATGGTGTGCCTCACTGGGCCTCACTTTCTCCATGGACTTAATAGAGCAAGATAAGCACTTCCAGAAGGCAACTCCAAGCAGTGCAGTTATGAATCTAACTTCCTGACAAGGCTGTGTAAATCCATTTTTCCCTGCCCCTTTCAATTAAAATTAATAACAGTGCAGGACCTAGCCCTGGTGAATCACTGGGGAAGTCTCACACAGGCTGCTGAAATTAAAGCACAACAGGAGCAGACAGAAAGCTCACCTGCCAGTGGCATTCAAACCCTGCCCAGTGAACTTATCATAACCGTCAGGTCCATAATTCCAGAGCACTTCTTCAGCAGCAATGTAGTATCTTCTCATGTGGCTGATTGGTGAAGGGTGAGACAGGTTTTTTTGGCAGATCTGAACATCATATAGTGCCTCCATGCCACCTGGGAGGAGAAAGAGTCTGGAGACAGTCCCCGACCAGCTGCAGAGTCAGCAATCTCAGGGCTACAAATGCACATTCAAAACTCTCTGGGAGCTACATGGGTTGGAAATAATTACTAGAATAAATTTCTATTTTAGAAGACTTTCTCTGCCTACACTGCCTACACACTAGGATGTCAGCATCCTTCTTTTGCAAGGTGGCGCTTTATGCCATTGGTGAAATCCAGTGACATCAATGACACTCTTTTGGCTTATTTACTCAATTTCTTAATTTGCATAAGAATGGTCGAATGATTTTGGGCATCAGAGTGCCTCCAGAAATTTGCAAAATGGCACCATCTCCCCTTGAATTTCACTGAAATACAGGCTGGTTATTTCCACTAAAGGTATTTGTTGCTTGCCAGAATCAAGTCTGTTTCACCTGATGCAAATCCCACTGAAATCAACATGCAAGCTCTCAGAAGTAAAATTTCTCCCAGCTCATCTCTGCTATGATAATTACCCAGTGCTCACTGCAATGAGACCTAGTTTATGAGATGTGCTGTTGTGGTCTAGCATTACACAAGTATCACAACAACACCATCAACTTCCTTCAACTGGCGTGGGTTTTTTTATGTGTAAGTAGTTATCTACAAAAACAAGTGGTGATGAAGGCTCCTCTCACTGTTCAGCAAAATCTCCAGTTTACATAAGAAGCATGGTGACAGTGCTGGGTCTAGCAAGCCTTCCTCACATGAATTACACAGTCAAGTCATTAGTACTAGCTAAAGATTTGGCCCAACATGTATAATTTCCACTGGTGACTAAACTCACATTCATAATGTCTGTCTGATGAAATAATTTCAAAGTGTTTCAAAGTCACAAAAAAAAAAAGTGTCAAATCCTGCTTTCCCTAGAAATATCTCCCAGTTTTCTTTTCCAAACATAATAGAGGCTGGAACTTCTGAAAAGATGAAGGAGATCTATAGCAGTGTACCTCGTAAGTGCTCATTAACCTGGCACGTTATCAGCCACCTCCCAGGGCTCCCGGGTGTCATCTCTGCTGTGATGAATGTTGCTGGGAACAGACCGACGACATCTGCTCTCTGGTCTCTGTTAGTGAACGTGTGGCCGTAGAAATAAGCAGCATGGATGTCTATCTCGCTTCCCATGCCAAACAAGTGCCAGGACATGGAAGTGTCAGCACACATCTCCAAGCCGGGAAGATTGCCATAAATATAACCATTAATAGCTAAAAACAAAAGTATGAAACTTTATGAGAGGTGAACAAAAAGTGCCAAGTGCCTTTGAGCCCATTTCTAAGGGTGATCCTTTCCTAGCCCAGGAAAGAAACTGCCTGAGTGTCCACACTGAATAAGGTCCTCACTGAATAAACTCTTTGATGAAGAGTAACAGTTTGAACATACAGTTTACAGCTCTGGATGATCAAGCGCCCCGAATTCTCTGTGTCTGTGAAAAACTTCCTGGTCAAAGGCCAAGTCATCACCAAAAAGGCCTGAAAATGAATTTAACTTGTTCTGCAGCCATTTAGCATTTGCTTTTTTCTGAGTCATAAATATACCATTATATTCCAGGCTTAAGCAATTCAGATTAGAAAACTATGATATCAGTCAGATCAGTCTAGTCAGGGCTCTCTTCCTCAACTTCCATGCCTGGAAATGCATCAAGATGCTAGGAGAGTGAGACTCATATTTTGCAAAATGTTTTAGCTCCTGGGCTCCCTGGAACAACCAAAATACACAAAAGTATCTGGAATTAACTTCTTATACCAAATGTCCGAATGGCACAAAGTACTATTGGCCAATGGATCTCTGAAGTGGCAGAAGTGGTTGTACCAGCCAGCCCACCATCTACAAGCCCTTTGAGAATTCTTTCAATATACACATCTTTAAGTGCTCTGCAGCTTTCTTTTCTCTTTTCACAGCTGGACAAACAAATCGTTTAAATCCGTTGCCTAAGATAAAATGTTAAACAAATGACAGAGATGGGCACGAAAGCCAAATCTCCTTTCTGCAAACCAGTGCATCATTGTTTATTTGGGGAGAGATTTTTATCAACACAGTGCTTCAACATTCTGACTCATTCCTTGCTGACACAGATAAAGGAGAAACATGACAGGGGACAGAAAGTCCTACTGAAGTGAAAAGAGCCTGGTCACTGCTGTAGGTGACCATTTGCTCAAGAGTCCTGCTCACCATGCATTCGGTTGCTGGTCTGGAAACCTTCATCCTCTTTATCAACTGTGTCTGGTTCTAAGCAGAAGGTGTTTATATTCTCATCGAGGTACCAGCTGAAGTTTTCATCTACAACGCTAAACATCAGGGCAAAAGCATTAGCAGCACCAGTCCCTTCTATTGTGGTCTCATCTGCAGTTCCTAAAGTGCAAACGAAAAGGAAAGTGATAAAAAAAGCCTTGGAGAGGATTGAATTTAAAAGCAACTATAACCATGGAGCACTCAAGGAAATACAGTGCTCTGCCCATGATCTGCAGGGCAGGATGAATCTTACCTAATTTTGCTCTTCTAAGACATCCTGACCTCCCTCCAACAGACTTTGAAAAGATGAATGCCTTCAGAAGGCAGTTCATCTTGTCTAAGTCAAGCTGATATTTGATTTGACATAAGCACAAGTACTTGCCAATATCTGTTGTCCTATTTCCCCCCTCTTTGGTCCACTGCACAAAACCCTGCTCTTTAGTCAGTGTTAGTATCTGTGTGCCTGCACGGTGAGCCAGGTTGTGGGGCCTGATCTAGAGAGAAACCAGTGACTTTGGTTTTGACCAGGAATTAAGGAGTGGTGAGTGGTAGCCTGCATTTCTGTTGCATTGAAACAACTGCTGAATCCTACCCCCAGAACGGCCATCTAAATGTGGCTCACTCTCCACGGACAAACAAGGAATCCTCAACAATTATCTAGGACTAGGTACTTCAGTTTTAAAAAGCTGAAGGCAGGATGAATGGAATCTATTCCTGCTAAGTTCAATATCATTATCCAAGTGACCATTTGGAGAACAACCCAAGACTATAGGAGTGGCGATACCAAGGAGTCTATTATTATCCATTGGCAGGTGTTGACTTCATGTAATCATTCAGTCTGTCTCTGAACCTGTGAAAATCTTTACTTTCCCTGCCTTCTTGGGGGGGGAGCTGGGAGCCTTGCTGTCAGTCTTGTGTCCATCACCGCTGCATGGATGACTAGAGCAGTAACATTATGTAGATATCCACCTTGATGAATTAAAAACCAAACATGCATTTAACCCTGGCCTTTCAGGCTAGGATTGTTTTGAATGTGCTTCCTCTACTGTTGCATAGTTATCAGCTCAGTTGCACATATTGAGGCAGTTCTGCAGATTTCAAAGGCGCTTCAAGAGAATATAAGTCTGAGACATTTTAATTGTGTGAGTTTAGGTGGAGAGCAGGCCTGTATTTTCCACATTGAAGTCTTTCTCTTCTTTGTATGTAAAACCTGCTTTACTCAGATGTCCTGTATATAAAAGTAGGGCTGTTTTGGTGCTATGGGAGTTGCTGGAAAGAGGTGGCAGAGTTACGCATGCCTGGGGCAGAGGTGGCAATGGCTCAGCTGATCAAGAGGAGAGAGGTGGTACATCATGGCTCCAGCGTATTAGCAGGCTACAATGTACACAGGACAGGCTGTTCAGTGCACATCTCCATATGGTTGTGATATACAACTTGTGATCAAAAATAAATATAGTATGTATGGGAAAATAACTACAAACATTGGGCTTTCCAGTATGTAAACACCATTGCCAAAGTCACCTGCCCAGCCCTAATTTCATTTCCTCAGCAATAAGTTCTTTGTTCTTCCTGAAATTATGCCAGTTTGGGAACACTTATATTTAGTCTCAGCCACAACAGGATGGTCACAGAGCATGCTGCAGTCCCTCCACCAGCTGAGGCAAATCTCTTGTGAAGCCAAAAGGGAGTAGAAAGGGGGTTGTCCCAGAGCTACAATACCTACCCTGGGATGCTGCTGGAATGGCCCATCTATTCCTTGCCCCTTTTTATGGGCTAGGTAGGGATAGACTCTAGACCATCATGTTTATACCTGTAAGCAAAAATGACTGTTAAGATGCCAAGCTTGGCAGAGGGGCTTGCTCTATCAGTGTTTCTAGCTTAGTACCTTTTTTACACACCAGCAGAGGCCCAATTAAGCCAGATGCAATATCTCTTGGTGTGTCAATGTGAGAATGGTAAATCCAAGTCAAGCAGTTTGAGTCTGCCAAAGTTGGAGAATAATCTTTCCTTACTGGCCATATGTATGTGTAATTTCCACCAGGAACAACAAAGTCGTCCTCTTTGCTTTTACCACCGGTTCCATCAGGGTAAAGTGCTCCTAATACATAAAAAGGAAAAAGGAAGCCTTTAGCCACCCTTTAACTGATTTTGTTAAATAAACGTGTAATTTATTCTATTTTAACACATATTTATAAAATAATAACAGCACTCAAGCACAAAATCACTGAGAAATGGTGAAAAAACTCAACATTTCTGGCAATCTCATCACAAAAGTATTGAAAGTTAAAGCCCGTTTATTTATCATTAGAAAAAACTTTGAAAGTGCATTAGCATGCTCTATTTTTACCTTGTTTCTTTATTTTCATCAGTCATCTACACATTTTGTCAGCTAACATTATGTATTTTCTCACAGAAAACTGATGAGGGAACCGAATGTAGTCAAATCCACACAATCCTCTAACAGAAATACACATGCATAGATCAGAAAACCACAATTCGGAAAACCACATCATGCTTGTTATAGCCCAAAAGAGAGGAAAACATTTAGTTGCAAGAACTCCATCCATTCAAATAGACTAGAGATAGAAGGAAGGAGGAATGATGTTTTGGTTACTTATAATTCAGAAAAATAGTTCAGGAACAAAGACCCATCTAACCTGTTTCGGTACTGGATTTATCCCAGATGTCAAAAGTTTGTGGCAAAGAGTTTTACGACATGAGTTCCTGGTTTTAGTCATCAGCTGCAATTACTAATGAGTTTAGGAGAGGGTGATCTAAAGTACTCTGATGTCAATGTCCATAACAATAAATACTTAGAGAAGCTTTTAGCCATGGTATTGGTTACTCCATGGGAAAAACAGAGGAAAAGGCAAACCAGCTATTACCTTCAGAGTCCTTGTCATAGAAGACCCCATGTGGATGAACAGAGTATGGGCGGGAAGCAAAGTTTTTTAGATGGATGATAAAGACATCCTCTTCTTCTGCCTTCAGGACTGGCCCAAGGAATCCCAGCCATGCTGCTTTGGGGATCTCCTGGGAGTAAGTGTCATCTGTGAATTGCCTAAAAATAGCCTTTTTGTACACACGTCCTATCCGATTGGCTCCTCTTGTTGCATACACACTTGCAAACCTAGTGTTGGGAAGGGAAAATAATTTAGAGACAATAAACTTCCCTTAGGAATTGGTCAAATAACTGGTGTTTGCAGTGAAGATAAATAGTTCCCTGGCACAGATCACACAGCTGGTGGAACTAAAGCTAAGGAGTAAATCTGGACAGGACTAGCAGGGTTCAAGCCCTTTTTTTCCTGTAGCAACCATCTATTTGCAGGTTTGGTCTTTAGCACAGTTACTATAACTCTTCATTGAGGACTGGCTGTTCAGGCCCTTCTGTACAGTTTTGGCAATTTTCCCCTCTTTGAAGATTTGAAGCCTCACCCCTGAAAGCATGAGTGTTCAGAAGGAAAAGAAAACCAAATTTTTTCAAAAGCAAATAAAAGCAACTAGTTTGACTCCCTGGAAGAGTAACATTAAATATGCTTTGCATGAAATACATAATTTCCACGTTCCACAGTCTATAGCAACTTCAAGTGATGGAGAACCCACCATATAGTCAGTGGTTAGCATATTATAGCTTTTAAATAACTGCTTTCCCTTCGAAGCCTGAATTGCATTTGCAGTCTAATATCATCCAGCTCCACACTCCAACTACTGGTTCCCATCAATCCCTCTCTCAGATCAAAGGAGCCACATGCCATCAGGAACTTCTCTTCTATGCAGACACTTGCATAAGTTTTAATTAATTGACTAAATTGCCTCCTACCCTTCTTCTGGACAGACCAAGCGCACTGACATTCTTGACGCCACAAAATTTTCCCAAAGTGCTTTTTTGAAAGCCAGTATTTCTCTATCTCTTTTGAAGTCTGAACATGAGAACTCACACAATAGGCATGTAATATTCCAACTAGGGCCAGAGGTGCTCCCAGTCAATATTTCTTACACAACTGGGAAATAGTTTTTCCCTTTTAATTATAAGCTCATACTGGCAATCCATGTTCATCTCCACTGTGATGATATAAAATGCATTTTTTACTTCTCTCCAGGTTACAGCTGATAAGTATGATATGTATTCTTAATCCCTAATTATACCACACAAAGAAGGCAGAAGTGAAACACTTTGCTACGTACCCAGCAGTGGATTGTATGAACAATTTCACCATAGTTGCTTGGTCCATGAGCTTTTTCATCCCCTTGTGGAGTTTTTGAACTTTCATGCTTCCTAACAAACTCACAAAAAAGCTGAACTGAATTTTCCTGAAGTATCACTGGCAGAAATACAGCAATATCATATTCTTTGTGAATTTTTGTGACTGGCCAGTTCACCTGCTTAACCAATTTTGTTCAGATGCTTTTGTGAAGTGCCATCAGCCTAAGTGGTGGATGTCACATAGTTGACAGGTGTGATTTGCTTTAAGTTCTTCACCATAAGATATGCTACTCCCTCTACCCAAACCATTCTATGATTCTATGATTTCTAGGACACGATAACTTACACCTCCATGGTCACTGCCTAAAACATACCCCTGAAGTGATCAGAAATAAAAGCCTCAAAAAAGAATACTTTTTCATCAAAGCAAGATAAGCTTTATAACAAGCCACAAGCTTTGGCACAAATTAAAACATTGCCAATGATACTGCTGTGGCAAAAACACTCGGCTGGGATGGAGGGGAAGGGACAGAAGCTTCTCAGTCTGCTTTTCCACAAGAAAATGTATGTCAGTTAAAGAACGGGTTGCCAAGAAATCTGGATTTTCAGTGAATTAGCAGGTCTGTGGTAACTGTCTGTGGTAATTGTCTTGTTCATCCCCTGTGGATTTTTTGAACTTTCATGCTTCCTAACAAACTCACAAAAAAGTTGAACTGAATTTTAGCAAGACCTGGCAAGTCACTGCGCTTTCACCAAGAAGATACCTTCCACTGCCTGGGGGGAAGAGCTGCTACAAGAGTCTTTACCACAGAGTGGTAGGTGGTGCCAGTAGGAGTTCAGTGTAAATGCACATGTTTTCTTACCTCATGGCAATGTATTCATGTGGCTATACCCTAATTCAAATTATGAATCAATTTTTTTAAATGGTTTGTAAGAAATTTTCTCTAGAAGATTATCTAATGGATTTTTTCAAAGCTCCCTGTTTTCAGGATAATTGTCATCAGATTTTTATTTCAATTTCATCAGCCACCAAATGTTTTAAATGAGGCACCATACTTTCCCCATGATGACAGTGTCTTTATGCCCTTGGCTTTCTGGCCAGAAAACTCTGCACACTCTCCCATAATCTGGGATACAGAGTCTCTCCTGAAGAAGGAGAACTGTACCCCAGAAAAATGCACTGCTTGATCAGGCTTTGTTTAATGCTAGACACGACCCTAGCTCCTTTAAATGCATAGACCAGGGATCCCAACATCCAGTTAATTAATAATGTAATAATGGCCAGACTTCGTGAACGAAGATCTTGGGAAGGGCTCTCCCCCTGCAGGTATGCCCTTCCAGCCTGCACAGTGGATTTTTTAGGTGAGGCACAGCGTGCGCAGAACTGGCCCCACTGTTTAAGTCCTA
>JAWWEU010000001.1:38062796-38077165 GCA_035583155.1 Acropternis orthonyx | reverse complement strand
GGGAGGCATTTAACTGCCCAGGGGACGGTCCCTACTGAGGACTCGAACTCGGGCCCTTGGGATTCAGAGTCCAGAGTACTAATCATTACACCATGGGACCACCCCTCTCAGTTAATTACTGAAGGTCAAGAAATCACTCTGAGAAAACCCTCTAGGCTTAGGCACTGGAGACTTTCTCATGGCCTAAAGCTTAGGCACTGGAGACTTTCTCATGGCCTAAAGCTTAGGCACTGGAGACTTTCTCATGGCCTAAAGCCATGCTATAATATCTGGATCTGTGCTTGTCTCCTACTTAAAGCCATCTAGGAGTCAGGAAAAGAAGTCTTTCCAGTGGCAGCTTTCTGAAAGGAGGCCTATTCAAATGATCCCCTTGTTCAGAGCCGCAGAGCCCACTGTCAGTGCAATGGTTATCAGCTGCAGTGGTCACAGCGCAGGTGATGCTCTATATATACAGAGACATATGTTTTCAGCACATCCTTTTGGTTGCCCTCACAACCTGAGAGCAGAGCACACTAGTTGTTGTGAGTCCCACCCTAGGTGCCCAGGCTGCCCAATTTCATCCAGGAGGATTTTGGGTGCTCACCTCAGCCTTGCAAGCAGCTGGTAGTTCTGTGCTTCTTTATTGGTGTTGCTGTGCTGCACATTACAGTGCTCAAAGTTCTTCACAGAATCACAGAATATTCTGAGTTGGAAGGGACCCACAAGGACCATCGGAATACTCACACTGGAACTAATGCCAAAAGGTTTCTTATCTGTCATTCCTCTCTTGTCACAAGAAGACAAACCTTCTCCCTGTTTCTTCATACTCCCCCGCTCACCTCAAACTGCTTCATTCTCCTGGTGGCTTTGTGGTATCACTGCCTGAACCTCTTCCATCTTTCTGGTCTTATGCAGGTATAAGAATTGCTTCTCTAAACTTCAACTATCTCCCTCCAACTCAGTTGTCAGCCTGCACTTCATGTGCATAAAGTCATGATGCTCAGTCAGCCCCATTTCTGATAGGAAAGGGAAATACTCCATTTTCTGGGGCTGTACCCATGAAAGTTTCCTAAATTCCCTCCTTCATCTCCTCCAGTCAGAGCAGTCTTGAGGTTACATACAGAGACAAAAAGGCTTGCAAATCAGAGCATAAAAGATGTTGTTCAGACTAAGCCATGCAATCCTGCCTTTATTTTTGTGCCTGATTTCATTTTGTTGCTTGACTACTCTCTGAATTTCCTAAACTCCAAGAAAAGCTGACAATGCAAATGAATGGAACAGGCAGCTATTAATGGGGAATTAACTGTAATTCCTTAAAATAAGTGTTAACATAATTACAGACATCCATTTCCCTGCAATGATGAGCAGTACGACTCTTCCAAATGAGAGAAAGACTAAAACAACAGTGTCACATAGATTCTACTATAAACCAAGACTGGAAATGCAGATAATCTGCTGTTTCCAGGCAGGACCATGATTTAGGGTAGGACTATGAGTGAAATGTGATTTCTACACCTATTTCTTTTATCACGCAGAAGTGTTTTGCCATAATTTTTACTATGATTATGTTTCCTTTCATCTTAAGGTTACATCCTAACAGAGGTTATGTTTTCCAAGAGGTGTTTACCATGAGTACTGTGTTACAGGGTGCATGGCCAAGCAAACAGCTCTCCAGTAGCCTAGAGACAGATCCTCGCTGATAGGATTTCGAAGCCCCCTGAGTTTGATTGCTGATGTAGTCACCACCGAGTGTCAAAAAATCTGCAATCAGAACAATACCAGGTATGGAGTCCCAAATTTTCTCCTGTGGCTAACCTTCTCAATAGCCACTGTATGCTCCTGGGTACAACCGTAGGCAAATGAAAACTTTCTTTTACTTTTATTGTTCTGCAAAGATCACATAGATTTACACTGGTTAACATCTAAACAAGCATTTTTATGGGTTTATTCTCTAAAATTTGTTGGTGGCAAAACCTTCCTTACTCTCTACATTCTTCATATCCTTTATGGCTGAGATTCTAACAGGGTTTTTTTACCTCAGAGTTCCAGATTTTTGCTGTGGCTGAAGTAAGCTGGCAGAGTGCCCATGTGCCCAGACTGCCCCAATCGTTTTAACCCCTGGGTCATATAATCTGTTTAGGGTAACCCTCTGCCAAACCATGACTCTCATGCTAAGGCAAATGCAATGTCTGTGCTCAAGGGATGGTCAGTGAAAGGGGACCAGTGGTACCAACTGACCTTTGTAGATGGTGCCATGACCACAAAGCATCCAAAAATAAAGTCGGTTGTGTGTCTCAAAAGAGAGAGACACAAAGTCCTCAAAGAATGTTTTAGGCTTTTTCTGACCCACAAAACCCACGGGACAGGTCAAATTCATAAAATCTTAGATGAAGCTCTGAGGTGTCACTGGTGTGGCGTGATGGCTTCCCTCCTACAATAATCCCGTGCTCCCCCTGGAGTCAATAACAAAACCCCTCTAAGGCTTCATTAGAGCCAGGAGTTCACTTCGAAAGCCCTTTTGATGTTGACCCTTTCCACAACGATCATCTCTGCTGATGCAATTGGGTTATTTGGCCGCATAATGACTCAGACATTAGTTTAGCATCTGTGACGACAGTTTCACCGTCATTTGTCTGGGTGGGATCTCCTCATAGGCAAATTGCACAAACCATTTTGATGCTGTGGTAACAAAAAACACCCTTTAGTGTTGGCGAGTGCAAGACTTGGCCCAGATGAATGTCGAATTGGTGGCTTAAAGAAACGGAATGACATATTAACATCAGGCGAAACTTACTAAGTTCTACCACGAGAGCAGAGGAAGATTTAAGTGTGCATAATATGAACTAGTATCAAATTAATTTAAAGAGATTATCAACTAAACTTTAATCCTGAGGGCTGAGCTACTGTAGGGAGAGAATGACTGATGTATGTCAAGCCACAACACCTAGGCATATTTTCCTCTTGAAAGGCCACTTCCCATGGGATCATTAAAGGGAACAGGCAACATCCAAGCTCATCCTTCTACTGCAGCAATATCCATGCCCTAGCTCACAAAATCTGCTGCACATCCAGCAGCACTGACAGCACCTTGCACCCTGTGTGTCCAGTCCAGCATGGTTTAATGATGCAAGTCTTTCACCAGTTATGTCAGGTGGGAAGGGATGCTGAACACTTTCCCAGCTCACCTATGCACAGCGTCCATAATTCGGATCTGCGATTTCCAAAGGCCTCTGTGCTTCAGAAAATGTAAGTTTAATTTTTAAAGGGACAACAGAGAATGAAATTTCTTTTTTTCCATTCATAACACTCCGAATTTGGAGAATTAGTAGAACAGCTTGAGGCCTCAATTAGACGAGACAAAAGGAAGAGGTGAACAGCCTCATTACTCTCTTTACTCAAAAAGTACTGATCCACAGCAAGACACTTGTTCTGTGCAAGCAGCAGGCTGGCCCTTGAGCCCTGCAGTAAGACAAGGCATAATAAAAACTATCATCCAAGCAGAATAGTTATGCTAACACAGGGCTGCATTTGGGCTAATCAGCTCTGAAGAGAGACAGCCTTTTCAGCTCACACCCAGGGAGATTCTGATGCAGCACTAGGATTGCTGGCTCCAGAGGCAGCTCACTCAGCACCAGCACAGCGGGAACTGAGCAGCATAGCCGTGGCTGGTGCCAGAATCAGCTCACCTCATTTCCAGCCCCATGCCTCAGCTATTGAAGCCTCCTTTATCCTCTTTATTTCTTAAAACTCAAGGCTGAGGAAGGTATTATTGACTTTGGCATAGTAACATTGAAAATCATCTCTTAAGTGTCACTATCTGATCCAGGTAACATAACAGTTTCCATTGCAGACTTGTTAACTCAGGATTTTCATTAAATACTGAAGAAAAAGTGGGTTTGATTATATCTCTGTGGGCTAGCTGGAATCAAAGGGAGCATTCCTTTATGTGTATGCATCAACTCTTTTAGAGATGATCAGTGTGTCTGCAACCTCCTTATCTTCACTTCCCTCTCAATAAAACTGGGACAGTGCCCCATCAGATGGGTGCTGTGAGGATGCATCACAAGGTGAGAAGTGCTAGGCTCAGCCAGCATGAGTGCTGCTGCTTGCAGAACACAGCTGACTCAAAATGCATTCCTGTCACTACCCAGGAACTGACCTTTAAACTTTGCTTATGGAACTATATTTTTTATAATATCCATAGGAACCAATTAATTATCTGAAAAGTAGCCCATTAATATACTGCTTTAAGTTTACATTAGAGGTTGTCCTAAAGAACTGAAGAGCCAGGATAGTTATTACCTGTTCACTATTTAACCCACATGCTTATGCAGATGCACTATTATTCCAGAATATAGCACTTTATTCTGTCTCAACTCAATACAGTTTGAAAATGGAGTAAAATAGTAACAAGAATCACTTAACTATTCTGCATGTAAGGAGTTCATGGCAAACAGGTCCTCAGCTTTGAATGTATAGTCTACATTAAAGTCCTCTGTGGGTAAATCCTTTGGAATTAGCATTCTGTTATTATTACATTACAGTGATGACTGAAGGCACAAGCTATCTTCCCTCCCTGTCTTGCCATTTTATGAAAGGCACCACATTTGTGTCACAGACTTAAAAGTAAATGTGTCACTTGATGCTCAGGGAACACAAAGTGCAGACAACCTCAAAACAATTTACAAACCAGGTTCAGATGTCTCGATGATATGGGAGTGGATTTACAAGTTGAAGCAGAACTATTTTATAGTCAGTCTTCTAGTTTAGTGAGTAGAGAAAGTTATCTTCTGCTATAATGAATAGGAAAGTGAAAAATTCAAGTATTTAACACACATGAGGAATAACCTTGCCAGAAAGGCTTGTTTTCATGGGCTGGGAACAAACTATTATCCTAAATTCCACCTATAAAGGTTAACACCTATTGACTTGGATGCTAGCAGGGACCTCAATTTATTAAAAGTATAAGCATAAATTTGTGTTAAAAACCAAAACTCTTTATTACCTCCTGCTTGTGGCAAAATAATTTTCTTTATGAAATGCAACTGAGAGTGATTCTAAAATTATTGGTCACTAGAAAAAAATCCAGCATTGCTTGAAATTTCCTGAAAAGTCAGAAAGGACATTTCCATTTCTAATTCTTGGGATGCAGCATCCAGCTCCCAGTGTGCCTCCAGACCTGGTATGGACACCAGGACCTACTCACTCACTTACTCACTCATTCACTCACTCACTCACTCACAGCTCCCAACCCAATCCCAATCCCAGACTCAGAAGAAGGACCTCTAAACTATTTCTAGCGTGTCAAAGATATCAATGAATTATTAAAAATATTTCCACAGGTATTTGAAGCCCATGCTGTAAGAGGTAATATTTTTAAACTAAAAGAGAGTTAATTTATAGATATAAGGAAAAAGGCTTTCACAACAAGGATGGTAAAACACTGGCACACACTGCCCAGAGAGATGGTCCCTGGAAATATTTAAGGTCAGGTTGGACATGGCTCTGAGCAACCAGATCGAGATGAAGGTGTATGTGATCATGGCAGGGGACATGGGCTAAATGACCTTTAAAGGTCCCTTCCACTCCAAGTTATTCTTTAGAGAGGCACCAAGGATCAGTGCTACCTCCTCCGGTATGGGAGGAACATACAGCCAACCCCAGCAGTGCAGACGTGAACAGACATGTTTTCCACAAGCCAAGGCACAATTCTTCACAGTGCTTACCTATAGGCTTCATTTTCAGAACAGGTGATTGCCAGGATTTCTGTCTGACCATTAATTGTTGCATATCTAAGTGTTTATCAAAGAGATTTCCTAAATCTATGTCCCCACAGCTGTACACTTTCCAGGCATACAGGGACTTGTATCTCATTCGTAGGTACTATACACATCTGATTTTCACAATTTCTTACCAAGTTCCCCAATTTTTATCATCTCAGAGGGAGAAAACTTAAAGTCTTTTGCCAGTTAAACAGACTTCTGTGACTTATTGCAAAATTCCGTGCTGGATTATTGCAAAATTCTGTGCTGGATCATAGCAAAGTTGCAGTTTGCTTTTGAATACCAAGTCCCAGAAATACCTACGTCTTCATGAAACACACACAGGAGATTCTGAGCCCTCTACTTGATGCTTTCTTCACAAATATCAGTTCCTTAGCATCTCCTTCAAATACATGCTATCCCCTTGCTTAATCAACCATGATGGAAGAGAAGTCAGTCAAAGTCTACTCTTGCCTTGAAGCTGAAATCCCACCTTTGACAACTATCATCAGAATAAAACCAAGAAAAAGGCTGTCTTAAGATATTTACAGCAATATTAACCATGTTAGCTAATTTTGTTTGGAGCTGTTGATACATCTCCAGCTTATCAAAGCCCCCAGCCACTTACTTGTCCTCTAAGAGGCTTTGTCCAGTGATCAGATTTTTCCCTGACGGAGCATAGTCCCAGTTCTCCTCCACAATCCCAAGGTAGTATGTTCTGGTCTTTGCTTCCACCACTGCAAACAGCCAGAGGAACCCCAGGGCACGGAGGCAGCCACTACGCTGCGCAGGAGGCATTTGTGGTGGTGACTGCGAGGTTGGCAGCGGGCAGGCAGTGGCAGGGTGCACCACAGGGAGCTCACCCCTCCCTCCCTCCCTCCCAGCTCTCAACAAGTTATAAATAAGGAAGGGACAGAGCAAAGCTCCTCCTTTCCAGCAGGTTAGGACTGGGATAGGTAGAGAGCTTGGCTATGCAGAGCAGGGCTAGGGAGGAGGTTGGTGTCATGGCAGGACCTTTGCCAATGCTCTGGTGAGTGAGTAAATTGCTCACTTACCTGTCCAAGCTAGAGTCAGTTGGTGGTTTTAGAAGTTTGGATGCGTATTTGCCCTCTTTTTTCCAGTCTAGGTGATATGGCATACTGAGGCAGAGGAGGGATTGGTGATTCTGACATCCCTATAAAAACTTCTTTTCAAAAATTTTTATTTTAACTATTTTAGTATGACTGAGATTTCTAAGGCTAGCATCTTGCTGCCTTCATTGTTTAGGGTTTTCTCAATGATATAACACTGAGTTATAATCCAGCATTATCAGAGAGAGCAAAAGAATTGGCCAGTACCTCTCCAATTTCTAGGATTTTCTGATCCATTTATTAAGTTTGCAAGTGATCTGAATATATTCAGTTTTAGAGTCCTCAAAATGAGACCCCTTCTTACAAACATTCCTGGAAATTAGAGCCCTTATAAAGTCTTTTTATTTGGACACCTAAGAATTGAGGCACATAATTATTAACCTTGGTAATTAACATGCGCACGTAGCTCTCTAGAAAATCAGTCCCTCCCTTTATAGTTTAACTTCCTCTGTGTTACCATCTTGGCAAATCCCAGTGTAAAACTATACTTGATAGGATAGAATATTCTAAACCACTTAGGGAACATCCCCAAAAATATCACCTAAGTGGCAAGACATTTTGCAAAATCATACTACTCTCTCCCTCATTTTCAAAGGACTAAGGGAATATAAACCTTGCAGTTCTGGAATACAGTTCTCAAGACTCATTGCAAGCTTTAACAATTGTGAAATTCCCCTTCAGCTCCAGAACTACCTGACCTCTTCCTGTTAAAGCTAATGGTTACTCATGGCTAGGGGTTCAAGAGACTTCACAAGTGGATTTGGTAGTCAGAGCCAAGACATAGCTCAGTGATGTGAATGAGGTTTTATGTGGCATTTGTGTGAGGTTCACCCTCTGGCATGCGACAGTGATGGCTACACGTGCAGCCAGCTGTGCTGAACACCTCTCTCCATCACTGGTGTGCAGGTGTCTCTGAAATCACAGAGAATAATTCAAAAAACAAGTGAGGCTCACAGCAGCCCAGTCTGGACCATGGTAGTTCTCATCTACATTAAGAGACAAGACACAGACATATAGAGTATTTTGCTAAAGAAGATTTTGGTGGTTTTAGGCTATGCTTTGCATCTCTTTAGCTGTGAGGAGTGAAAGCCCAGTATATGTGGGTAAGGATACGATCAGACAATTGCAAATGATCAGCTTGACACAGCTGTAAAATAAGAGTCCCTCAGCTGTAAGCTTCTCTCTGATGCATGCTGTTCATTTTCTCACCTCAGTTAAATGATAAACAATGAGAAGGAGGAGAGGTGACAGGACAAACAGAATTCCTGATACTCAGCACCCACAGTCTTCCTGATAACCCTGGAGACCTTGCTCATCTCTTCACTCTTCTGCTGCAAACCACACGCTGCCCAGCTTCTTGGCCTCTCTTGTCAGTCTATATCCTCTCTTCCAAAACACTGATACTTAAAAATCATCTTTCATCACCACTGCTTTGTTGTGTTGCTTTGTTGTGTTACTCAAATGATGACAACTAAAAGTACTGTGATTCTAAAAGTCATAATTAGAAAGCAAAAGAAAAGACAATGACTGCAGGACAGGCAGAGTTTTGTCAGCTGGTGGCACAGCCATCAAACATGTCACCAGGGTGGGGCACAAAGGCCCGCTGGTGGGCTATGAAACTGTGAAGAACCAAGGTGAGCTTGAAGGTTAACAAGACCCCACTTTGCACAGGGCCTGGGACCCTCCTGCAGAGAATACTTCCACTGCCAGAGTAGCTGTCCTGAGCCCAGGGTTGCTACACGCTTCACGTCCTGTCACTCAAGCACCTGAGTTTAGAGAGCTCAGAACAGGGTGCCTGTGTTATGCAAATATCCGTTGTCATAAAGTAGTAAGCGTTTTGCGTTTGAATAGGAATTATGTTTATTTATAGGGTAAAGTGCACTTTGAACGATATTGTGTGGAGTTCAATTACTTAACTCATCCATTTGCATGACATTAGAGATATTTAAGGACTAGGTACAGGGCCAATTTAATCTTGACGGTTTTGCTATGACCTCCTGTCTGTTTGCTTTCTTGAAACTCAAGAATTCTGCAATATGTTTAACTAAATCTCTGTATATGTGGACTCATACAACTCAAGAGGATCAAGGTATAGGGCAATAGGAAGGGGGAGTGTCCGATTCTGAGCTGGCACTTGACTGCACTTTAGTAATTTAAATAATAATAGTGCTATGTCCTAGTTTTTCTATTGCTTCTCATGGGCCCAGGACTGGGTCCTGGTAGCTTTCTTCTTAGAACAACAATTTAAAATTCAAATATGAAGTTAATTTATTTGTATATTACTGTAAAATTTATGTAACTGAAATAATGTGTGGACATTGCCACCTTATATCAGTAATATGTTGTAAGTCTGGTAAACGCCTTAGCTTGGCTTTGGCACTTACTAGATCTGGCAACTTGAATACCCTTTACATCCACACATTAACACTTAATTACCTTGTCACATCATTAAACTCAAGCACCTTTACATTCTGAGAAGTGCTGTGGAGGTGACTCAGAAAAAAGATGAAAGAACAACTGTTTTGCCCTTGCATCAGGAAAATTTCTGGGAAGCTCCCCTCCAGCGATGAGGTAATGGGATTAAGTTTGTCACTTTGTTCAGGACCCTTTCAGCAAAGGGGTTGGGTACTGGTTCCTCTGAGACTTTCTGTCCCTCTGAAGGCTAAAATTAGAGCATGGCTGGGTTTCAAAATTTTGTAATGAGAAACAACGTTCATAGGTCTGAAGGGTGAACATCTTGTGTACCAGTTTGTGAACAAGCCCTGAAACATCACCAATAGAGCTTTCTTTTCAAGTACATTAGGAATGATTGCAATAATTAGCTTAAGTTACTGCAGTAAAACCCAGACTTGTGCCAACTAATGTTAGTGATTTGACTACAATGCTTGAGTTAACCTTGTGATTGCCGTATGATCAATAAAGAGAGATGCTGGATGTGCTGGTCTTCATCATTTCCTTGAAATCAGGCAGCTCACAAACAAGCACTTTATTCAGACTGCTGCTACTGAAGCCCAGCTTGCATTCCCTGTTGAGCAGAGGATAAGTTGATGTTCATGCATATTGTTTACTCTGTTCCCTCTGCTACTTCTTGATAGCAGTAGAATTCCCAGTCATAAGTTTACCCTCAGTTGGTATTGCCACCAGCCCTGGAGCTGTGCCTGTAAGGACCATCCCAAAGTGACAGAGTGCCTGTGGTACATCTGGGAACTGAGTTATACATTCCTAAATTTCATATCAGTCTTCAAACCAAGACATCCTATCCCTTCATCAGTTTTCCCATGCTCTCCAGCCACAAACACATATTAAATACAAAAGTGTCATAGTATATTACTGAAAACCAATGTCTCTTGCATTTTAATTATTTTTCTGAGTTGCAGCAGCAGTGAGCAGAACCTATAAACGTCATGTTATCTTGGGTAGTCACACAAGGTGTATCTGAATTACTTAAATCTTTTGAGTTCACACTGGTAGGTTGGAAATCTCAAAAACCACATGCCTTCCAAGACATCCACAACTTCTATTTGCAATCCTGGATAGGATTTTTGTGAGGAAGGCTTCCTTGGCATATACAGCACTTCCCAGGAGCACTTCAAGTCTGAGCACTGAAATTGTTGGAGACAGAAAGACAAAAAGCTGCTGGAACTCCAAGAATAGCAAGGATTTGCCATCAGTGAGGATATTAGAAGGACAGTTGTAACACATATTACATGTGACACAGTGAATCTGACTCACATCTCCCCAGAAGTCTTTGTGGCAGGACAGAGACTGAACTCATCCCTCCAGATTCCCATGTCAGAGCCCACATTGCTCCACAGCATTGCCTTCCAGCCGTTTGGGCTCAGTCCATGTACCCAGCTCAGGGTCACAATTGGACATTTACCACAATGGTTGTCTAGAGATCATTAGGGCAGAATAATTTTCTCTGTACATCTCTGTGCAGAATGCCTGCTTTGGTACGTTACCAGTTGTGGACAAATCTTGAGTCAAGGTGTGAAATGGAAAAAAGGGCTTCAGTTATACCAGAAGCAGCACACAGGTTCTTTGCTTTCCATCAAGGTTTTGAACCAAACCCAATATCTGCCACAATGACAACAAGGACAATATCATCGCTGAATTTTGACTTTAGAGGTACCAATTATACATTGGGAAAAAACCCCAAAGATATTTAAATTTGAGAAATGTAAAGGAATGCAATAATGAGAAGGAAGGCATGGACCAGCATACTGAAAGAAGCTGCAAGTTTGAAGAGATTACAATAAATTACCAAATAGTCTGGACAAGTGAAATGTGCTCATCTTCAAAAGCCATTAAAACAAAGCTAAAAAAAGAGGACGTTTTGATCCTAATTAAGAGAAGCTTCTTGCATGTGGTAACTCATGTAATATCTGCACTGTTAAAACAAGGCTAATACCTCAACAGAACTTCAAGGTACATTATTTATGGGTTTCTATGGTGCTGCCCATTGTTGCACTTAACAAACATGAAAGAGTTTAATGTTACATCAGCACTGTGGGACAAAGTGTGTTTATTAACCCTATTATACAAATGAGGAAAGACAAAGGGTAGGTAATGTCCAGACGCTCAGGCAGCAAGGCAGCCTGGTCTCTTGACTCCCTGTCTGGAGCTGGGAGCAAGGCAACAGCCCCCCTGTCCCACGGCCTTTCCCCTGAGCAGGAGGGTGGTGGAGACCAGTGTCTCGTTGGACTTCCACTGTTTGTGGAAGTGATGCTGTGACTGGTTGTTTGGTGAAACACTTTCACACTCACCTTTGCTGCCTGCCAGGAGGAGGGCCAGTGCCAAGGTCCACTTGGGCTCTCCCTCGAGTAGCTCCACTGCCTGCCCAGCCTCCTCCAGATGCCTCATGGACATCATGGGATCCTCTTCCATCACGTCTCGCAGCACTGACCTACTTGCTTGTCCTAGAGGAAACATGGCTCTTTTGTTTTTCACCTATGAGATCATTGCCTCATTTTCTTTATGGGTAAACAGGGGAGTTGTGGTAATAAACCCCAGCAGTGGAAACCTAACCAGGGCTATTTAAAGCAGGTAGCAGGAAAGAAGGTATCAAGCACTATGCCTAGAAAGAAAGAAAGAATTTATGTGATTGCATCTGTGTAAGTGGCTTCCTAAATGTTGCAAACTCAACTCTTCCAGGCAAGACACCCCCAGGAGTGCTACTAACCTGCACACTCCCAGCAGGCTTGTGACACTTTGCTTGGGGTCTGCTGATTAGATGGGAGCGTGTTGCGTGGGTTGGAGGAGCTGACAAGAGTTACTCGTTGTCCAGACAACTTGTTCTGTCCAGTTTCCCAGCCTGAAAAGGAGCAAATGTGGAAAATGTCACAGCCTTGTGGAAACTTGGATGATGGCCCACAGTGACATTATGTGATTTATGGGATATGCTGCCAACACTTTTAGTGTCTTTCATCTGTCTACAAAGCTTTGCAACAAGGAGCATCCCTGCCACTCTCCAGTGACTCTGGTACTTCCTATCTGAATGAGACTATGTTACAACCAGAGAACCATTCCTGGAGTGGAATCTTTCAGATCTGAAATTAAAAAGGGAAATAATTTCTGCAGCATTATAAATTTCATGGTCTATGGAAAAAACCCTCTCTCTTCCACCAGCCCAGTTATCACTTTGAAGAGTGGTCTTTCAAAACATCATTTGCCTTTGTTTTATAATTCCATGTGAGTACCAAATCTTACATGGTTGCTACTGACAATTTCTCCTGCTCTTGCCTAGTCTTTCCTTTCACCTGCTGACTACAGTCCTGGGAGCTGCAGAACACCCTTGGTTTGACAGAGACATGCAGGAGACAGGATAACTGTGGTTTAAGACTCCGTAGATGGGTCAGTTGGCATCTTTCTTTGCAAGAAGGGGCTTTGTGAACACCATGGCAAGGCTGTGGCCTGGTAAGCCCACAGTGTGTATACAAAACTGATCAAATTTGCCAACTCTGGTGCAGATTCCTCTCCAAAAGGATTATGAAGTGAAAGGCAGTACAATGCAAACATGGCTGCAATGCCACTGGGTCCAAGCTGAAGTGTTTCTGTGCTGGAGTCTGCTTACATTTCTGAAATCAGGACTAACTCAGAGAGCATCATACTGGCTTTGCCAACATGGTGTCCACAGAACTTCATCCTTTTCCAGGCCAGGTTAGTAGCTCAAATGGAAAACTTCTGGAAGAACAGTGCCTGAAATGCTTCCTCCAGCTCTTGCACGGCTTGGGGCAGATCACAGTCTGTATGTTTTGGAAGTAGAAAGTGGGCATCAAACCCCACATTTGGGCACGTGAGAAAACAGCCAGAGCCTCATAAGTGCTGAGCAAGCTCCCCCAGTGGAGGAAACATGGTTTCAGCTGACTAACTGTAAGCCCTCAGTTAGTCTTAGCTTCTCTTCCTGTGTGCTCATCCGAAAAGTGGGGATGATTATATCTGACTCCCTCTCCAAGTATTTGGAAGCTAATTTAGTTAATGCTTGTCAAGCACTTTCAGGTCTTCAGATGAAAAGAGCCGCAGATAGGCAAAGCATTGCTATTACTATTAATTATTTCTATTGTGCAAGGAGAGCATGAAAGCAGCAAGAGTGATGATTACTCTCTTCCTTTACAAGTGTCAGGACACTGTGCAAATACACAGACAGGGATCCTCCCTGCCCTGCAGTGCTCCTAATCTTACCAGCCAGATCAACCAGACCAAGAGAGGGGAAAGGAGCACAAACCCAGACAAAGGCAATGCATGTAGTGACTTACCGCACACAGGTTGGGTTTTGCAACAGCTGCTTTTTATAAGTGTTCTGCTAGCCAAAAAAAGCACAGTATCACTTTTCTGAGGTATGTAAAAATACCAAGTCAGGCTCTCAAAATAGGAAAAGCTTTTTACAAAAGCTAGTAAATGCTAATTATTCTTATTTGGCCTCTGATTTTTGAGCAAATCAAGTTTGGAAGTCTTTCCCTGCAGCCACAAGTACTGAAAACATTTCACTCATTAAAAAAGTCAAAATTGTCCAAAACCAACACAAAGTATTTGGATATGTAAGACAAATTCCTGGTAGTAACAGGTTGCTGTCAATCAGCTGCTCAGCAGGAAGGAAATGAGCATGGGCTTGGTGGCAGCTCATCCTTCTTCCCTCCCAGACAACCAGTGAGTCTCTCACAATTAGTTTTTCAAGTTTTCCAAGGTGCCAGGGGCTTAGTGCACACCACAAAGGAGTCTACATGCAGTGATGAGATGCTCCACAGTAATTTGTTCCTTTATCTAATGCCTGACTAGAGAGGCAGACAGAGATATGAAAAACCAGGTGGATTCCAGTCAGATGCTGAAAACTCTCACAAGCTGCTGCAAAAGGGCTGGTGCTGGCTCATCTAAGGGAGTGGGAAGCATGACCAAGGCCATCCCCACATCACCATAGGTTAATAAGAGCTAAAGTCAGTCCAGCAGTTCACCTATCTGGGAAGCATCATTTCCTCAGATGGTAAGATTGACAAAGAGATAG